>JAOTQY010000002.1:5040465-5051678 GCA_026413445.1 Dolichallabes microphthalmus
ACCCTCTGCATTTATCCAGACTTGGGACTGGCACAAGAAGACACTGGATTGCGCCCCCCCATGGTTGCATTAAAACATACTACTTAACATTCAAACTAAAATGCAAGTAAACACTAAAATAGGAATAAATAAAATAAATTAGGAATAATATATAAACCAAAACTGGCTGTTTGATTGCTATAGCCTATTTAAGTTTTGCATCTTTTCCTGGTCACAATTTGGCCATTTTCTAACCCTGGAGCTACTTTGATTATGATAATGCACCATGTCATGAGATAAAAGTTGTTGAAACTTGGTTTTATTAACGTTAATAAATTTCTTGTTCAGATCGGAATCCAATAGAACACTTCTGGGATGTAGAAGAATGGGAGATTCACAGCTTTAAATTTACAGCAATAATTGACATGGATCAGAAACGTTTTTCGACATCTTGTGGAATCTAAAACATAAAAAATAAGGCTACTTTCAGAGCAAGGAAAGGTCCTACTCAGTAAGAGTTTCAAATAAAGTGCTCTGGGAGTGCATATTTAGCCATTTTTCACAGCCCAGTTACCTACATGCTCCTACCTTCCGTGGTGAACCCAACAGGAAAGCTTGTCACGGGGTGAGGGCCTTAACCCCGAGAAATGACTTAACTTCTTCCATGCATATTTTCCATCATGGAGATTGACAGAATAGTGCTAGAACAAAACATACAACTCAACATTCAGACTAGAAGGCAAAGACACACCAAATGGCCAAAAGTACAGTACCAGTCAAAAGTTTGGAAAATTTCTAATTGAATTTTTCTTTCTTTCTTTCTTTCTATTGTTTTCTACATTGTATATTAATAATAAAGACATTCAAATTAAGACAGAACAAATATGGAATTATGTAGTCATCAAAAACATGTTAAATAACCCAGTATATGTTTTATATTTACAATTCACGTAGGCACCTTTTGGTTTGATGATGGCTTTGGACACTCTTGGCGTTCTCTTAGTCAGCCTCAGGAGGCAGTCATCTGCAATGGTATTCAAACAATCTCGAAGGAGTTCCCAGAGATGTTTGTTGGTGGCTTTTTCTTCACTCTCTGGTCCAACACAAACCATCTCAATTGAATTTAGATCAGGTGATTGTGGAGGCCAGGGTAAAAATGCTGTTGGATGCCATGCTGGTTAAGTGTGCCCTCAATTTTTACAAAGTCACCACCATTGTCAACAGCAAAGCATCATCACACCTCATCACAGGGGGAACCACATATTCAGGAACTGTGTGTTCATCCTCTCTGTGTCTAACAAAGACATGGCAGTTACAACCAAAAATCAAAAATTTTTACTTATTAGACCATCTTATATCAATTCCAATGTGTCTTGGCCCAAGCAAGTCTTCTCTGCCTGTTGTTCTTTTGTTGTTGATGCAGTTCGGCTGACTCACGCAGTCTCCTCTGAATAGTTAATGTTCATGAAACTCCAAGATTTATGTGAGCTCTATTCTTTGATACATACACATTCACATTTCATACAAACTTCCATAATTCTTTTGATTGTGTAAAGCTACTTTGCGATAATGACAATTATTAAGTGTGCTATACAAATAAAATTGAATTGGACTGAATAATCTTGAGCTGCTGTAAATACACGGTTTCTGAGGCTGGTCATTCTAATAAACTTATCCTCTGCAGCAGTGGTAGCTCTTTCCTGGGACAGAGCCAGTTTCAGCATAGTGTTCAATGGTTTTGGTGACTGCACTTGGGGAAACATTGAGATTTTTCAAATTGACTGACCTAGATTCTTAAAATAATGATGGACTGTATTTTCTCTTTACGTAACTGAGTGTTTCTTGCCATAATATGGATTTGTTTGTCAAGGATTAACCCTTTGAAAACCATTCCATTCCTTATGATTCTGATAAGAGAATGCTATGAGTGTGCCAACCTGACATCATAGCTGTAGCTACTTTGGACAATTTAAAATATAAAGCATATAGTGGGTTGTTTAACACTTTTGTGTTTATTACATAATTCCATACATGTTCTTTCATAGTTTGGATATCTTCAGTACAATGTCGAAATAATAAAAACAGAAAAAAAGAACTAAAAGAGATGGTGTGTCCAAACTTTTGACACCTGACCATTACACCCATATGAACTTGTTGACTTTAAAACATAAAAAAAAAAACACACACACAAATGTATTAATACAGTCCTCCTTTGCACATTACAACCTCTAGTCTTCTGTTCAACACATCCAGTACTATTTTAGCATTTGTTAGCTGTGGGGATTTGCCCGTACAGTCAAGCATTGATGTAGGGGGTGAAAGGTCTGACATTCAGTCTACAATACAATTCAACTGAGTCCTTCCACTGTGCCCATGGCAAACCATGTCTTTATGGACCTTGGTTTGCGCATGGGCTATCGTTCTGGTAGAACAGGCTGGGGTTAGTTCCTTATTATGAGTGAAGAAAAATCATAATTCTATAGCATACAAATACATGCTAGACAATTTTGTGCCTCCAGCATATGGGTATGATGAGCAGGTGTCCACATACTTTTGGCCATATAGTGTACATGGTTTAAACATCAAAATGGTTTTATTTGATGTTGACAATAGGATTACCTCATTAATTTGACCATCATCACTGCAACCACCAAATACATACAGGTTTCCATTTAGATTGCAACCGCAGGTACCTGACATGGATGGAGGAACTTCCCCACCCATGTAACACATTTTCCTATAAGACATATAAGTGCATTAAAATATACATTAGCCTACATTAGGTAATTTTAAACGTATAAATGCATCATTTGTTCTGGTTGTGTACTTGAATTGTGACAAATATTAAAAATCATTATAGTAATTACTGTAAACAAATATACAGTAGTTGAGGACAGAAGTTTTACATAGACTCATGAGCATGAATGCCATGGCCATGGGGTACACACACATACAAACACTCTGCCATCATTCACACACTACAGGCAATTTTGAAATTCCAATTAGCCTAATCTGCATGTCTTTGAACTATGCGAGGAAACTGGAGTACCCGGAGGAAACCCACCAAGCATGGGTTTATTTGGTTTAATGTTTAACACATTTTATGTTTAGCAGGCGCTTTTCGTAGCAAGAACAAGTTTCAGGCAAAAATATGAGAATTCAGGGCAATGGTGTGGTTAAGGCTTTAAGTAAATATCAGGGGGTCAAGCCACAGAACTGCAAAGCTGCTGCTGTTAACCCAACAAGTGCTGTCAAACAAAACCCTATTTTATCTTTTATTTAAGAACCCACCAGCATGATCATCATCACTAACAGGAAGGTGAGAGAGTTTCAGCTTCGCAACTTAAGCCATTTCTGGACTTCAGCACCTAAATCTTTGTATGTATATTCTTGAAACTGTAAAGGCATAATTTTAAACATGTTGATATCAGACGAGTTAAATAAATTAACATTGTGCACCATAGTTTTGACCATTTCTTCTACGAAATATGTATGTTGTATAATCATTCTGCCCATAAAAAAACAGCTAAAATCAGAGATCACAGAAAGTTCAATATTGCCATGACATTTTTTTTTATGAGTGTATGTAAACATCTGACTTAAATGTATGTGCACATGAAAGCTTCAATGTATGATATAATAATATTGTAAACAATATTGTAAATAATACCATAAACCTGTGTCCAGGTCATACAACCAGATCTCATTGTTTGGGAGGAAGACTTCCAGACCAGCAACTGACTTAAGAATGAAAAAATGGGAACAAATGTAAGTTACAGCCTTCCTCATGCAACATTGTTCTACACATGGAAAATCTCTTTAATGTTAGTACCAAAGTACAAGCAACTTATACATAGGCCTAGAGAGAAAAAAAGTAAACGGGTCATTTTTAAAAGTAGTGTATGTCACAGATAATTTCTATATTCTTTAATCAGGAAAATATGCTGGGCCATTTATCGGTTTAGTGGCGATTATATAAATTCTGTAGGAAGAGTAATAGTTCCATGCACATGACCCAGAATAACTGACTTCCTGTTGAGTAGAGCCCATGACATGCATTGTTATAAATGCATGGCCCAGCACCCACTTACCTCTCTGCTCTAATCACACCATGCACTGCACCACATTCCCTCCGATCCTCCAGCACTGCTCGCCTGTGAAGCAGTTCGAAGATTCAGTCTGTCTAAACCCCTCCTTTCCGTGAGCCTCACTGCTGTGATTGGTCAGATGGCGCGGCCTGTTATGATTGGTCTACCGCTACAGCGTGTTTCGGAAAACGAAACGCCCATTACCATAACTGAACAACGGCTCTGGAGACCCGTCAATACATAGAAAAGATGGCGTCGGTTTTACCGTATAACGGTAAAACGGCAACGACCAGCTACTTTAATATTAAAATATTATTAAAATATTATTAAAATATAAAAATCAAGTGGTCTTTTATCTTTTGTGTCTGTGTTGCGTTAAAAGGCCGGTGAGCAAAAACGACAAACACAAATGAGTAGATAAAGCAAACATGTATTATACAAAACTAAATAAAGTAAACGAAAATGGTGCACCACAACCAAACAAAGATATAAACAATTTTACAAACTATATATAATAAACGGTATGTGTATGTGAACGAGAGTGAGGGGAAAATGTCCGAAGTCCGTGTTTATTGTATGTGTGTTATCCGAGTATACCAAGTATAGTTCGGTCTCACCGGTGTTAATGAAGTCCGGGAGGCCGATGACGGAGGGTGGGAAGTCTAGGGAATATGTCCAGTCAAAGATAATCTGGTTAAAAAATCTTCGAAAGAAAATGATCCACAGCAATCTCTCCTTCTCTCGTCCAAACAAATAACGGCAGCGCTGGTCCAGACATACTACTCCTCGCAAGAAGTTCAAGTTGTTCGCGACGTAGAACGTGGGCGGACATTATGCAAATATGTTATGGAGTGACGTGGATCCGTAACAGAGTAAAAATAGATTTGCTAACGACTCGTTTAGGCGAATGTGAGCCGACTCTTTTATTTTAATAGACAAAAACTTCATTTATGGTGCACTGTCAGCGTCACAGATAGTGCAGATAGTTTATGTTCACATACAGCTACATGACACTGCATGAAAGATCATATTTGAAAAAGTATAATAAGTGCTGTTTAAGTTAAAATTTAATTAAAATAAATAAAACGCTCAGCCCCCAAGTGGCGCAGTAGTAAAGTTTGATCCCCGGGTGATGCTCAGCTCAGAGACATCTGTGAACTCATGCAAGCGGAAAGAGCAGGAAGAACCAAGTGGATTTATACAATCGCCCCCAAACTGGCCCGCTATTATCTCAAGGATTTTTCTTTTTGTATCTCAAACATCTCAGCCTTAAACTTCTGCTGGAAAGTGGCTAATGACTTCCTGAGTGACATCACACTGAGTGACATCATAGTATGATGCTTTTTGCCAGGAACCTCAGCATTTTGTGAATGTCTGCTTTAAAACCTTTGTAATGTAAGAGATTTATTCGCACTGCACCTGCAGACCTGCAGCACTACTTACCACATAACCTCCCCACACAAATAAAGTACTATGTGACACCACAGCCGTGTGTCCGCTTCTTTCTCGCGGTACAGGTTCGGTACTTGATGCTGCCATTGACTTCAGTGGTTCATTAAGAACTTGGACGCCTCGTGTTCCTCCTCCGCCACTGTGTTTACATTATAACTGCGCGCGGAATGGGGCGTGATAAGAGTTATTATGGGTTAATATTCGTTATTTTTCATATAGGAATTTATAATTTCCTTTAAATATCATTGTGTAACTGCAATATTTTACAGTATTATAAAGTAATCAGACTTAGCTCTTTTTAAAGCAAACGCTACAGGGACTTTATTTTGAAGCGCAGTGTGGTTTGTTTTTATTACAGGAAGTGTAAAAAAAAAAACCGGAAGCGAAAATTTAGCGCCAACGGATGAAAATGGATTCACGGAGATTAAAAACAAAAATATCGGCTGGCTTCAAGATGCGAGGCTTAATGCTGCGACCGTATGTTTATATTTTATTTGATAACATGTTTGCAAGAGGTTAACTGAAACCAGGTTATTGTTTTCGGCAGGTTTCTTATGAAACAGCGTGCAGCGCACTGCCTGTGTAAGGAACTGTACCTGCTTAGGTCGACTCTGTGTGTCTAATGCACCGTCTGTGCAGTGTGTTGTGTATTAATGTAGGTTGAGCTTATAGTGGAATGAATGGTCATTCAAGAATGTAGAATGTCTATGTGACCCATTTAAAAATGTATATTTTTGATCAGTCATGTTTGGGTTAAAATGACCTAAAATTCAGTTCATCATATTGCCTAGGTTGTGGTAAAAAAAAAAAGAAAAGGATATGTCCTTCAGTACTCAGTCCTAAATATGTGAGCTTTAAGGGCCTTGTTCAAGAGCTCAACTGTAGCAACTTGTCAATTCTGGGGCTTAAACATTCTTCTGATTGCCTTAACTGTTTGAGCCACCACTGCTCATCACAGTTATACTAAACTTCCAGGCACCTAACTCTGTGTACGACTGCTGATCAACCCCTGCTAAATGAGGATGGGTTCCCTGTTGAGTCTGGTTCCTCACAAGGTTTCTTCCTATTGCCATCTCAGGAAGGTTTTTCCTTGCCACTGTCCCCCTCAGCAGCCAATCATTCTCATTTATACATATAATTTTCTTACATTTCATACTAATTTCCCTAATTTTCTTATATAAAATTGAATACTGTAAGTCCCCTATATATGAACATTCGAGTTATGAAGTTTCGAAGATACAAACATGCAGTCACACCTGTTTAATTGCAGATTTTCGATCACATGTCTGGCGTACATTGTCTCGTGCAAGATGCATCGTCTGCAAGGTCAATACAGGCGCAGGTTGTCTAGAAGCAAGTGTAAAAGCAGCGGCGATAAAGCTGGTACTACTAAGAAGCGCCAATCAATATTAATGGAGACAAAATAATTGAGAGAATGGAGCGAGATGAAAAGATGGCAGACATTGTTGGTTCTTTTAACATTTATTGTTCAACCACTGGCATGATTCTAAAGAACAGTGTACTCTAATATAGTGTGTATAGCCAATTCAGTTAGTATCCTTGGACGTACGAGCAAATTCGACTTACTGTACAAATTAGCTCTCGGAACGGAGCTTGTTTGTATGTAAGGGACTTACTGTATTATGGTGTAGGTTGTAAAGAATTGATTATAGCGAAATGATATATTTGTAGATAAAGATTTTCAAGTCGACCAGTTGAAGTTGGCTGGAAGTTGTGATGTCAGGTGGACTTCTTTTTGGTCATCTAAAATGTTTCGCTGCTCATCCAAGTAGTTTCTTCAGACTGAAAGATGCACTTGCCATCATCTGACTTTCAAACTTCTAGTTATATTCATTATTTGCAGTGCAATGGCCACACTGCAATGCTTGGCTTGCAGTCTTTATTAAGGGCTTACTGCTAATAATCAAGTCTTATTATTAGATTTTATCCAAAGTATGTAAAGCGATATGTACACTTGCAAATTAAATGATATAAGATTTGATGTTCTTCACAGTGAAGCCAGCAAATATCTGGTGGAAGTGTTGGACTCTGTGAGTGAAGTGGAACTGGAGGATGTCATTGAGCGAATCCTGGATGGAATTGAGAAGCAGCCCTGTATGACCCTCCTCAAACAATTAACAGCCAGCAGCTTTACTTATTAATAAGCAAACTAATAATATCTGCCGATCCTTGTTTATTTCAGTGTCTTCTAACATGATTGAGCTCTCCGTGGCTGAGACTGCTGTGCAGGACTGCAGTCAGTCATGTGATGAAACTATGTAAGTACTCCAGTACTCCAGAAGTTCAATATTGCATTTTCCCCTCTAACACTGAAAACATCAGCCCAATCAGTGGTCTTCTGTGTTTCTAGAGACAACGTGTTTAACATCATTGGAGCTTTTGATGTGCCTAGATTTATGTACAGTACAGAAAGGAAGAAATTCATCCCGTAAGCAATCTCTTAATTCACTACAGTATTTCCATTCATACTGAATCATCTTTTTATGGTTATTAATATTTTACTACTGTTTATTGAATACTTAAATACATCAATTGTATTGCTTGTAGAATCTCCCTTTACCAGATGGAAAGTTAACTGTGATGAGGTATGCATACTACTGGCTGTTTTTTTCTCTCTCTCTTTTCCCATCTTACAGAATAAGCATGACCAACCATCCAGTCCCTAGTGTGTGTGGCCAAGCTAGAGACAAGGCTGAGCTCTTTCGAGAACGCTATACCATCCTACAGCAGGTAAGACACCTGATTGATCAAGTGTTTGAGTGAAAGTATGTGTGACCTGAACAGACCATTTGTGTCACATACACACACACACACACACACACACACACACACACACACACACACACAGTGTGCTGTCATGGACTTTAACTTGCTCAATGAGGCCTGTAGGGTCTGAGATGTAGCTTTTGGGTTTCTCTGAGCGTTACGCAATCTGACCTTTGGGTAAAAGTGCTGGGATGTCCACTCGTGGTAACAGCCTTGAATGCTTTTTACTTTTGAAATCTTTTTTCACTGTTGAATGTTGAACTCCAGATTGTTTGGAAATGGTTTCCTAACCTTTTCCAGATTGATGTGCAGCAACAATTGCTTCTCTAAGACCACTGCTTATGTCTTTATCTCTTGGCATTGTGTTAACCTGTACCTGAACGCTCCAGACCAGGAAACTGCCAAAACTTCGGCTTTAATAGAGGTCTGCACACCTGTTGATGATCAGTTAATCAAATGCTGATGATTAGAATCACCTGACTGCAACTTACCCTCTCAAACCATCTAAATGAGGATTGTTCCCTGTTGAGTCGGGTCCCCTGAACGTTTCTGTCTGTTGGCATGTTGGGGAGTTTTTCCTTTTTTTTTTTTCATTCTGTAAAGATGCTTTGTGACGATTACCATTGTTAAAAGTGATTTATATAAAGTATGGAATCCTGTGGAGGCAGTAAGGGGTACTTGGTATTACCCAAAAAGGTTTTTTTTGCTTCATTTTTGGTAAATTGCACAGTAAAAACTGTGTATGATGTTGTTTGTCTCAGGCCTAATGCTAAGATCCACTATGATTAACTTTTTTTTTTTTTTTAAGTTTTACGCAAAAAAGGGGTACACACTTTTAGACACATACATATTTGAAAGTACTGGAGCTGGGTTGTAAATGTGTAATAACTCCTTCTGGAACATTAGATGACCAAAAGAAGACACAGAGTCAAGGTTCAGCAGAAGATATTTTATTTATGATTTTATTTTATGCGCATCAAGCGGGCTGGATAATGAAATCCTAACGTTATTTGCAAATCACCCATCTGTACTGAACTGTTAACACATGTAGGCCAAGAAAGGAAGAACAATATAAGAAAAACACAATCAAAGCCATAAACATCAATTGAGTATAAGTAAAGAACACCACTTACAAAGACCATGCTGAAACAAATTAAATCTTAATTATCATACCATATCAACTTGAGCGTGCAGAACAAAATGGAGCTTTGAAAGTGATTTAGATATTTGATGACATATCACCCTTTAAAGTATTCTGTGGAGTGGAACGCAGCTCATAGCTATGTTTAATATGAAACTAAGACAATTTCCATATGCACGGAATGTGATGAGAACTCAGGATTGGGGTTAAACAGTTGTTTGGCCATAAGGAAACTACCAAGGTTGAGACTAATCAGAAAAAAGCCTTGAATTTACTGGGGAGCATAAAGATTAGACTTTGGAGCAATGGGAAAGTTCTGTTGAGTCCAGATTGACCCTATTTCAGATCGATGGATCGATGTCAGTGGGGGGACAAAAAGAAGCATATGAAACGATGCATCCATAATGCATAATGCCCATTGTACATGCATGCCTCTGGAAGCAGTATTATAATCTGGGATTACTTCAGTCAGTCAGGTCTGAGCTTAGCATCGTTATCTGGCGACAGCTGATGACCTGAATATACTGAATAACCAGGTTATCACATCAATATATACAGACACTGCATATACAGTGTATATTAATATAAAGATTGAATTTTGTTTATATTTATTTCCTTAATTTTCATGTCAGTGAGTGCCTTCTGGACACCTGTCAAGTCAGCAGTCTTCCCCGTGGTTCTGGTTGCGAGAACTGAACTAGACCATGAGATATGTGGTATTTATACTGTACGAATATTAATTTACTCAAACTTGCAAAGATATTTTGAGATACTGGATTTTTTATTTTCACGAACAGTAATAATGGAAATGAAAGCTTGAAGCCTTGAAATAGTTTACTTTTATGTAATCCATTTAAAATTAATGTGTTTTACTTCTATGAATTAAATTTTCAAAAGAAATCCACAATCCTGAACACACAAAGTCAATGTAGCTCATTTTCAATTTAGGAGTTTTATTTACCTTTTGTACACAAGTGGTGTACCTGGGCATTAGAAATGAATTGCATGAAACAACAATAAGTATATAAAATGCCAATTTATCAGATGGACATGGTTACCCCATAACCTCACATGCATGTACACGCACCGCTCACTCCCTTTCTTGACCGTCATTGCATCTCCAACAGGATCCAATCTGTTATTTTTAGGGGGGGGAAAATTCAAAGTTTGTTTTTCATACAGCCCTGGTGTATAAGCGGAGAGACATTTAAAAATACATCTAGAATGAGGTACAGCAGCCAGAGATCAACAACAAATCTATCACGAGTTTATGGGACAGAAAAATCTATTCAATAACCATAATGGACCAGGCTGCCATCCATAAGACAAATGATGGCAATCAAAGAAGTTTGAGACAAATGGGTATAGCATCCAGACATCAGTGTTTGGTCTTTAATAATCCATAGTTTCTGCTACTTTTTTTTCTTAAGGTCAGTGAGACAAAACGAACAGCAAACAAAATTTCAGAATGTCTAATTTTCACAAGAAATTACTTCAATAAAAAAGATATTACACTTATTACTACCGATCTGTTAATATGTGTTATTATAGATTTACAGTGGGTTGCAAAAGTATTCAGCGCCCTTGAACTTTTCCACATTTTGTCACATTTTACAGCCACAACCATGAATCAATTTTATTGGAATTCCACGTGAAAGACAAAGTGATGTACACGTGAGAAGTGGTTCAAAAATCATACATGATTCCAAACATTTTTTTTTACAAATAAATAACTGAAAAGTGGGGTGTGCGTAATTATTCAGCCC
>JAOTQY010000002.1:5222941-5238431 GCA_026413445.1 Dolichallabes microphthalmus
CCTTGTGCCCTAAGTTTCCTGGGATAGGCTCCAGGCCCCCCGCGACCCTGTATATAAGGATAAAGCGGTACAGAAAACGAATGAATGAATGAACTACTAATATCGTCTTAGTCGCTTTTTGATGTTCATAACTAATATTCTGTTGGCTATGTAGTGCAGGGGTCTTGTACATGCAGAATTGAATAATACCTGTTTCAGGAACTGTGCTGCACTGAACAGCTCACTGCAGCCATACATCACTTTTTTCCCCTGCTTTGCCTGCAAAGAGAAACTCATCACTTTCCCATCATGAGTTATGTTTTTTTCTCCTAGAAATCCAGTTAAATGAAAAGAACATACCCTTGTGTAGTCAACTAGATTTTGATATTCTATGTAGTTTCCACCACCAACAACGAAAACAATGGCCTGTAAATAAAATATAAGTTTAAATATTAGATAAACTTCTGATCTCCTGGGAAAGACACAGGCTGAAACACCCTGTTGATGAGATCAATGACAGGACTGGTCTGAAATAGACAAGAAGTGTATAGCAAGTCAAAAAAAGTATGTTGAGCAGAAAAGCATCTCTCAGACCACACATCAGACCGTGAGATGGATGGACTACAATAGCAGAAGACCAGGTCAGGGTCTGATCTGTCAGCAAATACCAATAATCTGAGACTGCTATGGGCACGGATTAGTTGGTAATGGACAGTTGAAGGCGGTCTAACCTTCAAATATCTAGTTTGGGTGAGACTGTGCCCATAGGCTCAGATTCCTGCTCTTCCTGATTCTGTCAAGAGTTGTGGCCCATTGTTGCAGCTTTAACCAATATGGCTGGTGCAGAAACGGTGCTCACACAAGGTTTTTTTTGTATCATTTTGTGTAAACTCAAGAGAATGTTGTGTGAAATATCAGGGGGATCAGACGTTTCTGAAATACTCAAACCAGCCCACGTGGCAGCCCATGTGGCAAACCATGAGACAGTCTAAATCACAGAGTTCACATTTTTCTCCTTGATATGATGTTTGAAGAGAACACTAATAAAGTTCTCCAACTGAATCTACATGGATTCCTTAATGTATTGTGTTGCTGCTACATGATTTACTGTGTTCCCATTAAATTGGCCAGTGTTCCACCTCCACGACAGGTGTTCCCATTAAAGTGCATGTGATTGACATTCTGAAAAATATTATTGTTGATAAAATGTCCACTCTACATATGTAAGTGTTCTCTGATAATAGTCATGGCATACATTTTTAAAACATCTCATTATAATGGTAATAGTAAATTATGGTGATTCTTATATATTTTTTGAAACACCAACAAAACCTACCTCTTGAAATGGGTTCTTGTTCCTTGGAATAGAGCTAAAAGAATTAAATAACAGGCAGATGTGAAAATATAGCATGACATCATTTTACTTGTTTTATTTTATAACAAATAAAATAGATTTATTGTTGATTCTCCAAATTTTCTGATGAAAATAAGCACCAACAATACATGGTGGTTTCTTTATAGTTCTTTCAGGACTTGATCTTACTTGTATATTGCATGTGGGTAATAAAGATGGATTGTTGCCATAATTGAATGGCTTTAAAATACTCGAATAAAGTTCATAAAGATATTTTATTACCACATCAGTTCAGAAAAAACTCCCAGTAAATTGAACCCTACCTTTCACTGCCACGCAGCATTTTGGGGTCAAAGTATCTGTAGTCATCTGTTTCCTACAAGATCACAAAGTTAGGACATGTACATTAGAGTTCATATCATCAGGAGACTTTCAAATTATTCAGTGAGTAAAACTCAGACGTCACTGTCCCCTTTTGTCTGTGAAATTTGAGTGAACTGTCTCAGAAGATGGGACAATAACTTTGCTCCCCCTCACTCGTCCTCCCTATCGGCTGAGGCCAAGCCTGTCTCCTCTCCCATAGGACCTCAGTCATCGTGGCCTGGCAGATCCCCCGCTCCCGCACATACTTCACCATAAAAAGGAATACTGAATGCTGAAAGAGGAGCACCATGGTTGCTTCCAAATGGATGAATGTTCCAGATTTTTGTGCTATCAGCTTACTCATTTGTCAGTTGATGGCTAACACTAATATCAAGTGGGTAACACTATTGATAGAGCAGAACGTTATTGTTTTTTGGATGGTCTAAGGTTGAGTACATGTGTCTCTGTGACACTCAGCTGAAGAGCAGGGAAAAGCATTATGGCTTGGAAAGTTCTCTCCCTCTGTCTTTTCCCTTAAAAGGCTAGAACTTAATTAGTATATATGTATGGATGACAAGAGTGATAAGTGATAATCATAATGTGATTTATTTATAGTATCAGAAATAAAACATTACAAGGGTGCAATTATCAATCAAATACAAGGCGGCAGTGCTAACCACTACGGACTAATGACTAAAATTACTTATTTGAATGGAACTCCTAGAAGTCTTATTACTGGACGGATGTCAAACTTTTGCCACATCATATCCTCTGTACACAATTCCACATTTATAAAAGATTAGCATCAATCACACCCCCGGCAGTTAGAGACACAACCTCAGCAGTTAGAGACATTTTCAAAGGCAGACTTTTCCTTTAAAAGCGTCCAATAATAACTTAAAATGAAGCAATGTGCTAAACGTGAATTTCTCTACCAACACAAAGCTTGTGTGATCCAAAGGCTTATGGATTTAGAAATTATAGCGACAAAATAAAAACGAAAAGCATTCTCACCCTACTGTTTCTGATTTGAAACTAAAATATAATAAATATATTATAAAATATACTAAAATAAATATAATAAATAGCATACTTTGCTATAAATAGTATATACCTACAAAAACCCTTCACATACATAATTGCTTTCCTGAAATAAAATATTTATCTACTTCACATTTACATAATCGAAAAGTTGATTTATTTCAGTAATTCAATTCAAAAAGTCAAACTCCTATAGATTCATTACATACAGACTGATATATCAAGTGTTAATTCATTTTAATTTTGATTATGGTTTACAGCTAATGAAAACCCAAAATTCAGTATTTCAGAAAACTAGAATATTACTTAAGACAAAAAAAAAAAAAAAAACATTTTTTTAAACAGAGAAATGTTGGACTACTGAAAAGTATGAACATGTACAGCACTCAATACTTGGTTGGGGCTCCCTTTGCATGAATTGCAATGCATGGAGGCGATCAGCGAGGCACTGCTAAGGTGTTATTGAAGCCCAATTTGCTCTAATAGCAGCCTTCAGCTCTTTCACTTCTCTTCCTCCAGAATCTGGAACCTTGATTTCCAAATGAAATGCAAAATTTACTTTCAGGAGTGGCTTGACACAAGGAATGTGACAGTTAGAGCCCCTCGTGTCTGTGTTTCCTTTTGGCTCTCCATTTTAGTTATGCTGTCATAGTTTATCCTGCCGGAGTCCCTGCTTGCACTCTGCACTAAATATACATTCACCTTATAGATTATGTGACTGTGACCATATCTAACTGTTATCTCTCCTACTCTTCTGCTCTCGCCTCTTCTCACTCTGTCGAGCTACACATATCGTTCCTGAGCTGCCAGTGATCCAGACTCCCTCTGCCCCCTGGACCTGTTGGGTTCCCTGTTGAGTCTGTTTCCTCTCAAGGTTTCTTCCTATTGACATCTCAGGGTTTTTTTTTCTTGCCATCGTCACCCCCGGCTTGCTCATCAGGGGACAAACTGATCATTTTGATTCTTACACATTCACATTTCATACAAACTTCCATAATTTTGATTGTGTAAAGCTGCTTTGCGACAATGAAAATTGTTAAAAGCGCTATACAAATAAAATTGGGTTTTGAGTTAAGTAGCTGATTAGAGTGACACCATGAGTATCCCATATTAAACTCTTCACAATATAAAAATTTTCTGAGATACTCAATTTTGGGTTTTCATTAGGTGTGAACTATAATCATCAAAATTAAAAGAAATAAACACCTGAAATATATCAAGTCTGTGTGTAATGAATATATGAGTTTTACTTTCTGAATTGATTTACTGAAATTAATCAACTTTTCGATGACATACGGAATAGTATTATAAATGAACTGTGCAATTTGCATTATTTACTAAGTTTAACATCTTCTTCAATAAGCCACACTGTTTAGTTCAGATACATCTGTTTTTACAGGTTGAAGGCATGCGAGTGTGATGGCAACAGAATGTATAATTGTTTGCTTCTGTTATGCTAAAATGTATCTCAAAAAGGTTATCTGATTGGATTCATCTAACAAGATAAGTTGTGTTTACACAAAAATCATAGTATGAAACTTAGGTTGAACGTCGTGTCGACATCTTCAGCAAACGTGGTCACATGATTAACTTGTTTAACATGTGTAATATACAGAGACTGCTAAGAATCGACAGTGGTTAACCAGTGTGGAAGAAACAGAACTTGTTGTCACTGGTTGCATGTGTTTTTTTTTAGATTTTCTAATGGTAACTTGAGCGCTACAAATTTTAATATATATTGTCCTGTCACTGTAAACCCTCCCAATACCACCCCCTTTTTCTTCTATCTGCAGGTGATCTCTGGATGACACAGTGCATTAATAGAACAGATCAGATTGCTTGGAGTCTTTGTGCCTCAACATAGCTCTTTGCCAAGCACATTTAATATCTCAAAGGACACATTCTAATGCAAAATAGGCAATCTGCTTCTACTGAAATGTTCCTGAAATGTTGCATCTGAAGTTTTTTTTCCCCTGTAATTTTTCAAATATCTCAAAGAGCTGGGTAACTTCTAATGGATAATGTTTCTGATTACAAAAACTGATGGTTGAAAATGTATATTTTAATGTAAAGTACTGTATGTGATTACAAAAGTATTTTTGTGCAACTAGTTCCTAGAAGTCCTTGAAATAGGAGAACATACCTAAACAAGAACAACATAAAGATAAGTAAGATCTACATATGGATATTCCACAAACCCAGGCTTTGAGTTGCAAGAAGAAAGAACTCACTGAGGAAAAAATAACACAGAAAATCCTAAGATGTGGAAAAAGGTTCTCAGAAGTGTCTCTATTCAACAACAGTCTCCTTCCAATCTGACAAAGTTTAAGCAATGTCTGCCAAGACAAACTGGCAAAAATATCAGGATCTGGGGTGCAAAGCTAAAAGAGACACAACCTAGCTGTAATTGCTGGGCGGTTAAGACTTATGCAACAACAAGCAGGATTCCTTCCTTTTTCTGTTTATCAAATCTTTAGGATATAATTGTTTTGGAACTTTAAATGTTAGACGTTATATAAACTGAATGGCAGAAATCTCAATGAAATCCATTTTAGCTCCATTTTATCAGATATGCTAATTATGCCACAAGATCTGGTGGGAAACGGGGGGAAAATACCTATGCAAGATACTGCAATTATATGTACAGTCATTGAGGCAGTTTATTAAAATTTATTAGCATTGACAAAGGGTTTATAAGTTGCGCCACATTACAAGCAATATCTAATATGGGGAGAAATAACTCACCGGATTTGACTTCATATCCATCAGGTTGTCCAAGATTCGAGTAACTGGCAGATTCTATATAAAAATATAAAGTTTAAAGATAAAGAGAAATATTAATTTTTAACTAGAAAATAAAGCAAAGACTAATTTAAACCTTAAATTAATAACCCTTTCTGTTTTAATGTCTTCATTATAACCATGTTTGTTTTTGATTTGTTTTTCAAATTAACAAAGATTAAGCACTTGCACAGGAGGTAGGATATAAAAACCTCACAGATTTATTATCCCCAGTTTGACCCGGAGGTTACTGTACATAGTTTTTATGCACGTTCCCCGTGTCCCCATGGATTTCAGCCTCTCAGATGCAGCTGCTTCAGTTTTCTCCTATCTCACAATATTCTTGTCTCATCCTCAGTGATCCTGGAGTAGGCCAGGATGCATTTTAAACCCAACAATCATAAATCCATTAATGATTGTAAAATCAGTGATAAAGTAAGAAAATGACCTAGAATTCCTGAATCCCCTAGAAAAGTTCTGTTGGCTTTAGTTTAGCTCAGTCGACATTTAGGAAACCAAACGACTGGGTACTGGGTAAATGATGGATGGAAAAAGTACCGTTTCTTTCAAGCATTCATTGCGGTATCTTACTATGGGCACATGTCTCCTCTGGCATAGTTCTCACAAGCCCTTATTTCAATACGTTGGTTGACTGATTGGGAAGGAAACCCTCCTCAACTGTACTTACGGGTTGACACACCATCACCACAACATTCAATTGTTCTTTCTTTAATCAGAACACACTACCATGAAATTAATTCCCTTTCTGTTTGGCTTGGTCCACAGATCAAGCTAACTGGCCCTCCAGCAATAACCTTATAAATTTCTCCCCTATCTGTTGTGGATATTTTTTCCATGGATTTACCAAAGAGACAGTTATGCCTCCCCCTTGCGTGTGGTCATTCAGCAACATGACCTCAGGCAGGAACACTCTTACAAGGTGTGCTTCATTTATTGAGCTCCAATATGCAAAGTCCGCATTAGCTACCACATTTATGCCAGCTTTGTGAATGGCGTTGCAGGTTACTTGGTGCTGGGTGCAGAGACTGCAGGGACTATAAATCATGGCCAGCTTGGGAGGATTAGTTTCTAAGATAGCACTGAACATGCAGTCTTTTGTTAATAATGGTATTGTCTTTTAATGAGAAAAAAATCCCTTTTTTTACTCAGCATAATCACATACTATATAATTGAGAAACACTATCAAAAAAGTGTGAGGTATCCCCATATTGAGATCACTGAAAGAATAGAAGAAGTGCTGGTGTTTTAGTTAGGGTAGTAAAATTATCTAGCCACTCTCCACTCCCTAGCATAACAACCAGTCCCTAGACAACAAACAACAATGAGCTGAGAGAGCAGGATCTCTTCCAAAGTGAAACAAGAGATGCTGCTGAACAGAAACCTGGCTAACAGAGGACATACCGGACAGAGCCATTGAACCTGAAAGTGTTATCCCATACACACTTTAAAATACTCTGTTAAGAGCAAAAATATGGGAGTGTGTATTAAGATAAACAAGGCTTGGTGCAATCTTCAAAATTTACTAACACTCTTTTAGACCTTTTATTCACCTGATCTGGAAAACATCATGCTTAAGCAACTCTAACCACAAGAAGACACCAAAGTGAAAATAAAAATACTGAACAATGAGATCAATGAACTCCTGCATACCCAGAAGCTACCATTAGAGCTACTGAGGTCTCTCTACAAAGCTAACTTGGCCCCAAATCCTACCAGGACATTTTACACCACACAACAAAAGACCAGATGCTTTGGCTTTGATGATGGGAGAGTCAGGCCACTTGGTAAAGTCTTCTCCATCATAAGACTTTCAGTAGGATTAAGGTCAGGACACTGTGGTAAAATTCAGGTTTGGATCAGACATCAATGAATACATAAACCCTGTCACAGGTTTAATCAGGAAGTGTTCAGATGATGCTGTTCCTACTTAGATAGTTTGGTTGTATCCCAGCAGACACAATGAATTAAGAGCAAAGTTCGAAAAGCAATAAACCTACAGTCTACAGATTTTGCTTTCAGGGACACAACAGAATACAACAGTTACAGCGTTAGTACAGAAATAAAAACAGACAAACCTGAGTACTGTATAGAAACAGAATAAAGATAATCACAGATTCAAAGAGTATTTAACAAGACTGCAGACCATAACAGCCTTCAAAACAAAACAAGATACATTTTTAACAGCATAAACTCATGGCCTTTCTCACCAAAAAGCTGAACATGCAACAGTTGTTTCAAAATAGTTTCAGCCTGTTTTCTGAATGTACGAAGTGACCTATACCACTTCCATCATCAGCAATGCCTGAAAAGACATCCATGTTAAGAGTGCTGCAGATTAAAGGTCAGCGTTCAACACCACAGGGCCCTCTAGATGAGTTTAAAGCCTGAGACCTAGGCAAATGAATCTTCAGCTTTCTGAAATCAAGTGTCCTGAGTGCTGAAAAGGTGACTAGTTCACATTGGTCAATCTACAAGTCTCACTTTTTCATATCCTATAAATAATTTCTAATGCCAGAGAGTTTAGCAATCATATGTTCATTTGGAGAAAACCAACAAAGCTTAGTTGTTTTGCAAAGAGTCATCATAGATCTATTTGCCATAAAGAAGAATTCTCTCTGATGTGTTCTCGGATTTATTCCTTGATCAGTCAGGACACACCAACATGAGTGAATGCACCAGCCATTTGCTGCAAGTTCACCTTTATGTGCTCCTACTGCTACTTTGGCCAAGGTGAGAGACATGGGGCTATCACTTATTCTGATAGCTGAGAACTGGCAAAACAGGCCTGCAGAAATAACTTAAAGGTTTTCATGCTGGGTGTCAAAATGAAACAAATGCAAATTTATTCTGATGGATTCAGATTAAGCGACTGGAAAGGCCACTGAAAGAGATATATTTTGCCCTTTGACAAGATGGAGAAGAAGATGGGGATATCGTAAAGTTTGTATAAACAAAGCTACTCAACTCCGGTACACATACTGTACATATGCCACATCCATGTATAGGACTTGCTAGTTGTGAAAATGCAAATTTGACAATCTCCACTTTAACAACAGTCATAACAGTGGGCTTATACTCACATGCTGTTTCAAGACCAGATTTTTCACACCTTCCATGACAAATTGTGAGCCAGTGTTCATAACTCTGGAAAAAAGCCTGAAAAATAACAGACAGATCACCTTAGATTTTGACATCAACGAAGTGACTTATTTTCATGTGTTAAACACTTGATATAGCTTCTTACCCCATTGGTTTCACTCCACTGTTACCATAACTGGCTGGTGCAGCAGCCATCTTTGTAAAAGCTCTGGAAAATTAAATATACAAGTTGCATATACAGTTCTTATATTTTTCTTGTTAAATTTTCTGCAGTTATTGTGAAATTGTGAAATATTATGTGTTTGCTGACACTGGCAAGAACTCACTTCCACTGCTTTATGTAGTTCAAAGGGGACAGGTCACAGCCAGCATCAATCAAAGACTTTCTATATTGCTCGAGATCACCCTGCAAATGAACAAACTGTTTAAGATTCAAAGAAAACATTTATTCAACATTTTTAATCAGGAAAAAAATCTGCACGGTGACTGACATAGTTACAATGCTTTTGACTTAGATAATATTAGGGGGTTCTGTCAGCACCCTGCAGTATCAAGGATGAGGACAAACTCCCAACCTTCACAGATATACTTTAGCTTATACCACATCAACAAGTGGTGTTTTCACCAATATCATTACTAACACAGAAGGCAAGCAAACAATGGCAGAGTTTAGCAAACTGTTAGCCAAAAATAATGAGCTTCAGAGAAACCCAGATGAAAGAAAGGATACCAGATGATGTGGGACAAGATTTCCTGCTCAACTTCAGCTGTCTGTCCTATAAAGACAACATCCCCCTTTGAAGAGGACATTATAAAACAGCCTGCATTGATCAACATGATAGTCAGAGACAGCAGGCCATTGACAACTGCCCATAACCCTTGTCCGAATACTTTCTAAGTTCTCTGGGTAAACTGTAGTCACTGTTGTGGAAGCAGAGTCTGGACCCTGGCCAATCTGTGGTCATCCATATCCCAGCTCTTGGCTCCCTTAACAACCTCTGAAGATTGGAGAGAATTTACACTATCATTCTTCTGTCCGGTTAAGTAACATCCAGCAGAAGTGACCCTGCCATGAGTAAAACAATCCTGCATTATTGGCTACAAGATTTATAAAGCTTGGCTATGGCATCAAAAGGTGTCAGTGTTTCTCAAACCTGTACCAAAGAACAACAAGGCTTTTGAGCAGGATCTGAAAATAGGCTTTAAGAACACAGAAATGGTGTAGGATGGAGCACACATACTGTGTTTGGCTTGGTTCTGTGTTTCACATAGGCATCCATGCATCTACCGCTAATTATAATAAATCTTTTTACCGAAAGTGCACACAAGGAGAGCCTACCACAAGCCATCTGCACAAGACACTAGACTGCTGTGGGCCCACACAATCTAGGGAGACTGGAGATTAAGAAGTATGTAATTTTACCTCAGATGGAGGCTGCTGGGAGGTGATATAGTAGATCAGGAAAAGTCTCATCTTATCCTCTGGTGTTCCAGCTACCAACAAAAATTAAGAATCCATCATTAAAGGTTTCCTGTCCAGTAATAATTCACAAGATTTATTTTAAGAGCTGAATGGACTGTGCAAAGCAAGCAGGTTTGTTCCCAAAACAGCCAATAAAAACTTTAAGTGCAAGACAATGGAACTCTGTATAGTTTAAAAACTTGGCACATTGTATGTAATTATTATTATGGTTATGTCAGTGGAGAGTCTTGTGCACATATCAGAAACCTATGAATTTAAGGAGCCTGCAGAGATCAAAAACAAGTCTTCAAAAACCTCAAAGACCTCATAACACTGGCAAAGGAAAAAACACATTCTTTGCTCAGATAGCATCAATGAACTTCTTTAAAGCTGACCACTTCTCCTTAGGGACAAGATACATTTTGCGGAGGAAGATGGAAAAAAAGGTAGAACCAGTTCATATTGAGGAGTTAATGACTACATTACTCATTCATTTAGTTTTATTTGACCTCATGCGACAAATCTGTTACCTGAAGAACAAAATCTCCAAGCAGTTATAATTAATAAGGAAAACAGGAGAAACTATTAGGTTAGCAGGAAGCAGAGGACTACTGCTGCATGTTACACAAGCTCACCATCCGGGTCACTGATGATGTCCAACAGGGATTTATCCAGAGTGGACTTGCTCATTAGCTTCTCCTCATACTCAAAGTATACATCCAACTTGCGTGTCTACAAACAGAGCATACAGATCACTCAGCGTATAATGATTACATAGTAACAATCAAAAACTGGACATACCTACTTATTCAAAGATTATTCCTTATTTTAACTATTTTCTACACTGTAGAACAATACTGAAGACATAAAAAAACTATTAAATAATACCTATGGACTTCAATGGTAAATGAAAAAGGTGAAACTTAAAAACAAAAACAAAATATGTTTCATATTTGGGATTATGCAAAGTAGCCAGAGTATAACCTTGACAACTTGGCTTTATCTTGGCAGTAACTATTTACATGTGAATTCAAAAAAGTTTTGAATAAGCAAATATTTAGAGCCTTTGGTTTCATAATTACTGAAATGATTAATATGTTGCAGCTGCTAACAATATTTTTAACCCAAACTGATGGAGTGATTCATTTCTTAACAACCATGTCACAGGATGTACAAAGCGACATGCTCATATTTCAGGATGACAATGCCAAGATTCATCAGGATCAAACTGTGAAGGAGCGGTTCTGGGAGCATGAGTAATCATGAGTAATCAGAATTGGCTACCACAGTGTCCTGACCTTAATCCTACTGAACGTCTTTGTCTTATGATGGAGAAGACTTTACCAGGTGGCTTGACTCTCCCATAATCAAAGCCAAAAAAAACAAGTGGCAAAACAATGTCATGCTGAATATGTGCTTTAACCATTTTTTTTTGTTTTTTAAATCTGGATTTTCTGTTCTTGGGTGGGGTGTTACTGGAGGTTTGCCTCTTGGGATAAACCCTTTTTTGTTTACATTCATGAATGTGTCTCTTGATTGTGAACTCTCACAATAATACACCAGAGTGGTCTGGACTTGACTAGATATTGTGAAGTGGTTTTCTTCCCCAAGAAAACATTTTCTTTTTGCGATACGCACTTTAGACATCTAGACATTTTGGTGTAGCTGAGCTCACTAATGTATTTCTTCTTTTTAAGAATGTACCAAATTGTTGATCTGGTCACTCTTAAACTTTCTGCTATCTCTGATTGGTCAGTTTTTTGTTTTCTTCCCAGCCTAATGATGGCCTCCTTCATTTGCATCTTCACATTTTGGACTGCAAATTGAGAGTTCCCGTGAACAACTGACAACTTCATTTGTCATGAAACTAAGAAACTGTCCACAACTGGCCATCAGTCTGCAACTTATGAACCCGTCTTTGTGTCAATCTGTCTGTCTATCAGGTTTTGCCTCTATATTACTTTAGAGAGAGAGAGAGAGAGAGAGAGAGAGAGAGAGAGAGAACATAAAAGAACAATGCTCACCTTAATGTGGTCCAAAACTGCTGTAGCAACATTGGTGTGGAGATCAATCAGTCTCTTTTTTTCTAAAAGCTCAGGAAGAGAACTGTTTGGGGACAGAAATATTTTGTTACTTGAGATATTTAATGTGACATAGTAGCACTGTCATGCCACAGACTGTAGACTGCATAAAAATTGTATTCTAGGATGTGTTAAAAGTTATTGTGTTATAAAATAATTTTACCCATCATGTATGTTTATTAATAGGTATGCATTTATACTAATTCTTTAGAGTGGCACACTTCACATTGTCTCACCTGACAGCTGAGGTAAGTTTGGCAGTGTTATCTGACAACATACTAATGGCTCCCTCGTCTTCCCCTTCTAAGCCCTTCAGAGAAAACCAAAATGTTAATAGTGCTTTCTCTGACATGTAGCCTTCTATAAAGAAAAATTCCACGTAGAAAATGGTGTCGCTGCATAAAAAGCAACTTCTTTATTCCTACCATGATGCTCTTGAGGCGCTTAACCTCATCCTCCTGGGCTCTGTATGTGTCCAACTCCTCCTGCACTGACTCCGCAACCTCGGGGAACGGGCTGAAACAATAAACATGGCAACAGACTCAGCTAAGCACATAAAGCCAAGTTATTTTAAAAAGTAAAAAAGGTTAATTAATTTAATTTTAATTAAAGTACCTCTTTAAATATATCCTAATCCATCACAGCTTATATACCGCTGATTGCTTATAAATTATTGCCTTTCCTGCCTACAGAAGTTTTTTCTCTGCTCTTATGGATTACTCGTAAATCGACAACATATCATGACAAGATTTAAGAACATCAAATAACCACCTTCCTTTGTGCTTCTGCCAAAACCTGTCCGCAGCAGTGAGGTCGTAGCTCTTTTTGTTCTTCTTTTTGGGCCGTGCCCCTGCTGGACTCACTTCTGACCCCGCAGATTCCTCTAGACTGACCCTGTTCAGATGGAAGTCCTAAAACGCATGGGCCCAGACACCATGTTACACAATGATCTTATGCTGTACACAGAGATACTGTGAAATGACATGCAGACACTAAAAACATTCATCTTACTCTTAACACTGTTACCATATATTGGTATGTCATAAAAACATGTAAATGACTTTTTTTAAATAATTATTTTTTCACACTTAAATGGTCTCACTTGTGGATTGTAACATTTTGAAAGCATAGCTATATGACATTGACAAAAGCCTTAGGTAAAAAAATATGCCAATCATTATAGCTTACGCAGATTTGTCCGTACCTGGAGACCATTAAGACAAGTGTTTTTAGAGGGATTCTAACGAATGAAGTATTTATGTTTTTTGGAACACACTAACGGCTTGCTGTTTATATTCCACATTTGATGAAATCTTACAAATGATAACTGCAATTGGCAATAGCTTCATCTTTCCATATGAATTATTCTGGAGGGGAAAAATTTGGTAGAGGAACTGGCAGCCTTTTTTGAACAAATCAGTGATATCAACCTAATGATACTGTAGGTTTCTTTGACATCTGCTTACCAAGACGTCATGAATGAGAGCTTGGTAGGTCCATGTGTGATGAAGTGGGGTGGCAAGATCCAGATTGCGGTCGGCAAGAACAAACAATGGCCTCTGGAAACTACAAAAATTTACGTGCAGACAGAGAAGAAGAGGAACAGAAAAAGAGAAAGAAGAAAAAGAGAAAGAAGAAAAAGAGAAAGAAAAATTAGCAGATGATAAATATATCCTCTTCTGGGCTTCATTTCTCAGCTCCAGCAGTGAAAACAATCACTTCTGGATCTTTCCCTGAGCTTCTTAGGGTTGGGAACTGGGTACTCAGGGAGGTTGGACTGTACTTTTATTCTTTCTCTGTAATTTCACGCTTTAATAAAACTCATGCAAGTGTAAAAAAAAGAATCTAGCTGAATCTATGGAAATTCTTTGGAGATTATAACGAGATATTAAATTATTGACGTAAAAGTACCCGAATTAAAACGCGTCATATGCCTTTTTTTTTTTTTTTTGCAGGTGTGTGTTTGTGTGTCTCACCTAAACTGTCCTGTGCCCATGGTATCGCCTGTAAACAGGCTGTTGCGAGCATCTCGCAAATTTTCTCTCAGTTTCTTGTCAAGTTTCTGCAAAAACAATAGAGAGTAGTGGGGAAAGTGGTTTACAGATCCACAGGCATTGAATACAGACAGCATTTAACAGCCAAAAACTGAAAACTCATAAAACAAGCCTTTATTCAGGGGCAAAGAGAAAACAAAGACTCCTCAGACCAACTTTTATGGCTTGAAAGGTGAGACAAGCAGCTTACCACAGCTACCATTTCAGCTGCGTTTCCTCTTGGACATCTGATTATTGGAACAGCACCTAGGGAAACAGGAAATCTCAATCACTTGCCAAAAGGAGGGCATTTAGACTTTGCGCACATTTTCCAAAGCACACAAGAATGTTCCAGGGGATGATTTATTTTTGTATTTCAAATATAGAGATAATAGTGAACTCACTTCAAAAGTAAACTAAATTTACTTCCTTCTCCCTTACTTAACAACGACAGTATTATAAACAAAAATGTTTTGGCACAATAAAGTCACCTTCATAATAATAAACATTCAGTCTGCATTTTAATCAGAGAAACTGATATCAATAACAACAACAACAAAAAAAATCAATCAACTTTACTTCAATTCGCCCTGCTACTTTTTTCTGTTAGAGCACAATCCACTTAAGATTACTAAATTTTTTTAGCCCCAAACAAAACTGCAAAAGAGACCCGACATTTCTTTTGGAAATTAGAAATAAAATGAGAATTTACAAGTTGTGTCGCATGTCGCATCTGTGTAGTAATGTAGTTCTGTAATTTGCTACCACAATAAATTATTATTATTTTTTTTTACATAAATCAGTTATTCATAAAAAACATGGATAAATCCATCACAACAGCAGTTTTACAAAAAGTATTTGATTTACTGCACTGTACTGCTAGAAATGCCCCGAGATCCCCAACCACACATTAATTTAAGAGTTAATACAATGCATTTTAAGCGGACTACAAAAAGTGAGAGCAAAAGCTCTCACTGCAATAAACACTCAATGTCCACTTTAATAGGAACAACTCTACACGTGCTCATTCACAGCTATCTAATCAGCGAAAGACGCTGCAGCAGTACAATGCATGGAGTCATACAGACACAGCTTAAAACATCAGAATCCAGAAAATTGTTGTTCCCTGTGAATGCTGGTGTTGGTGGGTTAGTTTGAGTATTTCAGTAAACTAGTGTTCTGCTGGAAACAACTGTCTTCTTCTTTGTCTTTCGGCTGTTCCTTTTCAGGGGTCGCCACAGCGAATCATCTGCCTCCATCTAACCCTATCCTCTGC
>JAOTQY010000002.1:5276233-5286967 GCA_026413445.1 Dolichallabes microphthalmus
ACCCTCAACTGCTCAGATGTGTAATGAGATAAAAATGTAAGTCGCACTGGATAAGAGCGTCTGCCAAATGCCTAAATATAATATAATATATATTCCTGATTCACACCTAGTGTTTGTGGAAGAGGCTCTGGATTTACTGTGACCCTTCTTCACCAGTCAGGCAACTGTGTCCCTGATAAATAAAGGATAAAGTGGTTATTGAAATAGCTATCCAATTTGTCACTTCTTCACACACACACACAGAAATATACCTTTGTAGTTTTGTAGAAAAATAACCTTTTAGTTCTTTGAATGTTTTAATATAATCGTTAACTCATAATTGTATTTTTAATTTCTTGTCAAATGTCTTCTGCATACAACAGCTACAGTATCCCCTCTCACAAACACACAAAAGTCTGGAATGATCAGAATGCCTGCACACATGGTAAACACACATCATTCATTTACAATGAACAAAACATGCATGCGCTACATGTCCTCTTATTATTATTATTATTATTAATTGTATTTATATCTAAAAAAACTAGCATAAAATATCTTCGACATAAAGTAAGTATCCAGGTTGTGACTGAAACCAAGTTAAATGTATAGCAGCCTTTTTTATTATGCCTTCTCTTCGAAAGCATGCTTATTGGCAAACAGATTTACTTGGAGGATCCCAATACTAACCCTTCTTGCTGCCTATACACTCATCCAGTACTTAAAATATCTTCTGGTCACATGACAGGAAATGCCTCAACCCTCATATTTACACTATATAGTACAGTATATTTACTATAGTAAAGTAGTGTGGAAATGGAATTTCCTCCTTTATAAAGAGATGGATGATTTAATTGTTTTCATAAAATCTCCTTTACTTTCTTCTTGGTTGAGTGATCAAATATTTTATCTCACACAGCAGAAAACAAGTCAATTCTACATCTATTAGAGGGTGTCTTAATTGCATACAGGAATTTAAATCGAAGCTCGATAAACTTTGATGCATGCCAAGGTTCATGTTTTTACCTTCCACTTGTACCACTATTAAAGTCTGAAGCCACTTACAAACCATAAAGGCATGGCACTACATACTGTACACCTCTTTGCTGACTGGTGTGGAAGGAAAGCCTGTGCTTTCTGTGACTCTCATTAACACCATACCTATGTCCCTCTGTCTTTCTCTCTTGCTCTTTGCCTCACTCTCTGTGTGTATGTGTGTGGAGTGATAGACAGCTTGTTACTCTCAACCTGAGGCGCCGCCTCGTTAACACAGCCCTTCGGAAAATATGGCCATAATGAAAGAACCTGGCAACACATTGCACTCACTCTATTAGCCTCTCAGTTTCTTCTCTGGGAAACTGCTCAGGGCCTCCATTCAGCACCATGCCCGAACAAAGGGCCCGATTCTTCTCGGCAGCAGACAGGGCCCACGGACAGCTGGGTAGGAAATGTCACACGGTGTGCGGAATGCCCATTATCAGACACCCTCATTTGTTCCCTGGGCCCTCCAAACCCTGTCAATCTCTCTTGTTCCTCTTTTTCCTTCTGCTGCGCACACACATCCTTATACCGAATTGACAAATTGAGCCTTGCATCTGTGACAGAATATAATAAATTTGAGAAAAAGAGGGGTGTGGGGTGTGGTGGGCTGGTGTGGGGGTGGTGGTGGTGGTGGTGGTGGTGGTGGTAGTGGTGGTGGGGTGGGTTAGCATCAGGTCTGCTTCATTCGGCCCAATCTAATTGGTTTCGGCATCAAAGATGTCAGTCAACGCACAGTTCCCCTTTTTTATGTGGCTTCTCTCCCTCTCACTCATTATGCCAATAGCTCCTATTATAGGGGCCATCAGTGCCTACTGCACTGTGGGATTTTGGTGGAGGTCGTAATTAGCAATTTCATTTGACAGAGCATTTTGATCCCCATTTAACTCTTAACACCCTTGAGCTAATCTTTGCATGGCTAGCTGTCTCAGACCTTCTGATCAGTGCACCTGGGATCTGGTACAGGCTGCCGCACTTCCTACATTGTTTTCTGTGTTTGTAGATCTAAACGTCGGGTAATGATATAAAAACTAGGTCAGATAATGATGCAAAAACTCTGTGGCAGTTTATGCAAAAAAAGTTCACCGTGTGGCTGATGTGTCCAAGATTTTAATTATTGGTTGTTGCACTTAAAGTTATTTAATAATTCCAGTGCTACATGCTAGCGGCGTCTGTTTCTGGTTCTTCCCCTTTAGACCCCCTCTCTGCATGTCATCGTCCACCGTACAATAACATGTGCTGTAGACTGATTGGAGTTTACAAAATTGCTTGTTGTGTATGAGCGTGTGCAAGCCTGTGCTCTGCAATGGGTTGACACACCATCCAGGGTGCGTCCTGCCTTGTGCCCTGAGCTCCCTGACATATAAGCTTCAGACACTTGTGATCCTACACAGGATAAGCAGAATAAAAAAAAAAGTATAAATAAGTTCGTTCCATGGCCCGTAGAGTGTTAATTAGCATTTTGGATAAAGAAATATAGGAAGCCATGGTCACATTGAATTTTTTTATTCTCTGTAACCGTAAGTAAGTAGCATTTAGCATTTTGGAGGGGAAAAAAAAAAAATATATATATATATATATAAGAATGATTGTCAAGTCTTAAATCTGGCCTTCCAACTAGCCTCAGTTGCTGCCACAAACAGCTCTGTTAGAAAGGTTTACACACATATAAAAAGATTACACTGACATGGTAGGCCTAACATACAAACTAATGTTACACTCTTCTACGGAAAAGAGGAATTGATTGGCAGGCTGTTCAACTGCCTTCAAATTTGTCTATGCCACTAGAGTTGCCACCTGCTGTTGCAATGCTGCTCAAACTCATGCCTCACACAGCTAACTATTCACAGTGATGACGGAAAACATCAATAAATAAATAACCGAGACAAAAAAATCCATAGAAACACTCATTTGACGGCTTAATGAAAGGCTTTGTGAAAGTAATGCGCTGTGGATGCATTTCAAATGTAAATTACGGTATTCTGACACATTCGGCTTTCCATCTTTTCCGTCTTCAATTAGCTGCTGGTTCTACAGGCTCACAGCTGGACTTTTGTTTGACGCTGTTTTCACCCTCTTTCCTTCACTCACTTCATTTTTTCTGCACGCTTTTTGGTTTTTCAGAAGATATTAATGCAGCAAGCTGCGACACGTCGACTTTGTAGTTCTTATGGTGGCACTCAACAGCTCCCAACCATCCAAACACTATGACATCAATTGGCTCAATCAAAATTTTCTTCCTTATTGGCCTTGTTTATGTGCATGGTTGGGCACATTGTCTATTAACTTATGACAGATTCCTTCCTACATGCATTAATAAAATAAAATAAGGTTAATGCCATCGCCATACACTTTATCATTTTAGGACTATCCAGACTTTCCCAGATTTTCATTCACTGTTCTAACAACACAACCTCCTTATTGGTTTTAGAGCAATAACATTCGGATGAAACTGTAACATTAAGGATTTTATTAGCTTTTACACCAACTGGAGGCACATTGATGTGCTTTAGCGAGAAAGCCAGTAGTGCTTAAAGCTCAGAGCATTTGAGACGTTATTTGCTTTACTGATTTTTTTTTTTTTTTAAATAAACATATACAGTATAGGAATTGTGCAGTAGTGACAACCCCTTTTGTCAGCACAAAATAGACAATATGATGAACAGAATTTTAGTTAATTTTAACCAACTACCCAAACATGACTAAGAAAAATATTTGTAAAAATTCAATTGTAATTGTAAACTTTTTTTTTTTGTAATTATCATTGACCTACATGTTGTATGTTGTGTTTTCGGCACATATCTTCGCTGCTTGGGTTTTAACGGAAGCAGTGGAAAGTGAACAATCTCCCTAAAATGAAACACCTTTGTTTGCCACAGTGCAGAAGTAGCTTGTTATAGCATCTTATAAAAAAGTATAACCAATCAAATAGACCTGTGTGGTATACAGATAGGGGATTCTAAAATCTTTGGGGCCACTAGGCAAAAACTTGCAATAGGCATCTCAACTCACCATTATCTTATTAATTTTATTAGCCCTTGGGGGCCTTCTACTGGCCTGGGGCCCTAAGCAGTTACTGTAGCGCCAATGCCTGGTAACAAGCAGCGCCTTTGGGTATAGTGTTTATTTAATTGTTTATTGTTAATTTTTTATTTATAAATGTTAATCTTTTATTTGTGATTAACATTAACATTTTTATTTCTTTCTACATTGTAAAACAGTGCTGAAGGCATCCGAAATCTACAATAATCTCCTTGGAACGGTTGATATTAAGATGTATCTGCTTCTTATGCTCTGTAAAGCCTTCATAACGACCCTAATCTGAGGTGTTATTTGTTAATTGGTGATTTCTGAGGCTGGTAACTTTAAATGAACTTCTCTGCAGCAGAGGTAATTTTTTGTCTTGCTTTCCTGGGATGATAGCCAGTTTTGTTCTTCAGTTTTCTTTTCATGACAGCCAGTTTCATCATTGTGCTTCATGGGTTGTGGAAAAGCACTTGACAATACTGTTGTCTCAAGAACTATTCCAACTATGCCGACCTTCATGTCTTAAAATGACACCTGATTGTTGTTGTTGTCACTTAGTTAACTAATTCCATATGTGCCATTTCATAGTGTTAAAACACACAATATGTTAAGATGTGTATATTATTTTTGATTTTGGAATTTAATAAAAAAAATTAACTCTCATATATTCTAAATTCATTACATGTAAAGTGAAATATTTCGGCCTTTTTTGTTTTCATTTTGATAATTATTGCTGACAAAAATACAGTATCTCAAAAAATTCAAATTAGCTGATTCTTTAGCATGAATTACGTAATCAGTGAATCAAGGCATGGAGGCGATCAGCCTGTGGCACTGCAAAACCAGTTAGTGGTAGTTCTGACACTGTGGGCTAGTGCTAAGTCCTGTTGGAAAAGAAATTGCCATTTACATGAAGCTTGTCAGCAGATGAAAGAATGAGTTTCTCTAAAATCGCCTGGTAGCGGCTGCATTTGACTCTGGGTCTGATAAAACACAGTGGACCAACACCAGCAGCTGAACTTGAATCATTACTGACTGTGGAAACTTTACAGTGGACTTAGACTTCAAGCAACTTAGATTCTATGCCTCTCCTTTCTTCTTCCAGACTCTGGGACCTGGATTTCCAAAGGAAATACAACATTTGCTTACCTCTGAAAAGATGACTTTGAACCACTTTGGAGCTTCTGCAGTTAAGACGCTTTGTCCTGTTTCCTAAAGGCATCTGTGTGTTGTGGCTCTTGATGCCCTAATTCCAGCCTAATCCACTCGTCGTAACGCTCTCCCAAGGTCTTGAATGAGCTTTTCCTGCCACACTATTCCTTTCCCGTCACCTTTCTATTAATATGCTTTGATACTGCAACCTGCAAACAGCCAGCCCTTTCAGCAATGACCTTCTGTAGCTTACACTCTTAGTGGAGAGTGTTAACAATGTTAACAAGGGGTGTCCTTGGTCTGCAACAATGTTAGGTCAGTGCTATGTTTCAGAGTAACAATCACATGAGTGCCAGGATTTACAGTATGTACTGTACAGTGGAACCTTGAATTACAAGCATAATTTGTTCCGGAAGTGGGCTCGTATTCCAAAACACTCGTAAACCAAATAAAATTTTACCCTAAGAAATAATGGAAACTCAAATTATTCGTTCCACAGCCCAAAAAAATTAATACATAAAAATAATTGTTACAAAATATTACGTAAAAATAAAACTAATTAACCTGAACTTTACCTTTTAAAAAATAATAAAAATAAAACCTTGACGGATAAATGTTTCCCTTTGTGCGGATGTGAGTATGTGTGTGTGTGTGTGTGTGTGTGAAGCTATAGTATGGAGCCCCTCCCCTCTCCCCCTTCTCGTCTTACACAGTTACATTTCCTCACAGGCTCTTGCAGGTTCTATCGGTAGTAGACAGGGGTCGGCAAGAACATCCTAAAGGTCTCTGGCTACACAACGCTGTACAGCAAGGTTTAATAGCATGTTTATTCTGACACCGTTCTATTATACCCGGCAAAACCTTTTCATCAATTTGTGCTCAGTAGCTCTTTTGTAGGATTGTACCATATGGTAAAAAAAAATTCACATTTTTTCCGCATGCTTTCCACATGCATGGTTAAGTCTCGGGCACCAATTTGCTCATTCACCACCAGTTGATCTTCCTTGGATCATTTTGGTAGGTACTAACCACTACATACAGGAACATCCCACAAGACCTGCAATTTTCAAAAACAAAGTTACTTGAATCATTTACACTTATCTATTTTTCCTGACCAGTATATAAGTATAAGAAGATAATCAATGATCAATGTACACAGGTATGTAAACAGAATGTTGTCACAGGTTTGACAAGTTGGTGTGAAAGTTCAGCAGAAGTTTGCTATGCCTCAAACCATGCTGATACACACGCATACACACACAATGAAAGCAAATGGATTATGACAAGCTGGAAAATAACATGGCCATGGTCTAATATAATCTCATTAACAGCCTAGCACACGTTTAGGGAAGCCATTATTTTTAAACTGTGGAAGACGTTTGTCCCAGTAATAATAGGTCATTTGTTGTGTACTAGGACTAAACCCAAATCCACATTTATAACATATATATAATGTATATATAGGGTCATGCTTCAAAGTTAATACCCTCTCTTTTAACTATATGTGTTTTGTGTAAAGACATAATAAAAAATCATCTGTTTGGGTCTCAGTATTAGATAAATGCAGCCTCCGACAGACCACATACTGTATAACTTTTTTCACTGTACCATTATTTATTTAACAAAAATGAAGCCAAAAAGAAAAACAAAACACATGGGGAATGCTAAGTGCACCTTCCTGCTTCAACAGGATTTAAGAGGGTAAGTTGCAGCCAGGTGCTGTTAATTATCAGCCCTTGATTAATTGATCATCAGCAGGTGTGTAGACCTGTATAAAAGCAGAAATTGTGGCAGTTTGCTGGTCTGAAGCATTCAGGTGCGTGTTAACACAATGTGAGAAAGACATAAGCAATGGTCTTAGAGAAGCAATTCTTGCTGCACATCAGTCAGGAAACAGTTATAAAACCATTTCCAAACAATTTGGAGTTCAGTGTTAAGAAGGATTGTTTGCCAGTGGAAAGCATTTAAGACAATTTTACGAGGAGAGGATGTCCCAGCACATTCTGACTGTGCAATGCTCAGAGAAATACACAGAAAAAATAACAACACAGCACACATGACTGAACAAATATGGTTTGTTTGGAAGGGTTTGCCAGGAGAAATCCTCTTCAGTCTAAAAGAACATGAAAGATCGACTGAGGTTTACAAAACTGCATCTGAACAAACCACAAGGCTTCTGGAATGGCTGAAAAATCAAGAGTTTGGAATGGCCTAGTCAAAATCCAGACTTCAGTCCAACTGAAAAGCGAATGCCCAAAAACCTCAAGGAACTGAAACAGTGTTGTAAAGTAGAATGGGCCAAAATTCCTCCAGCTGGAGGCCGATAAAGTCATTCAGGAAATGATTATGTCAAGTTCTTGCTGCTCAATGTGGATCTACAAGCTATTGAGTCATGGGGGGTACTTAGTATTGCTCACATGTTTTTTCTTGGTTTCATTTTTGTTAAATAAATAATGACTTAGTGAAAACAATTATTCAGTATGTTGTTGTTTGTCTGCGGTTGTATTTGCAAATAGTAAACCCTGCTACAGTATGTGTGCATGGAGTCTGTTCTACCTGTGCTAGGTGGGTTTGCTCTGGGTACTCCGAAAAGAAAGTTTCCTCCGGTTTCCTCGCTCTAGTCCAAAGACTAGGCTAATCGCCATTCCCAAATCGCCTGCAGTGTGTGAATGACAATCGGGCGTTAAACTGGCTAGCCGACCCCTTAAGTAATTGCAGAAACAACAGATATACAGTATCTCCAAGCTGGGGAGTATCTATCGCCTGATGTGGACGAACCAAAATCAGAGAAAAACTGGGATGAAATTGACATTTACAGAAGACTTCAAACTCAGTATACTCAAATGAAAATTTACTGATCACTTGTTGCCTACATAGAGAAGAGACACATCTGTCTGTTGGAACTGTACACACCATCATTCATGAACACCACTTGGACATTACAGGAACTTGGTAGGTACTGTAGTTATTGCCACATCCTTTGTCCAGTCCTGATGTCGCTCCAAGCCATTTCCACATGTTTGGGCCATTATAGGAGTTCCTATATAAATATATATTTTGCTAGAATTTTATGCAACATTCACAATTTGATTTCCAACTAAGCCTTCTTCGCATTTCACACCACTATGCACAGCCAGATGGACAGTGTGGTCTGATAATGTAAACAGTGAGTAGTGAGGAAAGTTAATTACATAACTGATCACAGCGACTGTTAGCTCTTCATTCTTAATAAAAAGAAATTCTTTGAGATCAAGGCTCATGACATTTTTGCATAATGCAAGGTTAAAAGATTCAAGCAGATTAAATAATTTTTAAATGTAAAACATTCTTTAAACATAATATTTGATTTACTGTTGCATTTATGTATAGAGATGCTACACAAGACAGGCCATGTCTAACATCTTAAACATATTTAGAGATCAAATGAAATATCACATTGCAATATCACATTGCACAGTTGCATTTACATTAATATCATGAGTGATGTGACTATCAACCACTAATGAGAATTTTTTTTTACGTTCCTCTTCTTCTTATTATTACTATTATTAATACTATTATTATTTTCATTTTTAAATGGGAGTGACAGCTCTGAAAATAGGGGTGCACCCCCTACTCTTCGATTGGCACAAAAAAAAAACCTTGACATAATCTTGATGTGTTTATTGTCATTGGCAAGTTCTGGATAGCTTGTGTGAAGGTTCTGCACTATACAGTAGATGCCTAAAATACATGGTCAAAAAAGTCACCATTTTAGAAGGGTCAAATCATTGAACCTGATCAAGCAAAAATAACATTTAAGGAGATTTGTGTGAGCTTTAGAAATGTGTTTGAAAAAAATCATGGCACTTAAAAAAACACTTGGTGAAGTTGCACCGGATTGAAACTAAGCAGAAAAGAAAACAACTCGTTAGTGACACTAATCAGAAAAAATCTTCAATTTGATAGGAAGCATAAAGATTGGACTTTGTAGCAATGAAAAAGGGTCATGTGGACTGATAAGATCATATTCCAGTGCAATAGTAAGCAGGGAAGCATATGAAGCAATGCACACATCATGCATAGCGGCTACTGTACAAGCCTCTGGAGGAAGGGTAATGACCTGGGGTTTGGGTTGCTTCAGTTTGTCAGTTCTAGCCTCAGCAACATTATATGGCAATAAAATGAAGTAAGCTGATGACCTGAATGTACTTAATGAGCAGGCTATCATGTCAAGGGAGTTTTTCTTCCCTGATGGCACTGGCATGTTGCAGGACTCACATTGTGAAAGGGTGGTTCTGGGAGCATCAGGAATCATTTACACACATCGTGTGCTGTAATTAACACACAAGTTGACTGAATGAAATCTTGGTGTGCATTTTTGTCCAGGCAGTGTGTCTGTTTAATAAAGCAATCTATACAAACTAAATCAAAAAACATTATGTGTTCTGGGAAGTGCCATACATTTTCTGGGACAGGATAGGTTTTTTGGGACAATATTATTTTTTCTCAGCAGGACCATCATGTTTTGGAAGTGTTCTAATTCCTTCTTACATTTTATTTTATTTTATTTTATTTTAATAAAATGATAATCGGTATAGAAGATGACTGACTGACTGACTAAAATGATAATAAACATACTGTTCATAGGGCTCAGTATGTGCAGTATAGAGTGATAAATAATGGATGACAATGTGAGACACATACAATGCAAGATAAACTTAAGCTGAAATATAATAAAAAAATAAATCCAGCTTTGAATCAATATTCTCACTACAAAAACTTTGTGGCTCTTAAAACCCAGGGCATTTTAGCCATTTCTTGTTGTGCTGATTTTTAAATAAAAATCTACAGTATAGGGTTCAGGACTGATACAGTATGATATCTTTTTTTCCTGCACAATCTAGGCAGTATGATAAACTGAATATTATTGAAGTGTCACAAATATGATTGAGGGAATGGGTCACACAGGCAAATAAAATAGCACAAAAAACTATTTGTTTTCTATGACCAAAAATTTATAATAATATGCTCATTTTGGAAATTCTAAATTTTTGCGACGTCATTCCCATATTCCAGTAGTGGTAAAACTTTTACCTTTATAAAAATAATGATAACTTTTGTTCTACTTGACATGTCCAAAAACCTTAAAAACACAGTTTTAAATATGAAGCCTCCCCGTTAACACACACTGTAAAACATTTTTCGTGTAAATTTACAGTAAATTACTGGCAGCAGTTTTGCAAATGCTGTTTTATTACAGTATATAAACTTTTGTATTTTGATATACAGTTTATTACTGTGATTTTGTACTGTTTACTGTATTTTAGTGGAAAATAATTATTCGGACAACTTGTATTTTTAACAGCATTAACTTTTTTTTAGTCCTGTCCAATTCTTTCCCCCCGATTTTCTCCCCAATCTACTCGTGTCCAATTGAGGCCCACAAAATAATCAAAAGTACTTACCCATCCCAAAATCTTTTGCAATTTGCAGTTAATTACTGTATTTTTTTTTAAACCAACTGCAATAAAGTGCGACAGAACGGTAATTGTTTTC
>JAOTQY010000002.1:5287067-5299436 GCA_026413445.1 Dolichallabes microphthalmus
TGTTGATTATCTAATTTACAGTTAAATACTGTATACTGTAGTGTATTAAACTGTAAATACAATATTTACAGTTAAATCTTGTAAATCACAGTAATGCTGTTTCTTTTACGGTAATGTGCAGTATTTCGAAAAAACGGTCGGAAAAGTCCTGTACATTTACATCAATTTGTTACAGTGCACACCAGCAAGGCTTCCATACATATGTATGTATTTTTTTATTTTCAGATCTGTGCAGCTTGGGTTTTAAAGCATAAAACCATTGATCCCAAAGATGTGATGAGCTGCATTAGACCCATGCTTGCTTGCTCTTCCTGAGTAAACTGGAAAGTCCCTCTGAATTTGCTCACAACCTGAATTTTCATACCCACACCAATATAAGAGGCAACATTTCATGATTTAATAACAAAACACTACAACTTTCAAATGTGTTAAAATGCAGTCTCCAGCATTCAGACTGTTAATCCTGGTCAGGTGTGGTAAACAGCGCCCCCTAGCCAGAGCTGTGTTCCTAGAAAGCTGTTATAGAATATTACCTTCATCACTAAATACACAGAGCTCACACAACACACACACTCACAGATGTAGCAACTCAGCAGCAATGCAGTGGTCACAGGCAAACCAAGGTGTAATCCAAAATTTGTTGATCTGAATAAAATGTATGTAATGTTGCATTAAATGTTATGAAGGTAAATTCTGAGATCCCAGACCACATCTCCAGAGACCTGTAGATGGCAGTGCTAAACAAAGATTCATGCCCAGGTCCCCTCTTGTGTGTGTCGACCTCAGACTGGTCTCTGTGCAAAAACCTAATTAGTCAAAAAATATATTTTGAAATCATATCCCTTGACACATTAATGCATCATCAAAATATTTTTCGCTCATTAATTTGACTTGTTTGTGGTACCACTTTCCTAATACCTTGTGTTGTTAATATGTCTGGAAGAAAGGCATTTTGAATTAAAACCAAACAACACCCCATCAGGGCTATGCCTATTTATGTGTTTTGGACAAATAGCAGTAATGACAATAACAACAAAAAAAAAGTCTATGATTAAAAGGTTGACTGATACAAAGAATTGAGATTACTGCCAATTCAGTACACTAGTCAATTATCGTCCTTATGGGAAGAAGATGTACACTGGATTATTTTCCTCTATGGGAGAAAAATGAAATACTGTACACATATACAATGTGTAAGAGCGCGGTAGGCCAGCTGCTGGAGAATCTTGATTGCTGAAGGATGGGGGTTGTTATTCCACAAGCAAGGTTTTACTCCACTGTCTTTCACCCATTATGTTACCCAGTCGCCAATGTCAGTGCCAGTAGCTTGAGGGCAGAGTGTATTGGATGTGAAGGAGAGAGAGAGAGAGAGAGCAGTGGGAGGACGGGTGCTGGTAGTGCAAAAGAAATGTTGGGGGGTGTATTATAGGTTGGGTAAATTTAAAGGACAGTATGAACTGCAGTCTTCAGAGGCGACTTGGAGAGATGCTGATTGATAAAAAAAAGAACAGGGCTATGCGGGATGCATGTCCTGTTGTTTCTTGCCAGCTTGCTAGATGTGTGGATCGATGGCTTGTGTAATGCCTTTGCTCTCTATTTTGCTTCCTATCAAGGCTGAAGGGCCAAACACAAACACACATAGATGCTGGTGACTTGGCCTTATGCAGGGAATGTTCGGCTTTCCATCCGTAGGTTTCCAAGGTATATATATATTTTATTGACAGAGATGTTTACACATAATTATGATTGTTCAGAGGTAAAGGCATAAGCCTTTTATTGTATGGCAGATGGAGCATCACCATAGCAACACGACAAAACATCCTCTCTTACTCGGTGTGCAATTTCCAAACATTTAGAAAGGACAGTGATTTCAGGCTTCCAAACACATAAGAAACAACACCCAATCTCCATACCCATGAGATGTAGACGAACAGACAACATATAATTAGTCAGTATCTTCTGACTAACCCTTCATATTGCTCTGAGGATATTATGTAAATTTTTCCCCCACTGAATTTTATTCATTGCCCTCTCTTCTATGTCAAATGAGAATGTGTTGCCAAATTCCAATTTATTAAGGTACGCTCTGTTCAACAGTAACAAATTTTTTTTTTAATTTAGAATGCCCCCTCTTTCATTCTACTGCCATCTGTTAAGTCACAAGGGAATGGGGAAAAGTTGGGAATTAGCAAGTTTCCACATGTTGTGGGTGCAAGTGGCACAATTTTTAATTACACCTGGACTTGGCTAATCTAAAATACTTAATATAACAAATGGCAACTCAGCTACTGCCTGGCTTGCTCAATAATTGGAACTTGGTGTACTCTGAGTTTCTTTACGAGTCTGCTCCATTAATTAGCTCCACAATGAGGCCTGCGACAATATGTTCCATATTTATTCAAGCGGATTCCCCTGGTAGTGCTGGTGAAAGGTGGGAAAGCTCGGAGACGGTGAGACTCAAACCTGGAGCTTCATTAGTTCAGTTCAAGGCGCAGCAGCCATTCGTCAGGGCCAGAATTACAGGCCACCGATATACTTATCAGAGCTCGTATGCTGGTATACTGCATTTGCTCTTGGTTCCTGACAGCTTACACTGAAAAGGTTGCAAGAAAAATCTCTAGCTTAATGGTAGTCCATGGCCATTCCTCAGCGCCGCATTGGTATCCTACTGATGTTCTTGTCATCAGTGGTGTACTGTTATAAAATGCTTGCTTGCAATTTCTTACAGCTCACAAAAGGTTTCAAAGAAAAGAACTGGTAGACCTTCAATCTGAAAGACAATGTATAGAAGTGTTGGGACAGGTGTTATGCTCGTGTTAGCACAGCATGAATGAACAATATATTCTAGCCGCAGTATCACGCCACATCACGAGAAGTATTTTTTCCAGTTGAGCTCGTATTGACCTGGGCATTAAATGACGGCTAGTTATTGTGCTTGCCTGAGAGTTTCATGACTTAAGGCCTCATGCAGGCAGGTGGGAGTGATTTTAAGTGGTCAATCAAAGAACGCAAGTTTGTTCTTGTGCTACATGAAATAATGTGCTTCCCATTGGGGAATTTTAACAGCAGGCGAGCAAAATATTAAAAGATTTGTCCCTAGGGGATTGATGAGAATTTTATCAAAAGGTTAAGACCATAACTAAAACAAAAGTCTGACACGGGTAAAGAACGTGACTTTATACTGAAAAGGAACAAAATATCAGACCCTTTTAATCTTTATTTTAAAATCTCTCTCTCTCTCCCTCTCTCTCCCTCCCTCCCTCACACACACACACACACACACACACACACACTAGCACAAATGCTTGAAGGTAAAACTAACTATTTGTATATTTGTGATAATTTTTCTACCAAACCAAACTCTGCCTACTTTTTGATCTTTGTCCCTCTCCTATTCTCTATTATTCACTTTCTTTCCTTGTCTTACACACACACACACGCACGCGCACACACACACACATATACACACACACACAGACATGCACACACACGCACACACACACACCACAGAGTGGGATAATAATTACCCAGGTCTGCAGTACAGAGTGTCCTTCTGTCTGTCAATCATGCCTACACTAATGGCCTCTCCTCCCCTCCTCTGGAGTCTGTAGCTTCTTTTTCCTTTTTTTATTATTAATTTCAACTAACCTATTCTCTCTCATTCTCTCTCAAAAGAATTGTGCAGAAAAGCCTGTTGTACGCCCACACACACTCTCCTCTCCCCTCCTTCACGTGTGAGAGATAATGATTTTGAGGTAGGATTCGGGAAAATGAATGCCTTTTCATAGTGTAAACACATCAAAATGAGCAGTGTGTGCATGCCCGAGTGTGTATAAAACAGTGCGTGAAAGAGGTAGTTACAAGAAAGACAGTAAGAAGGAGGGACAGAAGAGCTGCATTGTTTATAGATGCATTATGACACTCATGATGTTTTTTCATGTGTGTGACGTTCTAACATTTCGCCAATGAGATTTCTTTTTTCAAGCTAAAATAAGCCTAAACAAACTGCAACTAATAACATGACAGGCTGCAACAACATCAGTCTTCGTCCTGTACAACAACAGAACGCTCATAAACAAAGGCACCAAACTGTACTTTTTCTTCTCATTAGGGTGCTACCACGATCTTGACTATATTGCCTTTACCTGGGAAGATGCCTGTATTGTACCCTGAATTAGCTTTTGGAGTAGAGTTTTACAAGTAGATCAGGGGTCCTTCAGGCCCCCATAATGTACACTATATTCTTTCCAGGTACAGTATGATACATACAGTACTAATGGAACTAAAGATGGACTTCCAGTGACCATCAACAGTGCTTTGATCAAATGTGTTGTTTTTATTGGCAGATCTCGTAATCATTTAAAATGACTATTTGGGCCATAAACAGGTGTAAATACTTACCAAATGAAACACTTCAAAATATGACTAAATTACCTTCATTTTTGTCTCAAAGTTGTAAGTAAGATGTATGAGGCATCATTTTTAAATATTCCAACCTGGTCTCTTGAGCCTTATCTTATTCTAAAACAGTGTTTGGCTAATGTGGAGGCTATATATGGTTTGTGATTGGGTTGAAAATCCACTCAAATCCATTCACTACCTTTTGCGGTTTTTATTTGCAGTTTTGTCAAGTAGACCTCACCCACAGGTCTGAGGAGACGTTTGCTCCACATCCAGTTTGTTTTACACCCCAATCATTCATTTTCCACTCAGATGTCCGAATTTCATGTGTATGGCAACGAAATGTGTTTCCTACCATTTCTTCTACAGTAAAATATTAATTAACCCTTAAAATTTGTGATTTGTGCCAGCAACGCAGGAGAAGTCAATTATGATAAAATATATATCATGCAAAATACCAAGAATATATATAGTTGGTATTTTATATATATTTGCTTATATGGAAGCCTTGCCAGTGTGTGTTAATGTGTATTGGGTTTTTGGATATGCCAGGTAGAACTAAATCATTATAATGATATTATATGACATCATAATGTGTACATTTTACCACTACTAGAATATGGGAATGGCAAAAATGTAGAACTGTCAACATTTGCATATTTTTTTGTATTTCTTTGGTGACAGAAACAGCTGAAAACAACCATTAAAATGTGAACATGTGTATCTGTGCTATTGTTTTGTCTGTGTGACCTATGTTTACATGTTTTGCTCAGTCATGTTTGTATAGAAAAGGAAATAAAATTCAGTTCATCATATTGCTTTTTTGTGCTGAAAAAAAATGATGACATACTTTACTGTATAGTCCTGAGCCCTAAATATGTTTATTAAAAAAATCAGCAGATTTAAAGGTTCCAATAAAATACATCAGTTTCACCAGACCTTTAATAAGTTAAATGTTTCTATACCTTAGTTAGATTTTATTTTTTTTATTTAATGGCCGCAGAAATTAAGCACAACAAAAAATGGCTAAAATACTGTGGGTTTTTGTAGCTTTTGTAGCAAAAATATTGATTCAAAGCTGGATTGACTTTTCATAAAATTTCATATTAAAGTTTAGATTGCATTGTGTCCCACATTGTCATTCATTATGTAGGATATAAAAAATTAGCATACATGATGTAAAAGCCTGGTCATATTATAAGGTGCATTTCATAATCAGCAGGTTATGCTATTGTTGGTATTTTGCAGTCACCAATCACCTGCTTGCTCTAAATGTTTCTGCACACCACTTACGCACATACTCCAAACTAGCACAAAAATAACATGAACCAGTAATGGTATAGCTTTATATTAACTTTATCCCTCTTTGGCCATTTAATGTACATTTATTTTAATAGGGATAATTTAAAAAAGATTGATAAATTAAAGACATTCACAAAAACGTGTGATGAATATTAAACATGAAGTGTATAGAATTATAAGTCTAACAATAAAGCAATAAGGACTATTACTGTCTTACACATCACAAGAGATAGGTACATTATTTCGTGTGTCATGTAAATCAGACAAGATTTAAGTAAAGTAAGAGCATCATTGTAGTTTCCATATATACTATAATTTGCATAATATATGATTATGCTAAGTTGGCATATTATACATGATACACATTCATTCCTGCAAAGTGTTTTTTTAAACGTTGGGTTTTATTGTTTAATTGTCAGCCATGATCCGTAACCTGTGTACTTTATTTAGCCTCCTTGTGGTCATAAACATTTCTTCATGACAGTCCTCCTCATTAGAAGATAAACTGGAAGAATGTACATTGTTAATGGAGTGTAAACAGTAAACACATATGCACACAGCATAAACACCACAGTAGCAATCTGCATCCTGTAATACTCACTTAGAACACCTTGTGTCTCAATCATTGTTGAAGCCTGATCCTAAACCCTACCCATCTTTAGTCTCTAAAATTTAATAATTTCTTCCCCAAAAATTTCATTCTCCAGATTGCCTATCAAATTTTGGTGATTAATTAAAAAAAGTAAATGTGTTATTTAAATATAAAAACAAACAAACACACACACACACACACACACACACACTCAAATCCTGTCTAGGAATGAAACGATATCTAGGAATGAAATGATGGACTCGGGCACATCAATCATCAATAACAGTTGAGGCCAAATTAGTGTGTATCAACTGTAAATCCACTTTTCTGTATCTGAAAGAAACTTGGCTGTTATATGCGTTTTTTAAACACAATTCTGCAAATCTGCATAACATGAAGTGAACATTATGGCTGGCCATAGATAGCAGATATGCTGTTACAGGTAACAATAACCATGGCCAAAGGGACAAAAATAAAGTTAGTTTAATATTAATATTAGTATTTTATATGACTTGTGGAAGACTTGTTGAGCCTATAGATAAGACTGTCAAAAAGCGTATTTTGTATTTAATTGTATTTTTTATATTTCTCTAACTGTAAATATGTGGAGTGCTAATAAGTGCCTAATTAGAGTGTTAAAGATTTCTGGCCTTTTCTGGTTAGATTGCATTTAGTTTGTTCCAATAAAATACATCAGTTTCACCAGACCTTTAATAAGTTAAATGTTTCTATACCTTAGTTAGATTTTTTTTTATTTATTTAATGGCAGCAGAAGTTAAGTTATTCAAACAAATAATGCTCAAATAAAGTCTTTAGAATAAACCTTTTTCTGTTATCTTATTCATTATTTAAATGTATCCCCTTTAAAGGAGCAGTGGACAACACAGTTCCTGCCAGTTCAGTGCCAGGGTTGTGGTTTTTACATAAACTTGGTCAAAATAGATTATGTTGAGGAGGGTGTCACAGATCAAATCTAATTATTTGCTGAGATAAAGAAGAAACATTTTATCTGTATTTTCCAGTATCGTGGGCTTGTTTTGGGTCATGTATGTGGTTTTTGAGAGCTGGACATTTTTTTTAACTTGGCAAGACTAGTTAATAATTTCGGCTTCTCTTCAGTGTGTCACATTGCAACAAAATAAAAACAGCTGCTGGCTTCAAATACATATGAACACAGGTAGACACATTCTGTACATACTGGAAGACTGGATGTTGTTGAAACTGCCTATTAAAGGGCTATTTGCCTATTAAAGGGCTAAAGGGTTATTTGTAAAATAAATAGTAGATAGTAATCTATATTCTACGCTAACAATGATACTCTAAAATCTGTTTTATTTGTGGGTTTTATTGTCCTCCTCCTCAATCAAAATCTGTTTACGATGTTTGTTTTATATTGTTGGAACTTAAAAAAACAAGCCAGCCTTCAGGCTACCATGCGACCTGACATTGCACGTTGCATAAGAAAGTTTGCATTTACGTGAGATTTGTTGTACATGCATGTACATGCAAAACTTATCAGTCCTTCCCAGAAGGATAAAGACAACCCTTTGTGGATAAAGACAACGCTTAATTCCCAGCTCACAGCTTTGAAAATGACTGTTAGCAAATGTCTATATCCTTGTGAAATTGGACTACTCCAGTATGCTTTGAGTGCTGAATTCTTCGAAATACCAGAATTATTTTCTTACACAGCAACGCCTATAATAGGTTGTAAACACCATTGCAATGTTAACGTCCAAATCACTAGAGGAACTCGACAAATGCAAGTAATATTAAGGAATACTTTTCAGGCTCAGCGATACTTCACTGAAATGTGCTAATTTAATAAAACATAGAAACAATTAACTTGATCAGCCACAACAAGGGTAGAACGTGTTTTAAAATCTTTTCATTTGATAACTATCAGTAAAGTAGATGCTCTCAGAAAAGTATTTGCATTTTATTTTTCAATGTTTGATTATGAAGGAATGTGGAGAAAACTTTCAATGTTTGTTTTAAGCCATGAGCCAGCTATCGCTGAAATCCGACATTAGTAACACCAGGATCATGCGTCTATGGGATTCTAACAACTGTATGGAAGCTGATTACCTGCCAGAGCTCTGGGTGACTGTCTTTACTACTGCTTATAATTATTCATTCATACAAGACAGGGCATGTGTTTTTGTATAAATGAATAAATTCATGGGCATCTGGAAGACTCCTCTAAAGCATGCGTGTGTGACAGTGAGTGCTTATGTGAGAACATGACAGAAAACATGCCTAATGTAAATGAAAAACATGATGCCTCTTTTTCTCACTCACTCACAAGCACACACGCGCGCGCGCACACACACACACGCACACATGCACAGCTGTGCATATACGCTTCTGCTGAGAAGTGGGCCATTGCGTGCGATATGTATGTTACAAACACGTCGTCAATGTAGCACCACTTTATTGGTAAACAAGGAAACTCAGTTTGGTCAATAAACGATCTGTGGGCGTGCTACTCCCCTTAAGAAAGCCCCGACAAGTCCTTTAGCAGTGCCCTGCTGCGTGGTTTTATGGGGAGAAAGAAACACACACAGCACACACACACACAGCACACAAATGTTGCTTAATGAGCCTCTTCTCATGGTGGAGCATTTTTAGATATTTTGCAGCCAAATGTCTTTTGTTCTTTACCACGGCTATTTTCATGCGCGCTTGGTCTTGGAGTGGTAAAATAACAGTAATTGCTGGATCGTTTGCAGGTTGTTTAGCTTGTGTACTGAGCCAGATGAGATGAGCTAATGAGCACAGCTTCCAGTGGCAATTAGTGAAGCAGCCGTGTACATCACAGATGATTTGCAATTAACTAGCTACATATTATATACTGTATGTGCCAGGAGCTCTGGTGTACTGGTTTGGGCAATGATGTGAGAAGATGGAGAAGAAGGGGGTCAAAGGGAATCTGGCTAAAATGGTGCTGAACAATTCAGTCGTCCATGAGGGTTTGGGACAACTCCGGGTTTAGTGAACAGAAAATTGTGACAGGCAGAAGTGGATGGTATATACACTGTTCTTTGATAAAAATAAAATAAAATAAATAAATAAATAATAATAATAAAAAGAAAAATCTGCCAGTGTTTTAATTGGCACTGAGAGTGTTGAGAGTCAGGAGAGATCAAATGTTTTGGTGCAAAACGCAGTGTATATATATATTTTTTTTCACAAGATTGTTCATATTCACATCAGCCATACTGTATAGCATAACAACTGTGCAGAGGTTTCTAAAAAGTCTCACGTATAAGAGGATGGTACAAGAGTTGTGCGGTGAAACACACCGAAGACGCTACCTCTGAAGTGGGAGCAATGGAAGATTGCTTTGGAAGCTGTTTCTTGTGTGACATCACACAGCGGCTTCTGTGATATTTGGTAAGACTGTCAGTTCCTCTGACAGACACGGCAGATGGCTATGTGTGTGTGCGCGCGTGTGAGTGTGGATAATACCATTGTTGTTACACTCTAGGATGGCAGCAGCTTTAACACTGCTTAGCTGCTGAAATTCAAATGCCAAAGATACGAGAACACAAGGCAACACAGAACAACCTGCAACATCAATCCATAATGAATCGCTTTTTGGTATAAAACAAACATTTGGAGTGCGCCTATTTCTCAGATTGCTCTTTTATTTGGCTGTTTGATCACTGGGAAATTAAAAGGTCACGTTTTTCTTTGGAAAATACTCTGCTCCGTCTTTGCTGCGATTTACTCACTCATGTCAATCAGACTTTTTTCCGCCGACAATGAATGGCGGACTGCGCAGAGCCCCAGGCTTCCATTAATGCCAGCCCCCTGCAAGTGTCCCTTCTCATTCTATTTCCTCACATGTTAATTAGCTTCAGGATGAGCACACTGGACTCAGTGCAGCTGTGCTCTTCCTTACTCTTTCACCATTTGAGCTAAGCCAAGCTTTACTGAGTGTCCTCTTTTGATCGCAGCTCCAACATTCGAGCTCCTACTGTATAGTCGCTTTGGGGCTCCGCACAAACAGAATCCGAATGATGGCATCAAACTTTGAATGAGCTGCTGAAACTGAATAGCACTTTTCTAAAGTAGTGTAAATGTTAAGGTTAAGATCTTAAATAATAAAAAAAAGCATTAAAATTAGATAGAACTTAGTTTTAAGGAGACTTTAGCATTGAGAGCCATAACAACAGGACAGAGTTGCTGTAAAAAAGTGCCTCAAAAAGACTTTTATGTCATGGGATCAAACCCAATAATTGGTCTCTGGGAAAAATGCCAAGAATACTTTGAACTCGATTATACGGTGTATAGGTTTATAATAAAATACCCAATGTCTAGAAAGACAGTGTAAAACCGAGTGGAACATAGAACTTACAATAAAATGTACTTTCTGATTAATCATTTTCGTATAAAAAGGTAAAGTGTGCCACTTTGGCTTAATTCTCTGATCTCAAATAATACACCATAAAAGTGTCTTTAAAACTTAAAAGAATTTGGACATCACCAAATTATGGTCCTACTTGACACTGCCTTATAACATTAAGTGAAAATGTACAGAAAGCCTTTTCACATCTCATGGCTCAGTCTTTATCATTAAGCTTGACATGTTACAATTTGTCAATACAGTGTAATCACTTCCTATTAAAGAAAGTACTGCATATGAAATTTGTATATCGTTATGCCTCTGTCTTGAAATATCCTAAAACCCTAAAACTGTCTAATATACCTGTATGTATGTCAAAGCTCGATGTTACCAAACTTACTCTTTTTTTTTATTTGACAGAAAATATGTTGGTTATTTGCTAGCCTAAGGCTGATGTGTACAAAATTAGTTGCTTGTGCATCCTGACAGTCATGTCCACACATTTCCAACTGCCATGACAAGATCTGCTGAAATGGCTACTAGATGTCAGTATTTATAGCTAAATCCTCTCTTCCATCTTAATTACATTACATTCATTGTAGACAGGGCTAGTAAGATTTTTGCACACTAATGTGACCTTATCTAGCCATGTTTTCAACTATTAAACTATTATGCTGGTAGGCATTATGTTATACAATATGAATGGCTGACATTTCCAATCAATAGCATTGATCTTGATCAAATAATCGTTAAATGAACTAATTTTATGGACTGATGTGCATGTATTTTTTAAGTATAAATTAGTATACATCCTGTGTCAGCTTAGTTGTCTTTTCTACACACTATGGCATTAGAGAAGTTGCTGTGACTCCTCCTCAGGTTAAAACTCAGCAACACAGCATCGTCACCTGATTGGTTTGTGTAGGCCTTCCACAGTAAACAGAGATGTCATTTCCTCGTTTCCTACACAAACAACTCTCAAAGAGTGCTTGCTCCCAGTGAGGTCTTTCTGAGTGCGAGTGTTCAATTTACAGGTTTGAAACTGTAGATTAATACTGTCTCCTGGGAGTCTATTATCAAGTCTGCTCATCCATGCAACAGTGACCGCCATCAAGTCTAATTCAAGCCACACCCCATCGCCAATTAAGCCTCGTCCCTGCTGGGGTCGGCCCCACGATAACGAGAGTGGTGACAACTGAGTCATTAGCAGGCCGCAGTTACAGAACCGGGGAGAGGAGCCATTAGGGGGACGAACGAGTCGCCTTAAAGTCCCCACTGAGCGTGTGCTTCTGCCTCGATGGGCCCTGCCTGCCTTGGTGAGCCAATTAAAGTTGTTATTGGGAGACACAAAATAATTAAAGGTGCTCTATGTTGTTTTTTATTTGGGCTGCACCAGGCCGCCCCTGGCAGTGTTGCAATATGTTGTCTGATGTTTGGTATTCAATTTCCTGGTTAAGTATCAAAAATAAGAGTGGGCATGTGGGCACTTTCCTCTGTTTGATGGTGGTGTAATGCTGTTGTCTGTTTATGTTCTGTGTGGATTGGTTCTGTGAACACGTATGTTTAAATGATCAAACTCAAATGGGAATTGAAATCAGATAAATCATGTAGACATGCACAAAATGTAAATATGAAATATTGTAATTCTAAACTACACACACACACACACACGTATATATATGTGCTGTGTATATATATATATTAAATACTTATATATGTATTT
>JAOTQY010000002.1:5311225-5330079 GCA_026413445.1 Dolichallabes microphthalmus
GAAGACCCTTTCAGCATAGGGATGAGCCAGTGGACAGATGAGGTGCAGAGGGCAGATGAGGTCTGGATCACTGGAAGAAATGGGACTAACACTGGTCACCATTGGCCTCCACGGTCCACAGTTGGACTACAGAGGTTCCTACAGTAGGTGGATGGATGGAATGTATGAAATGTAAAGATATCATTGAGAGAGTGAGTTCTGACTAATGTACAGACAAGAACGTTCATTTATTTATGTAGATGTAACCCATAGAAATAACAGTATTGTCACCTGAATTGGGCTCCCTCAGGTCTCACATGTAAAGCAACAGGTTTTGGTGAATATTCCCCATAATAACCCACTCTAAAGCAAACTCGTCTTGGACTGTGCGCAAAAAAAAAGGCCTTTTATGGTTTATGTCGAAAAGGTGACTAAAAGTGCACTTTCTGTAAATAACAGGCTGCTTCAGGGACACTCACGCACACATGTGATCGGAGCTGTGCTCATTCTTAGAATTATTTTTAACCTAGAAAACGTGTTGCACACGCAGATCTTTATAAGTTAATCACCGGAACAAGCGGGAGGCGGTGTCTATCAGACCCCAACATTAAGCCTATCTGACGTCTATAGGACTCCATCATCATCATCACCACCACCACCATCATCATCATCATCATCGCCCTTCAACGGCCAACGGTTTCCCCCCCATCAGTGCCTCTAAATGTATTTATATTTTTCCTTCGTTATTTACCTTGATGACACACCGGCAGGAATTCGGGGCCAGTGGAAGTTTAGCTTCGCGCGCGTGCAGGTGGGCGTTCATTAGAGCAGAGCGCGCGCCCTGACGAAGCGCACTGACTGATTAGTTGAGTAAATCCCACCGCGTCCGCGCTTCACGTTTCCCGGATTCCCCATGAGTGTCCCTCCGGTGATCCGTGCTCCGAGCCCCGTGCCTGGCGCGCACGGAGTCTCCTTCCACATGCAGATCGGTTTGAGCCGCGAGCCCGTGCTGCTCGACTCCGGAGACTTCAGCCTCGCGCAGGTCCGGGAAATGGCGTGTTCCATCGTCGACCAGAAGGTAACCGTTATGTCTCGTCTTCTGACGAGCTTTTGATGCTCGCCGCCTTCTCACATTCATAGTCTTTATGGTAACCGAGTGAGTTCGGGCACCAAGTGAAGCGTTAACTTTTTCTGAGTGAAGTGAATCATGGTGTCGGTTTAAACACCGAACCGAAACGACTTGATGATCCCGACACTCCAGGGCTCATGGATGGTGGATCTGTTGCTTCCAGGTTCATTTCATCATCAAGTCAGTGATTTGTTTCCACCTTTAATAACAAACCTTTTGCATCCTTGAACTCTAATCACAAATCCCATATAGATCATCAGATTTATCTTATAAACAATCTAGCTTATTAAATATTGCTCATATTTAAATTTAAACATGTTTTAAAATCAGATGAGATAGGACATTCTTGTGCCAGAGACTGCTCCAAGAGCAAAGAGAGTAAAAAAATATATAAATGTGCAATGAAGTGAAGTAATGAATAAAGTAAAAAAAAAAAAAAAATAAATCCACAAACTAGACATTAGATAGACAAAAGTAGAATGTACAGTAACAACCATCAAAGTAGAATGCAGCAACCGGTAGCAATAAAGTAGCAGAAACCAGATTCTGATGTAGAAATTACATAGCAACAACGACCAGTAATAGTACACAATGGTATTGTCACATGTACCTTACAGCACAGTGAAATGATTTTTTATTTTGTGGCAGTGCTGGGGCTTAAATCCCTGACATTCCAACCTGTAACCCACAGCCTTAACAGACTGAGCCACCACTGGCCTAACATGATGTCGCTAATAGATATTGCACATGGTTTTGCTAAACCGCACTAAATAGTGTCTCTTTTACTGTAATAAGGAGGATGTACAGTAAGTCCCTAACATATGAAGGAGTCACGTTCCAAGATCTCGTTCGTAAGTCCAGTTTGTTCCTAAGTAGAAACAAACAATGTCTGGAAAACCACCAAACTAATACACAGTATCCTTGCTTTTTTAGAATCGTACCAGTGATTGAACGATTCATGTTAAAAGAATGAGCAATGTCTGCCATCTTTTCACTTCGCTCTATTCTCTCATTTATTTTCACTTTTGTCTCCAGTGTTATTGCTTGGGCACTTTTTAGCAGTACTAGGTTCATCGCGGCTGCTTTTACACTTGTTTCCAGGCATCCTGGGATGATCTAACATGTGACACATGTAAAATATTACTCAGATAATATATCTCCAGTTTTTCAAACTATCTCAGTTAATGTGGCATTAAAGAGGTAAAGCTTCTATGTAATATACAGATAAAATTCATCTACAATGTAAAGATTGTTATTACTGGCATACTGGGATAGGAAGGAGTCAACACTTTTTAGATGTTCGGTTATGAGTTCTTTTATACTCCACTATAGATTGATAAGCGTGCTGTTGATCATCATATAAGTGCATGCTCCTGGCATGTTTTATTCCTGACAAAATCAATAAAAAATTAGTGTTAAATTAGTTAACACTGTGGCCTCGCACCTCCAGGGTCTGTATGCATGGAGTTTGCATGTTCTTCCCATGGTGGGTTTCCTCTGAGTGCTCCGGTTTTCTCCCACAGTTCAAAGACTGGCAGATTAGATTAACTGGTGTTCCCAAATTGTCCATAGTGTGTATGTGTTTGTGTGTGCCCTGCGATGGATTGGCACCCGGTCCAGGGTGCCCAAAGGCTCCTGGGATAGGCTCCAGGCACCCACCACACCTCCTCCCCCATGACAGGATAAGCGGTATAGAAGATAAAGGAATAAATAATATGTAATTACAGGTTATCATATTGATGTAAAACACTCTTAAAATAGTCGGCATTTAATGTAAGGTTTCATGCCGTTTTTGCTATTAATTGGTTATTATTTCTTATTTTACTGCAGGTCAGCAGAAAGTGATGCCTTTTCTATTTCCATATTTGTTACTTCTCTGCGATCTGTTTATTTGTTTTGTTTTACTTTTTAACAGTTTCACTCTGTTTACTCTCTGTTTTTAGAAGTATAGGTGTTAGATTGTGCCACAGCATTTTGATAACTGTAATCATGTACAGCTGAACAAGGAACACCTTTTTTTCAAGGCCTGAGGTTGTCAGCTTGTGTTTGGGAAAAATAGACGGATGTGTTTAATATATTGAAAGAAAATGGAGAAGGGCTTCGAACAACAGATTTAACCTTAAATCCTTTAGCACCTTGTAGACACTCTCTCAAATAGCATGGGTCTCAGGAGTATAAGAGCTCAGAGCTCTTATCACATTAAACAGTCACATGTTGATTTCTGTGCATGAAAATGACGGTGACATTGCTGTACAGACGAGACACAGAAAATGGTGTTTCATTGTCACTGTTTCATTGTCAGAGCATGGAGCAGCATGCGTCTACTGTATGTATTTTTAATGTCTCCAATGTTTTTTTAATTGCCGGATGCAGTTAGAAAAGCCATGTATGGACATTTACTGTACAGTGTAAGACCACCTACGTTGCTTACTGTATTTCGACCACAGACAGATGGACCTGCCTTGGTATTGTAGTAGCTCACTCTGCCCACACATTGGGTTACACCTGTCTTCAGCTCTGCTATAATGATACATGTATTACGGCATACAGCGGAAAAACTGATAGGTGATAACAGTGTGTGAAGATACAGCCAGCCATTGCACTATTCACATGACCTGACTACAGTCACATTAACAGACATATTCAAGTTTACTGAGAATGATGACAATCAGTAAGAAAAAAAAAAACCCGGAAAATATCCTTGAATGCCCTTGTAGGAGCCATGAATTAATTAGAATGAAAATATTTGTCATCATTTATAATTGTCTTTATCATTGTGGCTTTGTAACCATGGTGATTACATGGTGATTATATGTAGGTCACAGGGATTTATATACACACCTGTTCACCAGAGTGGATGAGTGGGTGGTCATTTTTTTTTGTTGACCGGTTCCTTAGTTTGTTTGTCCCTTTAATTAAATCGTTATTATTTGAGTTTGTTTACGTTACCAGTCGATCTTTTGATCTTTGTTATGAAATGTACCATGGATCTCAGTGGATTTCTCTTGTTTAGCATGTCAGACAAACAAGGCCTGACCTCAGCCACTCAATGACTTTTATTTTATCATCTGAAGTCAATGCAGCACTTGTCCATTGTATCGCAGCCTCAGCTGCAAACGCAAAGAGACATCAACCCAGTATTTTGCAACTCAGACTTTAAATAGGAGGCTAGAGGAAGCACATAGTGTGTTTCTGTACTCTGGGACCCTCACTTAAACCTCAAGAAGCCACAAAAGCAGGGTGTATAAGCGTGGTGTAATCTCTCCAAGAAATGCTTGGCTGCTAGAGAGAGGAAGTGTGTGTATGCCAACTGCCTGGCCAAAGTTTTAACTCTGCACAATGTCTTTTCCTTGCTGGATAGCAGTAACAAGTGTCAGAAGATGAGTACCTTTCTTTTTTACTGAAGGCAGAGTCAAAACATTGTTTTTTTTTCTTCATAATATTGTTACTCTATCTACAACAGGTTCTTCCCCTTTAGCAAACTGGCAGTGCCAAAACTTCTCAATGTATCCAGGTTTTATAATGTTTTGTTAGCCCACAGATATGGGCTAAAATATGCGTATGAGTAGAATATGAGTATCTTGTTTACAATTAAAGTTGTAACCAAGATTTTTAACATATTTTTTGGGAAAGTTGGGTTGAATATTACAACTAGCATAACCCAGAAATTTTGAAAATATGTTGGATTTAATGGATGCAACATACTGGATGGAGTATGTTATGGGACAATATTTCTATCACATTTGAAAAATTTGTGTTAATGAAGGAACATCTGTGCATTAAATGACCAAATGACCTTTTTTTCCCCAAAAATTTTATTCTAAGCATGTGCAAACTTTTACACTAAGCTGTATGTTTTTACTTATAACGTTAACTGAATGAGTGTAAAGTCCACATTTAAACAGCTTTACTTTTACGTTAAAGCTACTTGAACATCCTGAGTTTGATTAATAAAGTTTGGGGATGTTTACATGAACTGATTATGAACATGAAAATCATGGCAATATTAGACTTTTCACTGAACCAGTCTTTTGCAAAGATAGAATAATTGCATGATAAACATTTTGTAATAGAAGAATTTGGAGCACAATGTTTCATTTATTTTATGTTTTCTAAATTTTGAGCTATTTCTAGTTTTTCTTGGTCAAAAATATACATACAAAAATATACCTACTTAGATTATTAGTTTTTAATTTTCCAAGCCCAAGAACTCTCAAGTACTTGTTAGTGATCGTGATCAGTGCCCACAGCTGGTAGATTCTCTGTGCCAACATTAAAATGGTTTGTTTGACAGCACTCACTAGATTGGACGAAACACAGAATAGTGGGAAAGTCCAAAGAGCTCAGTGCCGATCAGAGAAGGAGGATCATATTGGATGGATTTCTAAAGAGCTACCATTTCCAAGATCAGTTCAGATAATTGATAATGCATAAGTGCATGCTATTGTCGGTTGTAGCCATTTTTGCCAAGGAAAGATAGTTAAAACTTGGACAAAGTTGAGTGTTTCAACAGACAATGACCCCAACGCACATCAACACTGGTTGCGGAATGGATAAAGCGGGCTAACTTACAGCTTTTGGAGTCTTAACCCTATTAAAATTTTGTGGACCATGCTTAAAGTCAGTTATGTGCCAGGAAGCCAACAAATTTAATTGAACAGTACTAATTCTGCCAACGAGAATTCTGCCAGCAGCTTGTTGATAGATACCAAGAGTGTCTGCTGAAGGTCAAGCTTGCTAAGTGACATTCAACCAAATATTAGGTGCACTGTATGCATATATTTGACACTTTATAACTTTGAATCTATGTTGAAGTCTATCTAAAATAAATTAAAACTTGTGCAGCAGATTCACCAGACTATGTTGGATAATCATTTTTCCTTGAAAAAGACCAGTTTCAGAATTAATTTCAATCACAATATTGCCTCTAAATGAACTTCTCCTTTGCAGCAGAGCTTTGTTTTGATCTTGCTTTCCTGTGAAGGTCTTCCTGAGAGCCAGTTTCATCATGATGCTTTATGGGTTTTGCATGTGCTTTGTTATAGCTTTACAATACTGTTCTTGCAAGAACTGTTCCAGAACAACTGATCATAATGACTGTTGTTATTACTTAATCACCCAAATACATATGCGTTATTTTATAGTTTGGAAATCTCCAGTATTGTATAAAATAAATCTAAACTTGTTTCCAAATGTTTGACTGGTACTGTACACTTCTGAGGGCAAATGTAATATTTTCATGTGTGTAAATGAGGTAGTTAATTAGGTACAAATAAAACAATTTGATGTGGGCATTTTAAGCTTAGTATTTTACATAATACTATACCTTTGTACCTACAGGTTCAAAGGTATATAGTAGGTACCCTGTAGTTATTTTACAATATACAGTTCGCGGTGAAAGTACTGGAAGGTCAAGATCAAAGATGAATATCAGACGATAGAACATAATTTCAGGTTTCAATTATTGAACTTGGTACCTTTGAGGGCAGACCATGTAATATTTAGGTGAGCAAAAATATTAGAACAGATCATCCTAATATGAATTAAAATAAATGAAACATTTGATTTACTTTATATTTTATTGTCTATACCTTGCTTACAATAACTGTATCGAGGTAGTAATTCACTGACATAACCAAACTGTTGCATTTTTCCTTTGTGATGCTTTTCCTGGTTTGTATCCCAGCTTCTTTCAGTTGTTGGTTCTATTGGGGTGGGTTAAAGTCTGGTGATTGGCCAATATATATATATTTCTTTTCTCTTTTTATCCTTCATCATGTTAGCAGTATGTTTTAGGATGTCACTCACTGTTGTTTTGGGGTATTTCTGTCACACAGTCACACAGTTTCTATTAAACTGCTAATAGTTTCTTTGCCTGACCTGTTTGATGTCTGGTTCTTACCACACCAGTGTTTTGTATTTTTTAGGATATTCCATATTGTTGGATTTCCCACTTTCGATTCACTTAAAATGTCTAGGATCTCTCCTAACGGCATGTACTGTATCTGGTGTTCATGTTGGTTTATTCTTTATATCAAATGCAGTGCTCACAGGTGAAACCAAGAGGAGATATTCAGAGATATTTGTTGTCTAAACAGTCAATCTCACACCCAGGCAACAATAAACACCTTTTAATAACTTGAAACCTAGATGAATTTTAAACGTTTCATGCTCTAAGTTGTCTAACACATGTTGATTTAATTTCTCATATCTAATCTAATATCGCATATTCATCCTTTGATCTCAAACCCAGATGTTTTCAGTGTATAGTGAAACCAGAAGAGTAGGTCTTGCCATTCAAATACTTTGAAGGTGATTGTAATTTAAATAAAATAATAATAAATAAATGTTTAATCAAGGGTGTACCCTGCCTAGTGCCCGAAGTCTCCTGGGATAGGCTCCAGGTCCCCCGCGACCCTGAACAGGATAAAGCGGTATAGAAAATGAATGAATGAATGAATGAATGTTTAATCAGCAGCGTGTTTATAATTGGATAAGAAATTTACACTATGTGGCTGAAGGTTTGTGGACACCTGACCACATTCCACTGCTTTTTGAAGTGCACATCCTAGATTTAGTCTCTCTTTGCTGTTATAATAGATTTGGAGTGTGGCTGTGGGCGTTTGGCTGCTCATCCACAAAAGCATCGCTGAGGCCAAGCGAGGAGGCCTGGGGAGCATTTGGCATCCCAATTCATGCTAAAACTGTATAATGGGATTAAGGTCAGGACAGTGCAGGCCACTCATATTCTTACATACCAATCTTGTTAAACCATGTCTTCACGGACCCTGCCATGTACACATGGACATTTTAGGGATATTTAAAAGTTACAGCACACCTTATACAACAGCTGTTTGTGGACGGCCCACATATGTGTGTGATGATCAGGTGTTGATACTGTATATGTCTACTTTGTGCCATATAGTGCAGCTTGGTAGATGGCTATTGAGAAATATTCACAGATAATGCTTTACTGAGTCTATGACATTTACAGTGTGAAATGATTTGGAGAGGATTTTAGAGATGAACAGACTTATTGCATTGTTTTAAGGGATTTAATCAAACAAGATACAAGCCCACCAAACAGTGCATGCCTTAAGTTACTTCAGATGCAGGTCACATTCATGTAAACAGTTACTATTCACATATATTAAGCTTGAAACATCAGTAATTCATGTCACATCAGCGTCAGTGACAGATAATCAGGATGTTAGCTCAGGATGTTTTTTCACCAACTACATTAAACCGGCTTATGGGAAATATGCAAGACATGCAGGAATTTCCTGATTTTTTTGTTGTTGCAAGATACCTATTTGTCCAAGAGGCACAAGATATGTTTAATTTTCTTAAATGTGCAGCAACAGTCATAGCTTACATTGACTTTACACTGCCTGACCCAAAACACATTAGAGATTAAACACTTTAGTTCATCAACCAGTCCATCTGATGCTAACCCCAGTATTTCTAAACACAATTAAGCTCCTATAGTCTTCAGTATTTCGAGGCACGAGAGGCAGTGAAGAATGCAGTTCAGAACCAAAATCAGATTCCAATCCTTCAAGTTTCAAAATTTCCATGTTGATCTGGAGTAGCCAAAAATGAAATCTCCCTCAACCATGTTCTTTCTCACACTGCCAAAAGTCCTTAGTGCTATCAAGGGGATGCCTAATAGACTGCGAATCCATTAGTGCTCAGGATTATCAGGTTTAATTAAAGTGATGGCGCCTTTGTTTCAAGTTTGCACCTTTTTGCATTACCACTTGCTAGCGTTCATATTAATCAGTGGGGTAGCGGCACTCCTCATGCTAAGCACTAACCATTCCTATTGCTCAGTCCATAGACACGGCTGGTAATGGAGCAGAGCAGTTGATGGTGCCTTTCATCCAATTTGGCTTAGTTATTGTGGTGTCACACCCGTGCTCCTGGCATATTTACTGTATATAAACATCATTGTTACTGTAGCACTCAGTACATCCTTAACGTTCACACCAAAGTTTGGGGAATGAATTGTATATTTAAACACAGACACTGAGTCGCAAGTGTTTTATCCGCCCTTGTCCCAAGGTCATACTGCATTTATATGGAAGCATAAAATATTGGAATATATCCGTTATTGCGACCGTATCATTTTAAGGGCAACACTATGCTAAACACTGCCTTCTAGTAAAAATGCAACATATTGTTGGCAGCGTACAGGAGTACAGTGACTTCAATGCAGGTTAAGTAGTAACGATACTAAAACCTGCACCATTTCCATAATTTGGTAACTCAATGCTTTTTTTTTTTCAGCACTGCTATCTGTACCTGGCATGAGTTTAAACCATGTTATCTCCAAGGCCCAAGCTTTAATAACAATGGTTCTGTGCTGACAGAGCCTTTTCATTCATTCCCATAAAGGAGAGTCATATTCTACCATTAAGCATTGTGCAAAACCTGAATGGGCTGCGTTTTATACTGTCGTCTTTGAAAGACGTAGGTATTAGAGCAAATTATATATTCACGTCACCAGAGATTGTAGCTGTGAATTGGTGATATTAGCTTATATGGTCATCTTAGCAACACTGGTCTTTTTGCGTGAGCAGGAGAGTGGTCCCTGTAGTTGCTTGGCAACTGATTATGATTGCCTGTGAAGTACTCATCTGAGTGCCATTATGGTGACGAGAGCCATGTGCAGCGAGGTCATGCACTCATACACGCAGACATGCACACACACACACACACACACACACACACACAAACACACACACTGGCAGGAGATGAGTACTGTACAGAGGCCATTGTGGAGCAGCTGTTTTAGAGATCACTGAAAGAACTGCCTTCATTAGCATCGATAGATGTGATACCGTGTGTTTGTATTCTTTGCATCTGTATTTACACATGCACAGACAGCTTGTCCGTCTTGGAGGGTCATGATTCATCCCTTAGCTCCTCTGATCCCTGAAAAGATATGGGAGATTAGCACAAAAGCTCTCTTCGGACTCAAAATGGTCTGTTACTGTCTCATACATGGAACGTATGATGCAAAATATTTGAGAAGGCTGTTGCACATCAGAGAGTGTCTGAGCATCCTTTGTCTTCACTAATTCAATAGCGCGGCAACAAGGACTCTTTCTGTTTCACACCGAGAAAAGCAGGAGGGCCAACAAAAGGAATCTTTTTAATTGCTTTTGGTAATAAAGTAAACATTGCATATTGCAGTTCGGTGAAATGGCCAAAAATATGCAGCGGTTTCGCTCAGTGTTAATGTGCTTCGCTGAAAGGTTACCTCATTTCCATGGTTGTTTAGGCAAGCCCTACAAAACACAATTATCTCTTCACAAGAAACGTGCTGAGACTTCACAAACCAAGATGCAGAGCTCCTGCATATATTTGCCGAGTTTTTTTATCTCACAAAAGCACTGAAAATAGATCAGCCAATAACCTGAAACAAAAGAGACAAGAATACTGTGTGCGTCTGTGCAGAAATTGTGATTCATTTCTCGGAATGTCTATTAATCATCCATGTGCGACGGAGAATCAATGTGGATTCGGTGTTGTTAGGCACAATTATGCAGGCAATATTTGTCAGCGTTTGTGTAGTCACTGATACGGTAGAAAGTTGTACAACTTTTCCCTCCTTGCCGTTGCAGCTAAATTTGGCATTCATTTTGTTTAACGATTGTTATACCACATACTGTGCAAAGGAGCTCAATAAAGCTCATCATCAGTGAAATATCTGAATTAATGTCAATTTAAAGGCATACCACCTGCTAAGCCCGTCATGTAATTTTAATGATCTGCCATAGCACCTCAAAGCCCAGTAGAACCTGTGCGGTGCTTGAGTGCGAACTTGCTGTGCCAAGGGTTAGTTAGTGGGCATGCTGGCGCTGAAGAGGAGAACTGCAAAACACTCACTAATAACGTGTGAACATACAGCTATTAAGGTGACAATGAGAATCTTAGCAGGCCTAAAAGAGTGCATTAATTAGATATAGTGTGTTGTCTTTGCCTTAGATGATACTATCCTCTTTATCCAGGTTGTCCCCCCCCAACAGTATTAACGAAATGCTAATGTATGCAAGCAGTGTCGTTCTGTAGAGCTCAAGGTTGGCACCTGTAGGCACGAACGATCCAAGAATAGTCATCATGTGCATAGAAGTAGTAAAAATTTTAAAGATATTTATACTGCATTTTTTATGCCGAACCCGTGAATAAAGGAAATTGTCTTAACCAAGCAAGATTGCTTACAAGATTACAGATCTCGTTACTGAACATGCATTAGGTGAACTCAGAATCTTTTAAGTTTGTTAGGAACCGATGGATCTGTCAGATCAGCAAAACATGACTAATGTTCCACAATAAATAATGAGCAAATACAAATTACAGCCACTTTTATTTCTAAGAATACAGCCACAGTTTTTGAGCATCAAATGGCACGAGTATTCACAGAGCTTGGAGAGAATCTGTTTGCCCTTTCTGTTAGGCCTTGAATGTGGCCCCATGCCTGCCATTGGCAAAACGGTTAGGCTTTTTTGCCCTTATAGGCACAAAGGGAGGTAGAAAAACAAAAGCACAATGCTCCAACAGTATTGACCAGTGGTTGTCACAGCACAGCTAGCACCCGGTAGCCTGCAGACTCAACATGGTTAGCCATGGCTCTGACTGCTTGATGGTTTGTGTGTGCTCTATCGCGTGATCAGTAAAGGAATATGGCCTGTTGTGTTGGCCTCGCTGTGAGAAAAGACAGACTGTTTCAGGCTTTGTTCTCTGTACAGGTAAAGTGCGTATCTAACCCTAAAGAGATATTACTGTATGGCCATCTAATTATTGTGATTTAATAAAGAAGCTTTACAACATTGTGTGTTGCATTTTATTGTACTTTAGAAAAACACTATTTGGATTGTACTTCAGAACCAAAAATGTGCAAGGAATCACTTTTCAATAGTTCCTCCTCAAGTCATTTACCAGTTTTCATTTACCACTGTACGACATCAAAGGGCTTGTCAAAAAAAATTCAATCAGTAGTAAGATTCCTAAGCACTGATTATATAAAATTTTAAGCCATCCCACATTTCTTCATATTTAGCTAGCCAGGCTTTCTGTAAAGGTTGAATAATTATGGCAAAAAATTATAATCATGAATCTTTTGCTCAACATTGAGATCACGATTATAAAGAATGTTTATTCATTGACTGTAGAACATGTATTTATCGTTCAAATATAACAAATAGAAATACATTATACTGTTTATATATAATCATACTGTGTGTGTGTATATATATATATATATATATATATATACACACACAGTATGATTATATATAAACAGTAGTGTATATAAGTGTTTATACACGTCAGCCATGACACTAAGTCCACCTGCCTAATATCGTGTAGGACAAACTTATGCTGCCAAAACAGCTGCCACATTGAGGCAAGACCTCGGAATGTGCCGCTGTGGTACCAGAACCCAAGATGTAAGCAGCAGGTCCTTTAAGTATTCTGTATTTCTTATCTAAAGTCTTTACCAGTTTCCTGAATCACTAATCACTAACAGTGATAATTAGGCACATGTCCTTTACGAGGAAAAAAAATGTGATGGCATCTGTTATTTCTTTGTACTTGAAAAGAAAACAAAACGGAAACACGCTATTGTGGAACGGAATGTGGAACAATAATCATTTCATCTTGATCATTTTGTTTTCATGAATGGATTAGCCAATAATCGTAATCTATTAATTCCACGGCCTTATGTTTTTGTATTTTTATTGTAGTCTTGAGGAACAGTTCTCCAGGCTTACTGAATGACTTTTTTGGGTCTTCCTGTACCTGACCAGTTTCAGAGGGATGTTTTTTGTTTGTTAAGCCACACAGAGACATATGAACCAATACAGGCATAAAAAAAAAACATTTTAAGGAATGAATCAGTGAGCAACAGGTGCAGATGATGACAAATGATCAGGCCGGTGATTATTGTACTGCTGATGATTTTTGAAAAATAAAAATGCATTCACATTCGCTGTATATCAGTGACACAGTCCTATTGATTAGTGCAGCGAGGTGTAATCTGTACCAGATGCATGGAATTCAAATTCAAATTTATTCATCACACACACACACACATACGCACACACACACACACACAAAACCATTTACAGGATGACGTGTAGTGAAATAATTATTGCTAAATCTTTTTTTATAAAAAAGTATATAAAATAAAATTTTGTTTCATCCACACTAAATAAAATTACATAAAAATCTAATTTACAATAATGATTAAACATATATGTATATATGTATAAATGTAAATATGGATAAAATGGAGAAATAAAAATATTATGGAAAACATTTTTATGATCCAAAGTACATGCCGGATCCTGAGGTGTTTAGTTTTAGTTGAAAGTTTGTGAATTTCAGCCAAGTACTAAACTGTACAGGTCTGTTTAGTATTGCATATAATCACCTGGAAGTAGTCCTTTTCCACTAATAATGTCTTCATAATATATGTATGTATAGCATTTAAAATGAGATATATTTGCATATGTAAAATAAGCTAGAGACAAACATTATACTCTCCATTGATTCATAGACTGCTGAATATGTAGGAGGGAGCACAGATGGATATACAGATGATGTAAATGTCTTTGTGTAAATTGCAATGAACCATTCTGAGCCAAACAAATGCTACACTTCACATGCATTTATTTACCGGTTACTTTATAGACAGCATTGTCTGAAATCATCTGCGTAACATTAGATTAGTAAGCAGCCGTCCATCCATATTTCACTTATTCATTTATTCATTCGTTCATGTAACTAAGCATCCCAGTCAGATATTTAGTTGCTATAAAACCCAAAGAATCAGAATGACAACTCTGTAAGAAGAAGAAGAAGCAGTAATTTGTGTGATTACAGTTTTACTGAACATTGAGCTTTTGAACTGCTTGAGTTATTTTTAATATTCATCTTTAAACATAATATTTGCTAAGTACAATGAATAATTCAGGACCCACAATATAGGACCAAAAATAATGAATTAAAACATGGTGTTTGGAGTTAATGGGAATAACGCAAAGACATTTGCAGATGATTTCTCAATCCAGATGCTCTGATACTAATGCCTGTAATGTTCCTGTTACAGTATGTGAGAACTGCGATGATTAGAATAGACACAATCATCCATGCTAATTTATATTGAGTTTTACAGAGAAGTCAGTTTGTAGGTAACATACTGCTCTGGTGAAAAACTAAAACCACCTGCAACCTGAAAACTACACATTTCTGATTTCTCACATACTGTACTGTAAAGCAGCCATCAGACCAAGTGCAAAAAAACCATCTGCCAGGCAGAAAGGATATGTGGTGCGTGTTTGCCTTCAACAGCTGTTACTTCTGCTTTGTGGTAACTTTGTCCAGGTGAACATGGACCTGTGAATTCATGGTGGGTGCTCGTCTGGTAGGTTAAAAAATGGAGAAGCTGCTCATTAAACTTTTGCCTCCATGTTTTTTTTATACTTGCTTATAAATATGAAAAAATATCTAGTTAAAACCTGCAAACTCTTGTTACATGTACTTTCTTTCTAAAATCACATGTCCTTAGGACTTCATGCAATGACCCAGGTTACAGTATTTGAGTAGAAGAAAAAGGGTATTTATATGTAAAAAAGGAAAAATCAAAACAAAAAACAAAGAAAAAAAAAATTCTGTACCGACTGTTCAATAATATCAAACTGTATATGAAGAGACAAATTGTTTTGTTTTATGCCTTTTGTGTTTGTGTGTTTCACATGGAATGGACAGACAATTACACACCAGCCTGTTAGAGAAACCAAGCGTCCACAGTCAAGGGGTTTATATTGTTTTATACCAAAAACTGTTTCTGTACTACAGATCATTTGTTAGAACAATGTGTTTTAAGTATTGTATCTGATCATTCAGCACATCGTGTAGTTGTAGGCATCTAAAGATTTATACACCTTCAATTTCCTCTCTAGACAGCACAGTGGCTGAGTGGTTAGTGCTGTCACCTTGCACCTCCAGGGTCCAGGTTCTATTCCTCCTTGGGTCTGTGTGCATAGAGTTTACATGTTCTCCCCGTGCTTGGTGGGTTTCCTCCGCGTGCTCCGGTTTCCTCCCACAGTCCAAAGACATGCAGATTAAGCCTACTGTAGTTGGCGTTCCCAAATTTCCTGTAGTGTTTCCCAAATTTCATTCTTTGAATGAGTGTACACTACAGTATGTATGAGTGGATTTGGCACCCTGTCCAGGGTGTAGTCTACCTCGTGTCCTAAGTATCCTGGGATAGTCTCCAGGCCCCCTGCAACATTAAAGAACACAGCATTAATGCTGAAATAAATTTTAATAGAGCTGAATATTAACCTGATCCTTCAAAATGTGTTTGATAGAATACAAGAGGGCAAGCAGTCCTATCTCCTTTTGGAAGAAACAGAATTGCATTAATAAATGTGCCAGTTTTTTTTTTTCTTCCGTTTTTTCTTTTCTTTTTCTTTTTTCTTTTCTTTTCAACCACTACAGAGAAAATCATACATCACACATACAGAAGTTTGACTGTCGGAGGGAACTAGCGAGCCATTTATAAAAAGGAAGCCTTAAGTTTTTGAACCTGTGGGAGTTTGTCCCTCAACACAGGACCAGCGTGATTCAGTGCGCTTTACAAAGCCGAGACTTATTTCATGGCAGCACGTTAATGATGCACTAACCTTTAAAATAAAAACTCAGAAAATTCAGAAGTTCAGTTGATACCACTGTGTCATATTACACAGCCTTTCATTGAGGGGAATGGACGTTTTTATGATGGTTTGGTTAAAGTAATACAATGTACAAAACATTATAATAGAAAACATAAACTATAGTGTGTTTACTTTTTGGCTTGTTTAGAATTATGATGATACAGTGTATGTACAGTAGGTTACTTTGACAGTACAGTCTATCTGAGGATAGACACGATTCATTTCAATCATAATGTTCTTGCAACATTATGTAATTGCTGCGCCCGATCCAAGGAATAAACACTCGATTTATTTACTTACAAAATAGTCATTATTAAAAAATTATAATGAACTCACCTTTAACTCAATTATTCTAAATAAATAAATAAATCCCCACTGCTCAGCACCTGGATTTCACACCTCTGTCATTTCAGAGCAGTGTGCTTCAGCTCAGTGTGCCCTGGCTGCGCTGATGGAAGCTCTGCACATCCTGTCACTGCTCTCAGTGCTAAGCTTCTAACAATGACCACAGACTTTTCTTCTTAACTTATCTGCAAAATCAGTTTCCTTCGGTAGAATAATGCAGATTTAACCTCACCCCCCCCCCCCCTCAATAACATTTGGTGTACAGTGGTATCTCGGCATGCCTCGGCATACCTCGGGATCCTGCCTTAAGAATTTTGAACTGAAATTTTGCAAGAAAATTTGTCTCGGCATGCGAAGCATTTTCGTCATACGAGCAACCGAGGAGAAATGACATGATACACAACATACTGTAAGAGGGTCATAAGGGTCAAAATTTATGACAGACATGGAATTGATATTAGTGATAATCTTATAAATGATAATTGTGGCATTATTTATTTCTTTTTTATTGGGATAACAATTAATTCATAGCACGTGTTATGAAATGGTTGTTCTTTACTAATGTAAAACTATCATGATGCTTATTATTTAAGATTTTAAGATTATTTGATGAACAATTCAAGAAGAAATCACAAATGACCACTAGCTAACCACTAGACCACCTGCCTGTCTTAGGCATATACTAAAACCAGTATAGGCTCTGTTAAACATTATCTTGTTACCTTTAATACAGTATGTTACAGTGCAAAAAATAAAATGGTTTTGTCAATAATAATAATAATAATAATATTGTTGCAATATAGCTACTGATACATTATGCTACTGAAAATGATAAGTAAAAGTAGTTAAAATATTAATAATAAATAATAATAAGTAATAGTAATAACGTCAGAACTTTCCGTGACATAAAATAAAATAAAATATGGATCTACAAGCTATTGAAGTTTGGAAACATTTCCTGTTGTACTGTACGTCCAGCCACCTAACATACAGTATGACTTTCCTGTCCAGAGTAAATCTATTTTCACCCAAATGAGGATGGGTTCCCTGTTGAGTCTGGTTCTTATAAAGGTTTTTCCTTGCCACGTCTTACTCATCATGGACAAACTGATCATTTTAATTTATACATGTTTAAACACAGTTATGGCATAAAGACATAAAAGAATGGTACAATCATCAAACAAAATATGGCAAAAATATATGGCAATAAAGAAGTTTGCATACTTGTAGTTCTTAATATTGTGTATTACCCCTTTTAGCATTAATGATGACATGCAATCTTTTGTGATAAGTATGCATGAGGTCCTAAATTCGCTCAGGTAGCTGACCGTACTTCTTAGCAAAATGCCTCCAGTTCCTGTAAATGTTGCTGGCATGAATAGCACACTTGAGATCTCCCCAAAGTAGCTCGATCATATTGAGGTCAGGAGACTGTGATGGTAACACCAGAACCTTCACCTTTTTTTCTGATTTAGCCATTAGTGGGTCAACTTGGCCTTGGAACATCCAAGAGCTTCCCATGCGCAGCTTTCATGCTGTAGAATCAAATTGTCTGCCAGTATTTGCTGATAACTCGCTGCATTCATCTTGTCATCAATGTTGACTAACTTCCCCATGCCACGTGAGCTCACACAGCCGCAAAACGTAGGAGATCCACCACCATGCATAACAGTGGGGATGGTGCACTTCTTACTGTAAGCATTGCTGACTTCTCTCCAAACGTAAAGATACATTTTGTTCTCATAACACCAAATAATCTGCTCAGAGTCATTGCTGTGAGGCTTGTCTACAGTAGGTGCTATCGGACGTCCTCTTTGTGGCATTGACGCAGTAACAGCTTTCTCCTGGCAACTCGACCATGCAGGTCATTTGTCTTCAAGTACCTTCTTTTTGTGCTCTTTGAAACACCACCACCACTTTTTTTTCCAGAGTAGCTTGTCTTTCTCTCAAAGTTGGTGGTACTTCATCTGCTGGTACTGTGGGTTTTTCTTTGCATCCTGAACAATTCTTCTGGAAGAAGTGGGTGAAATCTTTCTTAGTCTAACCTGACCGTTGCTTAGTATCAACAGAACCTCTTATTTTCCATCTCTTTATAAGAGTTTGAACAATACTGGCTGGCATTTTCAAGTGTTGAAATATCTTTTTATATCTTTTTTCTTGCTTTATCATGTTCAACTACCTTATTCCGCAGGTCCAATGTCAGTTCTTTTGTCTTCCCCATGGTGCAGTATCTAGCCCTTTGGTGCAACCACTTTATGAGCTGAGAAACTCACGGACTATTTATGCACAGACACTAATTACAATTACAATGAGTCACAGGTGTGGAAACTTCCCTTTGATAGCCATTAAAAACTGTGTGTATCAACCTGAGTATTTATAATGTGGCCAAACATTCAAGGATATGTAGACTTTGATCAGGGTTGTTTGGGTGACTTCAGTCATCATTAGGTTTTAAAAAGGAGTCAATATGAATTCAAATTAAAATTTTATTTGTCACATACACAGTCATACACAGTACGATATGCAGTGAACTGCTTGTACGACCACCAGTGACCTTAAAAAATAAAAACTTATTCAGTACATAAGAAATAAATATGGATGAAAGAAATACGAAAGAAAATAAATTTAACTAGTAAATAAACTACAAATAAGGGCATAATAAAAATAGAAATTAT
>JAOTQY010000002.1:5378367-5388878 GCA_026413445.1 Dolichallabes microphthalmus
TTTTTTTGGTATACACATTGTGCTCTTATCAACCTACATTGTTATAAAGACTTTACAAACAAGATACATATTGTTGATGTCTTCAGGACCCATCAAAGCCCTAAAATGTGAATACCCTGGTGCTTCAGGATTAGTTCTTCATACTACAGTTGTCCTTACTGCTTCTTAACAGAGTTAATATCTCCGTTTTGTAAAGAAGACCCAAGGAGTTTTGAGTTTTAAAGAACTTTTACAGACCATGTGAGAGCTAGTCTGTATGCCCACTGGTATTATAATTTTCTGTTTGGGTACAAATGAGTGGAAGATGATGCCCATGAGTAAAGTGAAACTCATGATTCATTGTTAGTTATTTTCCTATGGGTCTATGGTAATGAAAACTATTTAAAAAAACAAAAAAACAATCATAACAATGCAATAACATAAATTATGGCTTCTGAAATATCAGTGTTGTATCTTACAGCTTCTCAAACCTAATGTCACAGAGTTGGAACATATTTAATGAGCTAATATTTGGAGCTGAATGAGTGAGAAGGACCTTTATTCTGTTTAAAACGATCCTCTGAACTTCGAGGGAGGGATTTTGTGGTATTAGAAGGCTGCCTGAACTCTTAACACATTCCTTCACACCCTCAGTGTAACGCTCACAGCGTTGAGCCACCACAACATGCAGCCATGAGCCGTTTGTCTAACCATTCACTGACTTGTTGGATTCACATTGCCACCCACCATTTTACTAGGTGACATCTTGTATAACATAATATAAACCCAAAAATATATTTTTCTTCTCACGATTAGCCCGCGGGGGAAGCTGCTCAAGTTCACAAATTGGTCTAGCTAAATATTATGATAACCTTTCCAGCCTAATTTGTAGCACAGCCTGCACACATACTAGGATCAACATCAATTACTGTGTAACATTTTCAAGTGCACAGTTCGCCAAAATGTCAGTAAAAGAAAATGCAAAGTCTTCGGTTTTGATGGGATTTTTCTTTCTTAATGTATCAGTAGGCCCTACTTGGCATGAGCGTCTCTGATAAAATCGTATATTACTCTGTTTCTTTAGTCCCTTCAAAAAAATTCTTTAAAGGTCAGTTTCTGTTTACACATCTGTGTTTCTGTTAATACAACTACAGTGTGTTACACCTGCGAATTTTTTTTCTTTTGCATATGTGAAATGTCATATCTGCTACGAGACATTGTGCAGGTGGCAAGAATCTTTTTTTCCGGATTGTTTACCCTGGTTCAAGATGTAGCTGGATCAATGTTGGTAAATTTGTGTTACATACAGTACACTGAATCAAATACACCATCCTTTAATAATAGGAAGAAATTTTATCAGCACTAATTTTTTAAGAACAATTTGCACAGTATAGTCCAAGTTTATGAGTGGTTAATTATGTATGAATGTTTATGAAGTAGTTGGAAGAGTCAGAGGTCACATAATGTGTTATCATTTAAATTCTATACATTTAAAATAACTGTGTTTGCTTACTGCAATGCTTATAAATTTAGTTTAAAATCAGCTTGATTGTTCTGGGTACTTCAGGTACACACCTTACAGTATATATACATACAGTCTTACCACATGACTTCATATGAAACATATCTTAACATTTCAGTACGTTGTTCTTTTGTTGTTCGAATAATTGCAGTGACTTTACTCTGCTGTTACTGTGGAACAATTTTAGACACAACAAGCTACAAGTAACTCTACCTCTTAGTTTGCTGTATGGAATCATTTTGTAATGACGGATATTAAAGTTTTTCCCTATGATGTAAATTTAGTCTCAGAGTTCAGGTCTCTAACTTAAGTTTTATAATGTTGTCCATAGGAAAGTTCCCTGAGTTCAGAAGGAATTGGTGCATTGCTATATTTTGCTTAATTGCCTTATAATACTCTATTGTATTGTTGTTCAGTATCCAGAGTTTTAAAAAAAAATCTGACAATCAAACCATTTAAACTCAGAGATTATTAAAACAAGAGAAAAAATAAGCAGCAAAATGGGACTCTTTACAGTCTTTTCCACTTAATTGTCCACGTTGCCACTGTTTTCTGTCCTTCGGTCATATTTATGTAATATGCCCCTAATTTTGCACACTAAAACAATAACTAGGCCTGTGATTTTACTGTGATGAAATTTGGTGGCAGTTTGTTCTTTGGTTTGGTGGCAATGTCAGTAATAAATATATTTTTTTTTCTTTTGAGGAAAAGGTCTTTGCTGGATTAAAAATGTATTTATATAATACATACAGTATAATGCAACACACGGCGCATTGATCTATCTATCCCCATGCACTGGTTATAAATAGAATCTCAAAGTGTTTCAGTGTCTTCAGCATGGTTTTAAGTCATGTCTCTATCACTGTGAAGTACATACACTTACAAAGCATTAAATGTTTTGTGTTTTTTTTCCCTAGTGCAGGATCAATAAAATTGTACCCACAATCGCTTATGTTCTCCTCTGTCCTGTTTAGTCTGTGATCATGATATGTGGTCCGGGTATGTGTAATGGCTGATTTGCTAAATTAGGAATTGTGCAAGCATCCTTCCAGCCACTGGCTGCTTTTTAATGAGTAAATATTGACAGTAATGGCACGCATCATACAAACGTTAAGCCCTCCGTTCACATCAGACATGAGTCAACATGGCCATTGCTGATGTCACCTTGGTAACCATAATCAAAAAGGCAAAAGTACTCCCCCAACCCAATAAGTAAGAAAGAAAAAATAGAGTTTGGTTTTAAATAAGTGTATCCTGTGATAAACCATTTTCCTGGGCATAGATTGAGAAGATTTCTTTTGCTCACCTCACTATCTCTCTGCAGACATGAACATCATTTCAATGGAAGTGAGGGAAATTAGATAACTACCCATTAGTCCGACCCGAGCATAGCTCCAATTTGATGGGAATTGGATATAATAAAGTCGGTCGATTAGATTTTTCTCCCCCTCACTGTTCTTTCTGTCTATAACTTTATATGTATTATAGCCTGTGCTGGAAATAAACATTTATTCGTTAGCTTTTAACTTGGAGGTACACCAACTCTATGAGCTCGTGATGGCCTGACGTTTGTGACAAGGTGTAGAAATGAGTTCTATCATCTTAACATGCAAAATGTTCCCAGTGATGAACTAGATGACAGTCATTCCACTTGGAGTGCGTTTCAAGGCACTGAGTTCTATTTCTGAGGAAGAAATCACATTCTTGATGTCATCTCTGTGATGGCCTTTTGTATGTGTTTTGATAGATTTTTTTATACATTCCACTCCTTCTCCTTCAGTTGTAGGGAATGGCTGCCTCTGCATATTGTGATATAGCCAAAGGTCAGAGCAAACATGGTCATGCACCACCAGGAAAGGTTAATTGATATGAAGAATTTATTTTTGGTTTCTGAAATAACAGAAGCATCACACCACAGGGATAGGAGTAGCTTTAATTTTCCCTGCAGCTTGGCTCAAGCTGATGAGAGTGTCACACACATTTGTGTTTCTCTTAGAAGAAAATCAAAGCTTCGTACTGTAGGTGTGTACCATTTTCTATAAGACCAAGGCTCCATTAAAACAGTGTCTCAATGCATTTCGAATTTCTGCTTACCCATTCATGCAACCTGAGCAAAAGCTCCTTAATAGGGGGGTGTCAAGCACTCACACCAACAGAGAGAGGAGAGAGAGGGGAGCAAAGTTTATCTTCCACTTCAATGGACGTGAAAGCAGCCGAAGATGAAAGGTGCTATTTGGTTAGCCGAACAAACCATCGGCTCTTCTCTGATTCTGCCCTGAATAGAGCACTTTGCTCAGCTTCAGACCCAGTGTACACTTCTCTTAATGTGGCACCTGTGTTGTCTCATCACATACACATACAGTAAAACTCAGGACGGAATGCCACCGAATGCCAAAATTGTCAGCTTATTGTTAAAATTAGATGCTCAAGTTCATGTTTCACCTTTAGAGAGCTTGTAAAACACAGTGGTGGAAAATAAATTGAATGTTCCTTGGTTACTGTAACTGATGAAGGAATGAACCTTCATTTTCAGTAACTGCAATATCCTATTCAGGATCACTGTAGACCCAGAATATATACATTATATACTGGACTTGAAGCTGGAAGACATAGGGAATTGCAAACATACATTTATACACATATGGAGCAATTTATAGAAGCCAATTCACCTAGTAGCATTTTTTTGGGAAGTGGTAGGGAATCAGAGCGCTTATAAAAAAAACCACACAAACTCAAGGAGATCATGCAAGTCTTTACCTGAACTTAAGATTGAACTGGAACACTGGAACTGCGAGACAGCAAAATTTTCTTTTTTAAAAGAAAATTTGGAATTAATTGTACTCATGGCATGACTTTAAATGTTTACAGAGGAATACATTTATTTCAATCATTTGAGCTATTTGAAATCATATTTTATGTTACATTTTCATATCTTAACAATTATTACTATAAGAACTTTAAGAAGGCTAAGATGGATGTAGATATTCAGATATTCATACTATTAGTAATGACTAAAACAAGTAGACTGAATTATTAGCACATAATGCTTTCTTTTTCAGGTGAGTGTCACAAATAGTTTGTTGTGTTGATTTTCACTTTGGCATAAAGACTCTAATTAGAAAGTCACAACCCTGTGTGCTCTAAGTAGTGTCATGCTCTTCAAAACGCTTTGCTGTTTTTTTTAATGCGATAGAGGGGGCTTTAGCCATGCTTCAACATATCGAACACCTGCCAGCTTTATGGATAAACAGGACTCTAAGGTAAGTAAATATTTGCTTCAATGCAGAAGCGGTTAATCTCCAGAAGTAGCATGAAGCCTATTATATACTGTATGTGCATAATTTGAACTTAAAAGAGGATCAAATCTTGTCTAGATTAAATTGGAGAACAATTCAAGTTCTCAGAATTTTACTTTATCAACACTATTTTCTGTTTGTGTGTTTGGGGTTTATGAAGAAACATACAGTTTTACAAATGATTACAGGTAGCAACAGAATAACCATTTCCTTATTTATACCAATTATGTCTTTTGTTTTAATAATTTATGTGCACAATAATAATAATAATAATAATAATAATAATAATAATAATAAATCACATTTCTACAACCTCAGTTTCAGTTCTGACTTCACAAACTCAAGTGTCATTTGGTATAAAATAAATCTTTTTACTGTTCTGTATTTTCTATACACCCTTGGTTTTCTGAACTGATCTGCACTTATGTTTCTGTATTCTACTCTTTGGATCTCTCAATTTATCAGTCTTAGTTGCAGTGACATTTACCATAATTTGACCAATCACTTGACTGTTTAGGACTGTTCAGATGGTTACCACTTTTGCCCAGTGCTGTTTACACCAGATGCAGCAGCACTAATGTCAACTCTTGGTGAAGAAAATCTAAACAGACAGCATCAGAAAGAGGGAGTAAACAAACCTACAGTGACCACATGCAGGAGTTAATAAAAATAAAACTTAGCTTGTAGCTTGTGGTTTCCTTTTTTTAAATTTATTTTTTTACATATTTGATAATAAGGGTGTAAAGAGTAACTACTGTGAAAAGCTACATATACTCTAGATGACAAAATACTGTAACCTTTATTTAAACCATTAATATCAATTGAAATTTTACTTTTTACATTCAACCCATATTTTCTGTGATATTTGAGATATAAAAATATAAATGAATACAAATAGATGTTTCAAGACATATTTTAAAAGCACAAAATTCCATCACAAGCTGTTGTGCGGCATTTACACTTATTATCATATATATTGCATGATATTAGTGGATTAAACTGTATTTTTCATGATCTACTTTATTTTACTTTATTTTATTTTTTTTTTACGTATATTGCAAGGAGGGCTGATTTATTTCAACACAGTCCAGCTAAGCATACTTGAATTAGCATGTGCTCTGTGGTGACTGGAAAAAATTTAGAACAGTGATGAAACCTGCTCGTCTGGAGCTAGACTGGACCAGATTATTTATTCACTAGCACTTGTAGATACATTTGTCGATGGGTGAGGAGATTCACACAAGTTGGTGATTTTGAATATAAATTCTGGATGTATAGGCAGTAATGTGATTTATAAGCAGAAGTTGCTAATGGGATTTATTTTAAAGGGTATGCAGCCTAATTTGCTGGCTAACAGTTACGTGATGTGATATTGGTACAAGTTTTTTTTTTTTGCTTTTACGGATGGTGTCGTTATTTCTGGTCATAAATTAAAGCAACTGTGCTAAAGTACGTAGGTGGGATTTGACATTTAAAATTTGCTGATGTAATGGAATTTATTTAAAATAATTTTGGTCACAACATTCATTAAAATAGCATCATTCTATTAAAACCAATTTATTTATTTCATAGCAACAGCACACCTTATCACACCTCCTGATAATGTATACATTAAATTATTATTTTTTTAATATATATTTCAGCTGCTTGTTACAAAGATGGCAAAAATATGTAGCACAGCAATATTAAACTTTGCTTTTGCACATGAGCAAAATGTTAATTGAATTTTCTTGGACTATTTTCTATTTTATATGAAGTCTGCTTTCTCACAAACCTTCAAATATTAAGCAAATAAGCTCCCCATTTCATTGTAATACTTTAAAATGTAACAGATTAATACAAACAGAAGAACACTGAAGAAACTACATTTAAGTGCCATGTGAAATACAAACTGATCAGTCATAACTTTAAGACCATTAACATTAAAAGCCACCTTGGTTTTAGATTCCCCTTGTGGCACGGGGTCAGCGCTGGTACCTCGGGGCAAGGTTCCATGGGACCTCTGTGGTTTCTGGCGCCAGGATGTTAGTGGTGAAACCTTAGGGTTTGGTGCTTTGTAGGCATCGGGCTTGTTTGTCCAGCACATCCCATGGATGTTTGTTTGGATTTGGATCTGGCAAATTTGGATACCAGATCAACAACCATGAACTCTTTGCCTGTTTGGGCAATATTTTAATACCTAACTATTGTGTCCAGAATCGACTGTTTTCCACAGTTTGCACTGCAATGGCTTCTCTGTGGGATCAGGGAGCTCAGGCTAGCCTTTGGTACCCACAGGTGTAGATGGGCCTTGGGTGGCTGCGGTCCTGTTACCAGTTTACCATTTTACTGGTATTTATCAGTTTACTGGTATATAAATGATTATTGATGTTATTCCATTTACCTGGAATAACATCCAGATTGGCCGTGGTGTTAACATTATGGCTGATCATGAAGTGGGGTGGCCAAAAAATGTATGAAATGTATAACATTTTAAGACTTTAATTAGATAGGCGATTCATATACTCATTATGCACCATCTCATCAGAATTTTAACTTATTCACCTTTAAGGATGGGGTGAATTAGTAACAACAGTAAAACGAATAAGAAAGCTATGAAGCTATAAAAGTGGCTGAGAGGTCCTTGGTGTTTAGGAGGTTAATCAATAATCACAGCTTTATTTAAAAAGTCAGTTCATTCACACACACTAACTATGTGTGACATGAGTCACACGGCTGCTTGAGTGTTACTGCTTTCATGTGTTGGCCATTCACATATGCAGTGTTTGTGTTGCAAAACTGAACAGTGAAATCTAGTGTACTACATGAGGTTTCGTGCTGAGGGTGATCACAATGTACACACCAATCAGTGGAAGTTCAGGATACGAAACCAAAGAGTACACAAACTATTATGTTTTTTATGTCTAAAAAACAAAAATTAAATTTTTGTAAATTTCTGTCCATTATTAGACTGCTTCACTTTTCTCATAGATCCGTCTAAATGCTTTGGGGAGTGTGTTTATTACACTGAAGTCAGATGAGAAATTCATAGGCAGAGATTGATTGCCACGCCCCTAACACCCCCACACATTGTGGCATAATGCCCAGCATATTTAGTAAAGCTTGTCAAGCAGATATTTCTAGCATTTAACACACAAGAACATTTTGGGTCATAAACACAGAGGTACAGTATATTAGTCACTGAAACAAATGGCGCTCATTACCACTAAAAATCATGCTGATAGTCAAAAGTAGGAATGATTTAAAAAAGCCACTGCATTTTTGAATTTTAATCAAATGAAAATCTAAGGGTGAATCAACTGCAGAGTTAAACAGAACACATCCTCTTTTTTCAAAAAATTCCAAATATTTTTAAAATCTCTATTTTTGCTCTTTATTTTTTAGATGTTTATGGCACTATTCACCTATTGGTGGGTTTTTTTTACTTACTGTCTCTATTTAATGACCATAAAGAATGTAGTCTAGAAAATAAAAGGACACTTGTAATTCTTTGTTGTACAAAGTAAGTAAAGTAGTATCAATATGAATACAACAAAGAACTGTGGCTTGCTAAGGCTAGCACGTGTGTAGACACAGGTCCATTAAAACATTGCAGGGGGACAGGTAGCACTATAACCTTGCAAAAATAAATAAATAAATAATTGGTACCTGAAAATATACAGGGGGAACTTTCCCTCTCATATTAATTGTATCATGAAGTATTTTAATTCATACCTTATTTAGCATAGCTCTACATGCCAATTTGACTCTTTGAGGCTCTGCATGTTTAAATGTAGCAATTCAATTAATAATCATTACAAACATTAGCCTTTTGTCCTCATGAGTAAGATATTTTGTGTTTGTGTCTTGTGCCTGACTGCAACTCCATTTTAGAACCAACAGTTATTTATACTTCCTATTAACCTGACGGGCACTGTGGTGTTTGTACCCTGGGAAAGGCGCTTCTCCCCCAGGGGCTCACTGGCCCAATCTGGCGGTGTTGTTCCTAACCCTGGGGAAGCCCCGTGCTCATTGTGCCCACGGTGAGAAAGATAATCCGGACGGATGGCCCCCATGAATCACCACCACATTGAGAATCTCAACTCTCTTATTATCCCCCACCACATTTGGCCTCTGGGGGGGGGCACAGTGCCCAAACCTGAGCCTAACCACACACAACAGCTCATTACCAATCTGCCAGCTAGGGCCTGGTTGGGACCGAGTGCCTGCTCTCGCCCAGGTAAGGGGCCTCGACTCCCTTTCTCCACCTTCATACAATGTAGTGAGCAGAAACGAAGCGCCTTTCAGAAGCGCCGCAGGTGTCACTATTTGCAGAGCCCACCGTCAGGCTTACCCTCCCCTTCCATTTACTGTCGTGCAGCATACAGGGGTTGATGGGTGGAAAGAAGGGAGGGGAAGCTGGAGATTGGGGGTGGGGATGAACTGGGAGAGCCTGGAATAATGGCATGGTAAGTGTTTGCCTTCCTCCCACATATTCCCTCATGAGCCACAATTTGAGAGAGACTGATACTGGTGGGAGAGTTTGGGCCAAACCGCACTCGCCCAATTAGGTTTTCTTTCCCAAGGATGACATGTCAGAGGAGAGTGCAGAAAAAGGTTTTTTTTAATATGATCCACAAACCTTCAACATAACATTAGTGGATTTCTGCAAGTTCCGACCAACATTTTGACGTGCGTCTCGTGAAGTAGTGTTCAAATTTTGTGACGTGCCTCAATTATGAACTCAATTTTCCAGCCAGCAATGAACGATTGGGGCAATAATTAGACTCACATTATAATTGTAGAAAAGGCAGTGCTACCTGGTCGTTGACATTTTTTTATTCCCTGTGTCTTTGAGGTGATAGATATGAGACAGCACAGACCTGTGCCCTGATGACTCCAAGCAGAAACACATCGGCACGTTATTATTTTATGTAATTCTCACTCTGAGAAACAAAGCAAACAGGCATTCACAAAAGTGATATTCTGGCAATAATATCATGCATCCCTGTAGATAATAACCCATTGAGAGCAAAAACAATTTACTATACAAAAGCCAGTATATTGAATGTCAGAAAGAAATCAAGTGATTCAGTCCAACCCCATATTGACCCAATACAAAGAATCATGCATACATGCACAGTTGTTGTAAAAAAAAAACTGTACTGGAATAATTTTAATAAACAAGAAGCAGAATACATAATCTATACACAAAATTTTCTACACACTCGCTTTTCTGCTGTGAATACAAAAACACATTTGAGATGCAGTGGAGTCATGTTTGTTTCCAAACAAATACTGTTATATGAATGAAACATGAGTGAGGGGGTTTCTCCAACTGCTTCTTGTCCATTTACTTCCATCCCAAACCTGAGTTTACCTGCATAGCACAACTACATTGTCTACAGGTCTGTACCTGTACCTCTTCTTGCTTTACAGAAATATTGCATTATTATTTTCCAGTTTCACAATATCATAATATCATAAACACTGGCTTTAATGTGACTTAGCTCTGGGAAAGCTCTAGTAGTTGCACAGGACACTTATTATTGTTTTCTGCTTTTCAGCATAAAACATACAATAGCATTAAAAAGTGATCATTTAAACCACTCTGGACTATATACATTTGCTTATTTCATACATGATAATAATTCATTCATTCATTCATTCATTTTCTGTACCGCTTTATCCTTATATAGAGGGTCGCGGGGGCCTGGAGCCTATCCCAGGAAACT
>JAOTQY010000002.1:5415248-5439926 GCA_026413445.1 Dolichallabes microphthalmus
ACGGATTGGCTGTACACACGAAACCGCAAGGGTGTCGTTTTCAGATTTATCCACTTTGGGACACGGTTTCAAAAAATAGCGGATTCAGTCTCCTAAAGCGCCGGATCCGTGTGGACGAAACGCTAATCCGATAAAAAATTTATACGTATACAGCGAAACGCGTCTCCGTGTGGACAGGCAAATTGGAGGAAAGTAGCCATAAATTTCATTTATGAATATTTTGGAAGAGCAAGGCATTGAATCAGTCCAAAATATTGCATGTGCTCCGCTTAATGGGTGGATTAATGATCTCAATGAAGGCATTTAGGTGACACTTGCAAAAGGAAATTTCTGCAGATAATTAACATCCCCTACGGTATCTAGATTTTTTAAAACTACAGTTGCTAAACAGTTTTGTACATATTAAAAAAAAAACTATTCTGCATGTTTCATCTGGATGTTCTGTCATCCATAAAATCCTCAACTTTAAACCACCATTAAAACTGTTTTACCTGATGTAATTGTTACTTCCTCTAGTAGAAAATTGGTATCCTAAGAGACTGAAATAGTACCAAGAGCTGGGCCATAACAATTCTACCTATATTATTCACTTATAGCAGTTTGTATAAAAATGCTTGCATATTCTAAATCTAAATTTGTAATACATACATTTAAACAGTTAATCCAACAACACTGAATTTGAGGAACAAATTTATAATTGACGTATAAATTAGGTTAAGATATTTGTTCCTTGCTGCATTAGTTATAAGCTGTTCGAAATGAGTGGTGAAATTTGCATTATAGAAAACAAAGCATTTGATTTGAATTGAGAGTGTAATGTTGCCACACTGGAATCATTTGAAATAACGAAGGAATTATTTAAAAAGCCATACCATAATGGGAAATTGTGGAAAAGCAAAAAGGCAAACGATTGGTGTAATTCAACATCTTTGGCAACATCTTAAAATCACTACTTGTCCAATTTGCAACCTTCAAAGGAAAGCTTGACTAGAGTGAGAACCAGTGTACCACTTTTCACCACAGGTAGCGATATAATGCAGCTCATGATTAATTTTAATTAAACACATTTTGGAAAATGATATTGAATGTTTGAACCCCTGGTGCTTTAATTACTTTATTGCCTCTCAGCTCAAACTCTGAAACGTTCTGGCTGGATGATGCATTGGAATATATCCTAAAAAAAAAGCTTCACAGCTGGCATGCAGGGGCTTCCTCTGGCTTCTATAGTGCATTTACTATTAGAGTCTCCCACTTCAAGACAGTAGAAATATATAAATTGATACCACTGTGAACGCTAATTTGCCACCAGCCTGAAAACTGTTAAACTCCTAGTTAATTTAATGAGGGCTTCAGACCAGAGAGCAATGTCATGTTTTAAGCCTCACATAGGCAAGTTTCTTTGTGTAAACAAACAGAAACATCTAACAGGTTTTTTTTCCCAGAGTCCTTCACTTTAGCTAGCTAAAGCCAAGCTCCCCTTATGCATTGCTGACAAGTGAAGAAAGGAAACATTACTGGCTTAATACAAACCAAGGGGTTAAGTCGAATTTCAAGTGCAGTTGAGAAAGGAAAGAAGAAGCCGGCATGCTAACAGCTTAAGTTTGCCCTGATGGTTTGACAAATGTCAGGATTATTGGCTGTGTGGAGAGACAAATAGCAGCTACAAAGAGTTTGGCTCTAAGCCTCTTGAAGATCCTCCACCAAAACAAGACGATTCCAACAAGGGTATTATCCCACCTTTGTTTATGGGCAGAAGAGTTGAAACAACTCAATGGGAGGATTACCCCCCACTTGTGCAGTTCTAATAAAGATTAAGTGATAAGTTCCTGTCAGGGTTAAAACAGGTGCATGCTGCTAAGGGGAAGTGTGTGTTGTAAGTGGTCATGTGAGGCTGGTGAGGAAGCTGTCACACCAGGGGACGGCTTTGTTTTTGCTTGAGTCGTGGATGCCTTTTTAATACAAAAATGAACTTAAATAGCAGTGCATCCTTTGCTTTGTGATATTAATTTTATTTCCACACAGCCTAATGTGACATGATGAACTATAAATAATAGATAATGATTAGAGAGAGAGCAAGTTAATAATTTTTATTTTCTTCTCACAAGTGTAGTGGATGCGTAATATTAAACAAAAATTCCAAAGATGGAAAATGACTCAAGTATGGACATGTGTCTGCGTCAGACTATCAGAGCTTCATGCTATTGATACAGTACATCAGTGTGATCAGTGTGATATTTCCGTAAACCTAGCCACACTGGGCTGAAAAGGCCAGGGGCAATGGGACTAAGAGCTGATAAGATCTTCATACCTGGCTAGAGCTGAAGGAGCAGTCAAGAGTTAGACAGGGAATGCAATCCATCAAACCTTGCTCTGTGCCTGCTATGGATGGGGGTTGGGGGTGGGCAGGCCAGGGATGTCTAAAAAGACAGGTTCTCAGGGTGCCTCTTAAAGGCCAGTCAGAATGACATGCACTCAATACCTGAGATGCCGTTTCCTTGCTGTTTGGAGATGTCTCTTTGTTTTGCCTCTTGACTCCTGTAGTCACAAGTAGGTGGTGAACAATAATAAAAAGCGAAATAGGACCATTTAACATTGTTGGTTGTTAGCTTTTATTCAATTACAATTTTCAATAGAAGAGTCTTTTAAAATATTAAAAGATTTTAATAAAATACATCCTGATACATTTCTAATTTTTGCTCAGATATATTTTGTAATATTAATGTGCCCTACAGGTACAAGATTTTTACTGGGTGACTTGAAAAGTATAGATCGATGCATATTCCAAATTTATTTTAAATTTAGATTTAGCATGATGGTTTGTTCCCTCAGATCTCAGTGAAATGTTGGCAATATTGGCTTGAATAAATCCATTAAAACACTTTGTAAGGAATGTTTCACCACAAGCCAATATAGGATGTCTCCTGTGTCAGCTATTCTAACCCTCAAAGCCAAGAGACACAGACATAGATTGAACGTATCGATCGGCTTAAATAGCCCTGTCTTTAATAAATACTACATTATGACTGCGAGGTTCTGCTGGCGTGTTGGCTGATGAAGGCATGCCTCTCAAAGTCGGTAATCAGAGGAAGTTCGGGGGAAAGATAATCTTTCGCTCTTTGCATCCTCAGAGACGCAGGCCAGGCAATCAGGGGGGATAGCAGTGATTGCTCGGGTTGCACTTGTGAAATCACAGCCTGCATTGGCCCCAGCCCTGAAGGAGATATTAAAACCAACCTCTTCCAAGTTTCGCTTTTCAAGTAAATACTGATTGGGGCCTCCATAAACCAGCTCACTAGCCTCCAAAAATCAGACAGCTGTGTGATTCTCACATACGTTCTCAACTGTTCACAACAATAGGGGTCATTTATTACAGTTCAAATCTGAATGTATAGTGACTTATGTAGTTCACCAAGCTTTTGCTTTACACAACAATACAAATACAGTACATAAAAATGTACCTCATCCATCAGGTGAACTGATGTAAATTGCAGTGCAGTATAAATGTGAAGATTTTGAAACTTTGTGGAATTGCTTACATTCTATATTATGATCGCTTTCAAAAAAATGGGGGGGGGGGATCAAGACCCTGCCCTGAACTGTGCTGGCAGCAAGACTTTGCGAAAGCTAGATAAAAAAACCCCCAATAAACAAATAACCAACCCTTGATGCTCTGAAATCAGATGCTAAGTGAAGTCACTTGGGATGAAGTCTACAAATTGTAGCAAAGACTCAGCAAATATCCAACCTTGGCCGTTTTATTCTGATCTGAGCCCCCAAAAAGCCTTTCCCTGTTTCATACTCCTATGATTGAATTCAATAGGATCATGTATCCCAAAGAAAAGGCAATTAGTAGATGACACTGACATGGCAAAGGAAACAAGCTTCAAACACATCAGCAAACAGCTGTCCAGATATTACCAATCGCCGGAGCAAACTGCACCGGATTAAAGTTTAATGTGGCTTTTAAGGGAGGTTTTTGCTTATCAGTGCGATAGGGTCCAAGGGAAAATATTGTTATTGATTCCATCGTTTTAGATGTAACTGATCCTTTAAGTAATTTCTCTGGGTTTCCTGTGTGTCAGTTTTTAAGTGTCTGCTTGGGTTGGATCATCGCAGCCAGCCGTTCATTTAGAATTCAGGGCTTAATGCACAGAGTGTTCCCGATACACTTTCAGTCACATCTGTTGAAAGACAACACACTTATTCCATTGAAGGCCCAACCAGTGCATTGACTGCAGTTCAATTTGGGGCAGCTAAATTATGAAAATTAAGTGGTGTTGGGAGGTATTTTAATTGATCGTTCTGTGGGAGTTTGTTTTAAAGTATTGATCCCACTACATCTAAAACAATTTTGAAGTGTGCACTGTGTAAACGTAATAGCTTTTAACCCTCCTATTACTTTAACATTTGACTTAATAAGAATAATTATTTTAAAAATAAATGACAAATAATTTTTAACACACAAATATTCATATTTGTTTTAATATCATATGTATCAACAATTTGGTTTTGTATAACAACAAATTTATTTTTGATTTGTTGTGTGTGTGTGTGTGTGTGTGTGTTTTACACATTACATAGTATGTGCTATGATATTTATTGTATTCATTAATTTAAGATTAAAAGAAATGAAAAACTTAATATGGTTTTGTTAAAGTCATAATTAAAGATTAGAGACTAATTATTTTTACTTTATCAAAACAACCTAACACCAATTTGATTGATATTTCCTAGTGTACATAATAAAAAAAATATGATTTATGACAAATGATAAAAACTGACATATCTGTTTTAGCAAATGAACTCTCTTTATACATACGTACACAAATATATTTGCACGTGTTGGAGAAATGTGATACCACATTACAGAAAATACACTTCTTTTTAAATTGTGGCATCTTTGTAATTAAATATGCATTAAGCTGAAAGGAATATTTAAACACATTCTGCAGTCACAGTAAATCTGGCCTTGTTTAAACACTATTAGTAATTGTAGAAATAATTAAACAAATGTAATCTTTAATCCTTATCTTTACACACTGCATAGAATTCTTTTACATGTGAAATGACTGCATGTGGGCCATGGCCCTCGTTTTGAGACCATGAACAGACTGCAGCGATATACAATAGCCTCGCTCAGGAATGGAGGTGTAGGCTAATTTGTCCATCTCCTGCAGTAACCCTCCACTGCTGTAAGAGAAGAAAGACCACATTCAAACCTCAACTGGATTAGACAGGCCAAAAAGAGCAGGATGTTGAAAGAATGGGAAGCTTTTGTTACTCTCCCTTTTAGATTATATACGATTTTGATTAAAGAACAGTGGTTTTAATGCATATTGGTCGATTCAAATCAAATCTGAACTTTTTAGACATTAACGTACAAACCGACAACAGTAACCCGAGCTTAAGTAGTACATCTTTGGCACATTAAGGGTACTTCAAGAAAGGAAACCAAAGACAGAAAATATCGGTTCAGGTTTCAGCCTTCAGCCAGTGTGAAAATATCCTCAATTTGATAAAAAATTTATAATGCAACTTTCCAGGTCTTAAATTTCCTTCAACTGCACTTGAAATGGGCACTTGTTTCCCCATTATGGCTTTTTTAATCTACTTATGTCCGAGTTGTCTTGCTTAAAGATTGCTCCACCATATTGGGTGTACAGTATCTGAGGTATGTGTTCTTCAGCCGGGCCTGATGAAATAACACAACAGTTTACATATTTCTAAAACCTGAGCTGAGGGCCGATTGAAAAATCGATACTGGCAATCAAATTTTCCTGAAAATATATACACACACAAGTCTGCTTCGAGGTGACTAAAATGAGGCAAATTTGGTTTCAGCAGACAGGAAGAGAGTCGGCACTAAGAAGGCCAGATCGGGCAGTAAATGGCTACTCATCGCGACCAGGAACGAAACCCATCCATCCCCAGAGACACTTAGAAAAGGGTGAGAGAGGCAAGCGGTGGAGAAGGAAGAAGCAGCAACGCATATTTTTCCTCGCAGCTGGCATTAATTATTCAGCCAAGGGGAGGGATCGCCTTACATTAGCCATCTTGTTTCTTGTGCCTTTAATGACAGTTGTTGTAAACATACATAGACAAACACCATGCCCAAGTCTGTGCAGCCCCTCTCCCCCTCCTCGTTGACAGAAATATTTTAATTCCTTCAACTGAAAAATTCGCCTCAGCCCTCAAGGGGCCACTGATTCACCTCATAAATGTGACATTTGTGTCCAGGATTCTTCTCCCTTCTTGTCCCTTTGAAGTTCCTATATTTGCTTTTAGAGGTTCTCTAGGATGAAGAGTTTTTGTGGGTCACCATTTTTTCTGGTGGGGTAAAAGTCATGGTGGTGAGTGACAGCTTAGTGTTTGTATGTGGCTGCTTGAATTTGCAAGGTCAAGGAGAGACATTGGCCCTGGTCGAAGCCTAAAGCTCTGGTATTCAAAACATTTACTGCTTCATGTTTAAGTGATGCCCTGCTAAATAAATGATGAATGTTTACGTTTAAGCCTAGCTTACTATCTTTTTCACTGTGAAAAATTTAATCAGTCTTGGATCAGATCCTTTGACTATAGAGAAAACCCCAGTTTGACCTGATCTGGTGTAAATACGCAGGGAGAAACAGGTTACCAAAAATGCATGAAAGAAGCATTCGGTTCCATGGCTTAGCCTGGCCTTAAGACTTTTTTCCAAGAGATTGTGTAGAGAGAGACTATGTTTTGCTTGCTATGTACACCTTCTGTTTCCCCTCACCTTTAATTCTTAATGCTTATTTCAAGATCAAGAGCTGATACTGGATATTTGAGACAGCAGAGATATGCATCTTGTCTACTCCACACTTATGTACCGTGGAACAGTGAACGAAATATTTGCCCACATTTACCGACAAGTACCTTTAATAATAAGATATAAATGGTTAAACTTTATTTAAAAATTATTAAATAATTATGCGTTTATTAAAATCCAAAACCCCTGTCACTCATCCAAAAAAACTAAGAAGACAAATGATATGCAGACAAATGATATATGTGCAAATGTATGATGACATAATACAGTTCAGAAACTTAAGTGAATATTTACATTTTAAAAAATTTGGGAAAATTATGTGATCTTTGTGACTTTGTCCATGACATGGTTGTGAAGGGCTGGTTCACAAAAAAAACAACAAAAATAAAACATCATCTGACCAGAGGATATGTAGGCTGAACCACTTCTATAGTAACTAAAATATGCACTCTTTATGCCCTTTGTTGGCAGAAAAGCATCTCAGAATGCCCAACACATCAAACTTTGAGGTAGAATGACTACAACAGTTGGAAAGTAAAAGGTCAAAATCTTTGACTGTCTAGTTTGGATAAGTTTGTGTTCATGAAAGCTTTAGATTACTGTTATTTTGGCTGAATTTACCATAATCTAAATTGTCAGCAGTTTACAGCAAATATACTTTATATATAATACATTTATATTTTCTTCTTTTTGAAGATCATTGTTTTTAAGGTGGTGTCCAGTGGGTGAACAACAGTTCTGTGGGTAGAAAAGCCTTGTTGATAGAACCAAATGTTGAATTATTGAATTATGAATTATGGTAGAATTATTTTTTCTTTTTGGGTGGAACCCAATGTAGTCTTTTCCTGTTGTAGCCCATCCATCTCAAGGTTTGATGTCAACATTTGAGCATGCTGAGTTGCTTTTCTGCTCACCATGGTTGTAAAGAGTGATTATATGAGACTATATCCCTCCTGGCAGCTCAAATTATTCTGGACATTTTCCTCTGGCCGCTTTTACCAATGAGGCCAGGCCACCCACTGGACACCATATTGAGAACCACGCTCTTAAGAAGCTTTATATAAGAAAATTTAACATCTTTATTTGCTGTAAATGTGTGACAAGGAACATACACTGCTGACAAGTTGATTATAGTAAATAACATCATTAATATTAATTGATTGATTGAATGATTGACTCGAGCAGTATCACAAGCTGTACTTTCTACACCACAGCAATGATGTTGTGATTTAACGAATATGCATGGAAATGATTGACCTGTTATTTGTGAAGCTAGTGGAGACATGAAGCTCAAGTGGGTTATTCTGAGACTCCTGTATTTCTTTAAAACACAGCAATTTGCCTGGTCAGTTCTTCTCACTCTTCATTATTTATCTTCCCTTTAAGTTCTCTTTATGCTTTTTGTGCTACTTTGGATGATGCTTTCTCAAGTCCTTTATTTGTTTCACTCATGGGATGCTTTTGTTCATTTTGTGTCTGTAAAAGTGGAAAGTCTATAAACAAACACAATTATTAATATACTCAGTTACAGCAGACTCTTATGTAACTTTATCCACATGAATTATACAAATAACTGGCCATGAGAAAAATGGTCCCATTAGTTAACTGACCTTAATGATGTTCTTGTGGGAATGTTGTGTACTGTATGTTTTTGCTACTCAGTTTGGTTTTATGACTTTTACTATTATTGGTCATATATGCCTCCATAATGCAGAGCAAAGGAACAAGGTCTGCGGTGTGGTTTCTACCGAACCTACACTGAACATATGGGAAATGTAGTCAATATTTTGTAAAAAAAAAAAAAAAAAAATTATAATAATAAAAGTAAAAAAAAATTCTCTCTTAATTTTATTAGTAATTTTCTTACATGAAAATATATACTATGACCACTTTACAGAAAGTAATGCAAAAGTGAGTATAACATTTTTTAAATGAATTGAAACAGGTTAATTAAATTGCACACAGTGGTAAATTAACTCTATACAAAAGGTCTACTCAACATAGTCTCCATCACAAGTGATCCATTTGGTTCGTCAATCGTTGAACCCAATGCCCAAATCCTCTTCATTGCAATTGATGCTTTCCTAAGCGCTACAGACTGTTTACGATGATGACACCATTGATAAGAGTGTGTCCACAGGTGTGCACAGATTTGCCTTTGTGAAGCTTAAAGCAGGAGAAATCAGGTTGAGTATATTTGTATAAAGGAAGAGTACTTCTATCAACATGTGCAGTTTGAATGCTGCTATGTCTGCTAATTAATTAGTTAGTTATGGCTATACTTTTGCATTACTTTTGGTACAGCCCTGGTATAAGCGATACTACACACACTACTGGAAGATTGCAGGAACATTTAAAAGTGCGAATCTGAAACTGGTTTTAGTAATGTCCTCCAGAGGAGTAAAATTCTGCATGGCGCTCAACATGGTCTCTCTCCAAGTGCCAAGGGCTTTGGCCACCACCCTGCAAGTGAGAGCACTATGGCTACTTTGTCCTGATCTGCCCATTCACACTCGAGCAGACTAGAAGAATGTCAGGTCTTGAAGGTGAGATTGTGCAGATAGCTACAGTCGATCACTTCAGGAAGTCCTCACGTGCTAAAGTGAGCCTCTAAGGCACCATGAAGCAGCTTAAGCAAATTGTTAGATTGATATATGATGAAAACCGGTGGAGCTGGCAATTCCTCTTTAATCCTATAATTCAATGCTGTGCCGTGGATTGGTTATCGGCCAGTTCTCCAATGTCAATCGTCGAGGCGTATCTATGTGACCTGACATGGTGACCACGATTGCTGGCAGCCTATTCAACTTGACTCACTGGTTCAGATCTAGAGTTTCCCTTTCTCACTCTCCCATCTCACTTTCTCACTCTTGCTTTCCCTCACTTTCCTATGTTCCCTGAGATCAGACACTTATGTTACATGCCACACATTTTAGATCAGTTTGTTGTGTGCCACTTTTCAATGGCTCCTGAGGTAAAAGAGAAAAGTGAGCCTGAAATTATCTGGCATTATTCAAGGGCCTTGTCAACTTGTGGATATGCTAATTTCTATCTTTTGCTATTCTCTGACCTGAGAGCAAGAGCTAAGTGGCAGCCGTATGTCCATTAGCCACCAGAGTGTAGCTCTCTCTCTCACCCGCAGTCATGGTTTTTTTTCTTCTTTTTTAATAATTAGTCCTCCCGGATAAATACCAGAGTCTGCAGTGATGCGCCCATCACTATGGGAACATTTGGCAGCATATGCTAACTCCTAAACAACACCGAAGTGTTTCAGGAAGCGAGGGTCTCGGTTCAAGAGGGTTATATAATGGAGACGGATTGTTCATTAAAGGCTTCCTGCTCAGCTTGTCGGGTGTGCCTTAGGTCCCCTGGCTCTTCACGTTGCCACTTGTGCTGCCCACATGCGAAACAAATATTAATTTTACTCCACTACAAACAATAACAGAAGCAGATGTAAGTTAAACATACTCTGGAGCTTTCTGATTGGGAAGGATTGGCTGGATGAGTCCAAAAGGCGGGGTTTGCAGAGGTTGGGTTGTATGTGAGTGGGAGGATTCTCTGTGTCTCTTTCTCTCTTGACAGACAGCCTAATTCTGCTATACTCTGACTTCACCATTAGATGGAGCACTTGCTGTCAGTGTTCTTGCCTGCTCTATATTCCAGGCTCTCCCGTCTCCACCATTCACACAGATAAGGCTGATTAGATAATTAGTATCACCACTGATTGTGGCCACAGTCATCAGGCTGGCCCATATGGCAATCTACAGAAGGAGAATCTTTGGATTTTGGGAAGTCCAGTACAGTAGCCTGGTGTATAGTCTATCTGCATGATAGATATTTGATTTTTTTTTTCTTTCCATTTAAAGGCTCTGTTATATGTGGCATATGAATTTCACATGGAATCAATTAAACTGCTACGGGATAATGTAAAATTTAACATGCAGAGAATGCAAGCAACAAAATGCTCTGTGTTTTGTGCGTGTGCGCGCTTGCGTGCATGTGTGTGTGTGTGTGTGTGTGTGTGTGCAATACACTCCCTGACATTTGGTGCAAGGGTTTTAAAGAACAATAGAGTGAATTGTATTTGAAGAATGTATCTTTGGCCTTTCCTCATATACAAACTAACAGCTTGGTTGATTTTTCCCCCCTTCTCATGTGTTATCTTCCTCAGTGCCACACTTGTAAGTGTTAGCATCACATAACAAGACCAAGATTTCATCTTGGAAGTACATTTGTGTTTGTTCAGGCAGAGGATTTGTTACTAATGCCCCCCTCCATGGCGCAGGATTGTTAGCTCACTGATGGATTTCTGAGGTGTTGATTCAAAGAGTGGGGACTCTGCACTGAAGCTTGACAAAATATTTTGGTAGGGAAGAAGTCATTACCAGCACAAGTGATGGGCAGGCAACAGCACTTCCATCGATCAGTAGGGGGATGAGGTGATCTGTCCATGCTTGCAAGAGACGGCTGGGCACCACTCTCTTGGATTTTCCTCTTCTTTTCCCACTCTCTCTCTCTCTCTCTTGGCACTCTCAAACCAAGAGGTGGCCTGTGAAACAAAAAAACATCACTTCCACCATGTTTTCCCCCTTCGAAACAGCCCCCCTCCACGTTCCCTCCTTGTCAGGGCAAAGGGACGATCTTCTCAGGCTTTGTGCAATTAAACACTCCATCTGTCTGAGAAGCCTTCGTCCTCCCAGTGCTTTCACAGCCTTTACTAATTGCAATTCTTATTAGAAATCAAGCGCTACACTGAAGACACAATGCAAGGAATTTTAAAGTCCCCTCTCTGCTAAAAAACATGCTAATTGATGATTAATCCATAAGTTGCCAATCTGCATAATTCTAGTCATCCCTTTGGGACGCCATTTCTTGCGTGATTATGACAAAGCATAGCGGCCTCTTGTGCTTCTGCATTAACACAAAAGGACCCCCACGTTCTAACACATACACACCGTACACCCACTCGCCCACACTATATGTATATAGTGTATGTGGCAATGTTTCCCCAGAGCACAAAGAACATGTTTCTTTTGATGTCTTTTTGAGGCAAAGTGTGAATTAAGGAAGGCTCAGAGCCAGATGGGACTGGAGGATCAGGTTACCTGTTATAGCTGCGCATCTGCCCTAGCAGTCAATCTCACTGACGTCTGTGACAGGTCGATGGAGCCTTGTTCAGGAGGAGCTAATGTAGAAGGAGGCAAGAGCAAATTGGTGTAGGTTGGCCCACGAACCTGCAACACCCTTCCTTTTCCTATATCCTATAGCCTACCTCCCCCCCCCCCCAACCGCCCCTTGTCTTTAGCCCAATTTCTGCAGTCTCACACTGGATGGGGCAAGAATTTAGTCAAGATAACTCTATGCAGGGGTTACAGACGGACAGTGACAGAGCTCAGTTACACAGAGGCCAGCACTATGGCACAGAGTCGATACAAACTGGATTTGAAGAAGTCCCTTACATAAGTTTTCAAAATGTCACACACTTCTTTGACCTGCCTTTTGTCTATAAATATGGCCTGGTGTATTATAACAGATTCCTTTCAAGAATTACCCCTGGGAGGATGGGAGCTTATCCTCTTTGTGACCGTTTGACCAAGAACACCAGGATAGCCTTATGGGCATTTTTTTTTTGTTCTTTTTTTTTGCTTTATCTGTAGTGCTTGAGAACAATGTGATAAAAAAAAACCATACACACTTGTAGACACAATAACTTTCTGATAAGACACAAGCAGAGTGCTTCTCCATTCAGTCTGTCACAGTTCTTAAAATTCTATTCTTTCTGAACAGCCAGGTGTCAGGAAATGGAGTAGAATTGTCCTGAAAGCATTTCATCTGTCAGCCTGATAAAGGCAAAAGACAACCCCTTGCACTCTGTATCCTGAAGAAGAAAGGGGTGCTCCTAACCTGATACTGGTCTTACATGGCTATTTTTGATATTCCACTTCTTATAAGTGATTTTCGAAAGTGGATTGTGCCCTCAGACAGTCAGAAACATTCCTGTCAGCTACTTTAACAGCAAATAGATAGCCTGATGAATTATGCATGAGAAGGCAATTTTCTCTCAGTCAGTGAGTCATCAATCACAAGCTTGCTGAGAACCCCGGAATCGGCCGGCCCAGCCATGTTCGCAGCTACTATTATTGGGGGAAATGGCTTCCATTTGCATAGCCCTTCACCTCAGATAGCAGCAGTGAGACAAAATTCCAGTCCTGCTCATATTCTCCAAAGCTCTCATGTGTCGTCTCTGGACCAGTGTGTGCTGACCAGCATTGTTGTTTTACTGCATTTTGGACAGGTTTCAAAGGCGCATGCTGCAAACTAAGGGACTGTTTCTTTTTTTTTTTCAGACAAAGGTGTATTTTTGTGAGGAAAATCAGTGCAAATATTTTCACATTTGGTCTCTTTTTTGTTGCTAACAGGGATGCGTGGCTGAAAAGACCCTCTTCAGAGCAGCAATTTGATCCATGATTGCATGCATTTACCCATGTAATTGAAATAATGAGAGATGATTGCTTTGAGCTATTAGTCATAAGTTCCTGATCTTTTTGTTTAATCCTGGCATCAGCTGTCAGTGTGCTGGTAGGAGCTTTGGGGAAGATACACTGAGGATATCATTTGCATCACCTCAGACAGTAATTTTATTCTCTTTATCTCTCCCTCACTTTTTCTCTCTCATTCTTTCTCCCAAAGCTGATGCATACTCCCAAGTCTATACAACCCTCGCAGGAACGCAGGACCTCGCAGGTTGTTTTGATTGGAGCAAAGAAAGGCAGAGCCCAAATACTCAAACTAGTGGTGGTGGCGAGGACATTGTCAGCTGTAAGTAAAATAAAAGACTAGGCAGCAGGCACGAGAGCAGAACGTGCCAATTCGTAAAAAACGCTCTCACGGAGGCCACCCGAGCCTGACTGGGGCACTTTACCAGAGCCCTTGACACAAGCCATTATACATCACCTCTCTGATAACACACCCTCAGTATGTTTTACAAATGAGCTATTAATTCCCCATTGTATTAGAACCAGCTGTCTGTGGCTATCAAAATAACAATGGAAATAAAATTGGGAGGGGAAGTTTAAAAAAAAAAAAAATAGAACTACAATTAATTACAATCATTATCTTCATGACGAATCAAAAGGTGTCAAGCTGTTTTCTAAATATTACTGTGCAGCCAGTGTTTGATTATGATTTTGACACAAGAAAATGCAGCAGGTATCATAAACATCTGGTAATTACACTGAGACAAAACATTTGCAGTGTTTATATCAGGTATGCAAAACAGTCATGTCTAATTGACTTGTTTGAGTGTTTAGACTGTGCTTTGTTTGATTAAAAATATGCAAACTTTAATGTTTATATATCAGAGAAACAAATAATCTTGTTTATTGTTATGATTTTCTCAACAGAATAAAAGAGTACACTTCGTGCAGCTTGTTAAGTATTTCAGTGGAATGTTTTTCTCAGCACTATAAATGTATAAAGTAATTTGTCATGGAAGTGCTGTATTGAGTGTTGTTTACTTATTATTGTGGTGTGTGAACTTAACTGAAGTAATTGGCAATATTTGGGGGGATTATTCATTACTTGGTTGATTGGCCAAATTCGAAGCAAAGACCTTGTGGATTTCATATGAAGCCATTATACGTTTTGCTAACCTCATTCTAACCTAGTCCTTTAGTGACCACCAGCAGTTTCCATCTTCTAATGGATTCTAATGTTTCCTGAAACTAAATCTACTAAGTCACACATACCATTTTTACTTATCAAAGTATCAGACACTATCACTATCATCTTTATTATAATTTAGTTGATTATGGTAGAACATTTCATTTTAAACATAGGATAGTTACATGTTATACACAGCGTGTTACACACACACTGTCAATTCTAAGACTTTAAAATCACTAGTCGTTTTTTGTGAGCATTTTGTATTATTCAGGACAATAAATTAATTTCACCAGTAACTGTTTGGATGTTTTCTCTATTTGAACCCATACAGTCACCATCCATAATTCCAAATACTGTATACAGTACTGTGAGTCACCCTTTATTTCTTCAGATTTTTCTTCCAAAGCACCAGACTTTCTTATATTTTTATGTTGTCCTGTTGAATAGTTTTCCAGACTTTGCGAAGGATTTTTTTTTTTGCCTCTCATATTTAACATGGTTTCGATTCTCAATTTCAGTCCAGTCCCTCTACCTGACCAGTTTCAGAGGAATGCTTTTTTTTGGCCACACAGTGACATGTGAAGATTTCAAACATATTTAAACATCTAACATAAGGCATGAATCAGTGGGAAACAGGTGCAGATGATGAAAAAGCTTTGTGTAAAGCTGCTTTGCGACAATGACAATTGTTAAAAACACTATACAAATAAAATTTAATTTTATTTAATCGAATGACAGATGATCAGGTCGATGATTAGTATACTGGTGATGCTGAATGCTGATTGGTTAGAACAAATGAGAGGGGAAATGAGGTTTCTGCTGAGATTGTTATATCAACTTTTTAATTGGATCTTTAGGCATTTGCCTGATTTAATGTACATCATTTAATTAAATTTAACATGAAGTCATGAGGGGTGACGCAGGACGTTTTCACGGTACTGTATAAGACTTTACACTTTTCCTGAAGTTAACAGGTATTAGTAAATGATTTTCAGATATTCTCCTGTTGGCTTTCCCTTTAAACACAGCCTTTTCAGGTCTCTCTCTCTCTCTCTCTCTCTCTCTCTCTCTCTCTACCAAACCCTTGATCCACAGCATACAGTTTAAGCTACTAAAGCGTATGTTGGGTGGATGAGAAATCTATTTTCTTTATAATATCTATCATTATGAAGAAGTGATGTGATAAACATTTAGAGCCTGTATGTATTCACACATTCAGAGACCAATCAGGGACACAGATGCTTTGGCTTTGGTTCAACCAAGGCAAACTCTAAGGAATGGGATTTGATGACTCAGTGCTGTTGAGCTGGCTGGGGGTTAGACATCTGAATTGTACTGGTAAGTCTAATTCACACACACACACACACACACACACACACACACACACACACACACACACCTAGCAACAAGACTAGTTACACCCACATCATTACTATGATTTTCTTGCACTTCAACTAAATAACTTGGGTCACCTCAAAAATGGTTGAATGTGCAAAATCTCATTGCCTTCAAGAAGCTGTGTATTGTTTTTTACTCTTAAGTTTTTATTTTTATTTTGGTTGAGGAGTGAGATCTGTAACACAATATTAAATATATTCCACACTTGCTTGCTTGAACTCTTACATTCCAGGTGGTTCCTGGTCTGCTTTTGTGCAGCAGTACGAGGCTTTTTACAGACGTCATCTTCCTTCCAACACAATTTCAGACCTTCAAGCATTATGCTGAGGCATTAGAGGGTCTCACTGTTATCGCCTAACACTCAAGCAGCCGTAATTAAATAGAAATGCAAAGTACAAAGCAATTTTGGCCCCAGTGAAAGCTGGCTATGCTTCCCCCCTCCCTGTTTAACAGTTAGAATTTAATTGAACCATATCAATTTATTTCACATTTCAAAATGTCATGGCTTCGTAAGAACTAACCAAATTTGCATCCTGCACATAATGTTATTGCACACAAGTGAAATAAATATATAAATCTAAATGCCAGTGTAAATGCCAAGTATTTTTGAAAGCTGCTAAAGTAGGCTTGTAAAAGCACCGCAGCCTCTATCCTGTGTCCGCTCGTCATAAAGTTTGCCAAACGCTTTCGGTGCAGGCAGTTGAGTTGGCTTAAAAGGATAGCAAACTGTGTCATGCCATTGTTACTGTTTTGACATCTGTTTTCAAACTCAAGGAATTACTCAACCGCACAAGCAAGGAATTACAACATTGACACGCAGCCAGGGGGGACAAGGGACCACCAATCTGTCTCATAACAAATGATGAAATATTAACCAAAAGCCTCACACTTGAAATTATCCAAGGTCGTCACATGCCAGGATGGTCACTTCACTTGCTCACCACTAATGAGCTGCAAATTTACAGCAGCAATGTGAATATTATTTTTGCCTCATATGTTTTGGCTTATTGCACTTGTGTTTAAAGACACTCAATCCCTCTGTTCCACCCAGCCTTAATTAAGATAATGACAGGAAACGTGGCCTAATATACTACTACACAGAACACCTTTTATTTTTTAAGCCTGTTTGTCTATGTGGAGCTGAGGGCTAAAAAAACGGGCTGTTAAAAAGAAACACGTTTAATTCCACTACTCACTTTCACTCCTATGATTGGAGCATGAGAGTGGAGAAAGTCTGGCAAATGATTGAAGTTCTTGTCCTGCCCTATCGTGCCTCAACCACATGGCCCTTTCTGTAGCCATACTGCCCTGGCTCAACTGTGCTCTCGTCGTCTTTTTCGCTTGCTGTCCATCTGGTGAGAGCGATGCTATTCTGCTGGCTCGACTCGGCAACTTGGCCAGGTCATCCCTTGCATCTCCCCGCTTTAACTGCTGACAATAGCGGTAGAGAGAGTTGATCATCTCTTAACTTTGCAAACTTTGTCCTCACTTTATGTGCCAGAGACCGTTGTCACAAGACATACACAGCCATACAAACATCAATATATTTTCTATTTGTGGATGGGCATTGTTGCCCTGCTTGTCAGTAGTATGAATGCTTAGTCATACACTATATCTTTCTCATGGCTCTAGTTTGCAGAAAGTAGCCTAACATCCAAAAACACCATGTAATTTTTATGATTCCTAGCTTTTTGGATCCTGTCTTATTACACCTAAATTTATCCAAATGATGAAAATCCATAATAAAACTGCTGTTGAGATTGTTCATTGCTATTGCCAGAATGCTAGAATTTATATATTGTTCATTACTGTTGTTTAAAAGGCACAATAAGGCAATTTAACCTTTCAACAAATTCATTAAAGAAATATGGTCAGAAAAAAAAAAAACATTAATGGAGATCATGTCAACATTTGGAGAAGTTCCACTGTGGAAAACATTGACAGTAAAGCTTACAGCTATGTTTAATAGTAAGTACGCATGTTTCCATACACAGTATGACAAGAACTCAGAGGAATGTGATGAAACAGCTGGGTGGCTAAAAGAAAACCACTTGTTAGTGAAGCTAATCAAAGCAAAAAGACTTACATTTGCTAGTGAGAAAAAAAATGACTTTGAAGCAATGGGGGGAAAAAATTATGTAGTCAGGGTAAGAAGACACATGAACTGATGCACCCATCATGCATAGTGCCCACTATACAAGCCCCAGGAGGCAGTGCGATGATCTGGGTTTGGTCAGTTCTAGGCTCAGTAAAGTTATGTTGCAATGAAATGAAGTCAGCTGACGATCTGAATGTACTGAATGATCAGGTTATCACATTATTATTTGTTTTCTTCCCTCTAGGCACAGTGAAAGGTGGTTCTGGGAGCATGAGGAATAATTTTTACAAAGGAATTGGCCTCCATATTATGCCATAATCGATCCTAAAGGAGATCGCAATGTATATTTAATAATTCTCGTCGTATGAATTGCTTTATCCTGTATATAGTGTAGAAGGGGCTTGGAGCCTATCCCAGGAGACTTAGAGCATTGGGGTTCACCAACACAGGTTGCAAACTCCATGGACACAGACCCGAGGCGGGAACCGCACCAGGACCCTTGAGGTGCACGGCGACAGTGCTCACCACTAAGTCACCGAGCGGTACCCATATCTTAATATTTATTACATTTATTACAACAGCAGAATGGCACCTCTGTCAATACATTTGAATTGCCTGATGTGAGGATTGATAAAATACACTACCTCATTACTCTCTCCAATGTTCTCCAATTTGACTCAGCGGTTCACCATTTCCCTGCCTAATCCCTGCCAGTTTCTCAACATGCTAGACCCTGCTGTGTCTTAAACACCTTCAGCATCACTCACATAGTATAGAAACATCTTTTAGCATATGGCTTAACATTTTTGGATAAACAAAATTTACCGGTTTAAATAATATTGTATTTATAAATTTTTTGCTATATATATTAGCAATGTACCATACTGTATAATGATAACAGAAAGAGTAAATGTAATGTAAGCGTTGAGAAAAGGTCAACTCAAAATGGTAGGAGCATAAAAAGTATGCATTGTCTATACTCAATGCCTCTAGTTTCAGCTAGCTTGCTATTATTTTCCTGAAATGATAGCCAAGTTACATAGTCAGCAGAGAAATGTTTACTGCCTTCCTTATTTCTTTTCAAAATGTTTTATATGTTCACTCTGTGAAAGTCAAAATTGCTGCATTAATGATTGTTACCCTGTCGCCACCCCCATAAATGCATTGTGTTGTGAGGTCCAGGTCTGCTTTAGTTCTGCTTAGTACCTTCAAGCCCTTTCTGTTAAGTAGGCTTAACATTGACACATAGAATGACTGTCATAACCTCATACTCTACCTGAACACACCAGGGGGGGCGGGGGGACGACGACACCTGTCTGGAAGAAAAAGGCAAACACAGCCTGTTCAATGAGGCCTTGAATTCCAAAACAATTTATCACCAGATTAAATATCATTGAAGAGGATAAGGGCTTATCCATGGGCTGTTTGTAATTTAATGCAGCAGCAACATTGTCAAGTGCCAAGGCTGAACTAAGAGACCTATTACTCCTCTATGACGAGCTTGGCCTGCGGGCATCTCCAGAAAGCTTCTTGTTTCATAGAAAAAGTACCCCTGTTGTAAAACTGTTGTCTGAAAGTATTTAAAGTCATTATTGCACATTATTTACAAAACATTTCATCAGAAGGGCTTGACATTTGACCAGCTATTTCGCCAAGGGCCTACAACAAAGTGTTGCTGATTCTCCTGAAAATGCTGCGTGGAATGTGTGCAAACTTTAGGGGAAGTTTGGGTTATCATGTAGCACTCAGTTGAAATGAAGACATGTGCATGGAGATATAAAAAGAAAAGAGGAAAAACTGTTTTCTCACATTGTGTACCTGCACATTCAAAACAATTACTTCTGTTTAGCCAGTTCTGTGAAATTTTGGTTTTTAGATAGTTTTAGCAATGTTAACATATAATAGGGTGTGTCATTTTCCACTGGTACTGCAGTATTGTGTCTAAGCATGGTACTAGATTTATGTTTGTTTGTTTGTTTGTTTGTTTGTTTGTTTGTTTTTAGTAACTGCTTTTATCCTAGTGGATCCAGAGTCTATCCTGGAAATACTAGGTGCATGGCAGGAATATACCCTGAATAGGACAACAGTCTATTGTAGAGCATCTCACACAGTCACACACACATTCACACCTCGGGGTGATTTAGAGAAGATAGCTCAGCTCCCAGATTATTTTAAGAAGGTTTGAGTAAACCCTAATTGTTATAGGAAATGCAATTACAGGAACATACAAAACTCAAAATAATGAAAAATGTTAGCACAATTTAGGACATTATCACAATATTGTATAGTTTAATACCCTGATGTTTGCATTTAACAGAGTTATGAACTTGTCCTTACTCACATAGATACATTACTACTTTTTAGAGCAAGCCTCTTCCAAGAAAGCCTAAAGAAGGTTCTAAAGAAGGTTCTAAAGAAAGCCTTTAAGAGTCCATAATAACACTAATACTGAGTATTATTGTATTTGATACCTGATCGTAGCCACTATTTGCAGTAGCTTTGTGAAAAATAATCTGTAGCTGCAATGTTAAACCTGGTCTAGAAAAATAGGACAAAGAAGACCAAAGAATTCAAAAGCATGCATACTGAGTAAAAATTGTTCATTTTTGATTTTCAGTACTTTAGCGCTTTTGTGCAAAAACATTTAAAAAAGAGGTCAATGCTCCATGTGGAAAGGAAATGTAAGGCAGTGATGTTAAATTGGCAGAGTTGCTTCTGACTGCAAAGTTTCTGTCTAACTGAAAATTGCAGTCACTTCCATATCATTTAAGGGTTCCTTAACTTTGCATAACTTTTTCATTTGTCAAGTCAAATGAAATGTATTAGCCCTTACTTGAGGTATGTTTGTTCTAAAGTTTCACTTTCAGCACTTGCTCAGCACATTAAAGATATGGCTGTGACGTTCTAGAGGTGTTGATCCAATTTGCAATTTTTTTCTCTCTTAATTTTAAGAATAACTCAGCCTTCACGAACCTAAGCTGCATTTCTCATAATGCACATGATTCAGTTTCTATTCTGAGAGTTATTCATCAGTCGGCTGTGTGCAGTATTAACTTTAGCTAGTTAACAGCTAAATGAATTATCTGCTGAGACGAAACGTAGGGGAAAAGCAAGACAACGGCTGTGAGAGATGTCTGTCTTCACCACAAATAATTATCTCTTCTCAGGCTGAAGGCTCTGAAAGCTGTTACAAAAGAGACCACAAGGTCCCTAATGAATGGCAGCCTTTGTTTTTGGCCATGCTTAAATATGAGTATGACAAAGCAACATGAATGACTCAGTCTCATATCAGTTTTTGTAATTGTTTCAAAGACATGTTTAGCAACAATGCACAGTTTGTGTCAGGCTGCTGTGAGGGGCGAAAAAGCAGCTCAAATATACTCTGCATCTGCGATATCCATCTGTTTAGAAGAAGGTTGGGGATTTAAGAGGCAGTCAGTCATAATATTTGGCTATCTCCGACCCCTTTCACTGGGAGGCCTCTTCAGTCCGTTCTGGGAATCGCCCTCCATTTGCCACTACAAATAAACTTTGGACTCGCTCACCAAGTCCAGTGACAATGGGGTATAAACTGTTGTCATCACTTTAATAGGGAGATTTGCCTCCATGCTTTCCAATGAAAACACTGCTTAACTGGAGCCAACCAAGCACATTAGAAAGGAAAAACAAACAAATGGGGAAGGAGAAAGAGAACCTCCTTTGTTCTCCGCATAGGTGACGATGAAAAAGAATTCCTGCTTTGGAAGAATGTGGTCACGGTACACAGTCGACACACCTGTTAGTACTCTCTTTTTCCAGCCATCTTCACACCAACAATGCTGCTCTAAGCAAAGCGAATCAGCACCACCCATTATGCGGTCCTCAATGGCGGTCCCTCCACAAGACTGGATAAATGCTATTAGCACCTTTGGTGTAATTATATCCTCTCAGGTATCATTTAAGACCCTGACATGTTTTCAAGTCTTGCTGTCACATTTTGTGTGGACTAACCCCTACACAGGGAAACAAAGAGGGGCGGTGTAAATGTGAAGAAAAAGTTGACGTTTCAAATATGTCAGAAGGCGTGTTGTAATCTGCGCTGTGTGTATGAGCATGTGAACACACAACACACACATAGAAAACCTGATCTCAGTCCTTGTTACTGTCTTTCTTTTTGACAAAGCGGTCCAACAAACCTTCTTTCACCTGTACATAGACAATGTAAACAAGGGACTGATGGCTTCTAATCATGAATGTAAAGGACCATTGTTCTTTGTGTAGTCTTTGCTTCATGTAAAGATTTAATGTCAGGCCTGAGGCTGGCTACCTAGTGCATGTCTCATCTTTCCTTAAAAACATCAAAGAAGGCCTGTCTTCAAAAGTCACAATAAAGCCTACAGACAGAGCTCCAAAAGTGGCGAATGCTCATTCAACACACCCCCACCAATGTCATTGCGCCGTTGGGCAGACATCTTAGATGGCCAAGGATGCTCTTGTGTGTGGCTTGTCTGAGTCTGAAACACAGACACAGGAGCAGGTTTGTTGGAACCTGCTTGAGGATGAGAAGAAAGGATTGTGTGTTTGTTGATGCAAGGAGAGCTTGTCTTTTGTGGTAGTAATTGGCCAGCAAACACACACACACACACACACACACACACACACACATTTTCTCTCTCTCTCTCTTTCTCTTTCAGGGGTTGTGTGAATACAGTTGTATGTTTGGGTTGCACTTTGTCGGCTGTGTAATTGCCTCCATGGGTAAGGATCTCAAAAAAATATTAAAACATGAAACTCATTTGGGAGAAGTGGGATCCAAGACAGTTTTTTGGATGACAAAGCTAAACTAAGTATCTCTCACTTGTGTGGATTGTACAATGGCTTAATTTGGCTTCCTTCATAAATAATCATATTTCTTGGCTACAGCTGATATATACAAACACTATTTACATAAACTACCACTTGTGAACTAAGTAAAATTGTTAATGTATTCATAGATTATTCATTCTCACTGAGACTTTGTGCCATATTTAACATGGCAGATAAAGGTAAAGGGTTATCCCCTGTCTTGCTAGGGGTGTTACGGGAGGGCCACAAATGGAGTCCAGCTAGAAGCAAAGGTCAATAGAGTTCAAGTCTAATCTACACTACGGATGACAGTTGGCAGTGGGGGCTACCTGTGTCCATGGCAACTGGTGATAAGGATCATTAGTAGGGTCACCAGTTAGCACAGAGGTTGTCAGTGGGCCAATGGAAGTGATGGGTGGGGGTACTTGATCAGATCGCTGGTGGAAGAACATGGCACATCCCATGTGAGAATATGGCCAGAGGCTACCTATTGGGGCCAGACGCCAGTAGACTGTCCGAATGGTTCTTAAAATTAATTATGAAGGAATGGAAAGTACAAACTAGATAGAATTTGAGGACATTTTATCTTTAAATAATGCTGCTGGAAGATGACTATGGTAATTATAAGTGGTTCGAAAAATCCCCTCATAAGTGAGATGGGTGTGTCAATGTACACATGATGGTTACATTAAAATAGCATGCATACTACTGTATATATATTATTTTTTATTACAAACAATTGTTTAATCATTATTACAAGTGCTAGTTGTAGGGCTTTTGGCTTTTTAATAATTCTCTGTTTAGCATTTGAACCTAAGCCAGTATTTGAGTGTGTTTCTGGAGATTCTTCCTGGAGTATATTTAAACGGAAGAAAATGCACTAATTTTTTACCAGCATCTTGATTCGGAAATCCTTACTCTGGGTTATTTCTACACATTATTTTATAGAATTAAGAATATGGTGAGATACTTCCAGATATATGCATGCACAATATAGAACAAAAGTATGCCTCTCCATCTAAAACTATTGCTTTTAGAAAAGGGTGTTATTTGCCACATGTGATGTCCTTTAGGAAGCTGGCTAGTGTTTAAAAGTCACAACAAAACATTTCATGTGATTCTGAATGGTATGGGTTGCATGAGAATTATGTACAATGCAAATTCTGGTAAAGAATGTTCAGAAAGCAGTATACCTGACACCAGCACTTGGGTTGGCCCATACTTGTCCAAATATGCAAGGGATAACAAGAGTTAACTACAGCAGCTGTGAAAGAGATGTTTTTGCAGTGAAACTAAAATGAGACAGCCTGGGAAACTAGCTGTACCTGGCAGTCACAAGAATGTATTAGAAAGCAGATATACTTTTATTTATTTCTTCTAAAATACTTGTGTATATGGATTTTTTGCATGTGGCAGTCTTAGTTGCTGTTTCTACTTATGGAACCTCATCAGGGCTTTAAGAGTGTATTAAATTTAACAGACATTTAATTGTGAAAAAGTTCATCACCTGTCCTTGGCGTGACATTCAATCGCCCCTGCAATCATGCTGCTCAATTATACAGAGCTTCATCCTAATATATTCAGAGTCTATGCTATTTTCATGACCATATGTCTAATCATGGCGGCACAGTGGTGTAGTGGTTAACACTGTCGCCTTGCACCTCCGGGGTCCGGGTTCGATTCCCGGCCAGGCTCGATTCCCTTCTCTGTGTGCATGGAGTTTGCATGTTCTCCCCGTGCTTGGTGGGTTTCCTCCCACAGTCCGAAGATATGCAGGTTAGGCTAATTGGCGTTCCCAAAAATTGCCCGTAGTGTGTGAGTGTGTGTATTGTATGTGTGTGTGCCCTGTGATGGATTGGCACCCTGTCCAGGGTGTACCCTGCCTTGTGCCCTAAGCCTCCTGGGA
>JAOTQY010000002.1:5535752-5550230 GCA_026413445.1 Dolichallabes microphthalmus
ACTTATACGAAGGACTGATCACTTGAATCTTGATTGAGTTACTTGATATTTAATTTATTCACTATAGTGCTCATTACAAGAGAAAAAGTAACTTATGCTGTGATTGTTGTTTAAGTGTTTCCATGTATTCACAAAAAATTTAATATGATGTTGTGTATTACATGTCCTTTAAAGGTTAGTTGTGTTAGAAGCTTAGTTAAATAATTCTGTTGTTAAATTTGTTTAGATTTTATTTAACTGTTGTTTTTTAGAAGTAGTGATTTAACTGTTATTTATCAGGAATAGTGATGTACCCTTTTTCTGTTTTTTCATTTAAGGTTATCGACCTCTCTCTCACTTAGTTAAATCCACTTGGAATGATTATTGTGTAAACTGCAAAGCTATCAGACACAAGAATTAAAGTGATTCCAGAGTTGATCCCCATGTCCCCTGTAGTTGGCTATGGCTTTTTTTCGAGTTTGAAGCGGAGGCTGATGTGCAAATTCCCAGATAACTCGACAGTCTTTGGACTGTGAGGAAACCCACCAAGCACACGGAGAGCACGCAAACGTCTTACACACAGACCTGAGGTGGGACTCCATTCCTTGGCCCTGGAGTTGCGCGGCCACTGTGCAAACCACTGCGCCACCATGCCATCTTTCATACAAATCAACATTTTTATATTCTCAATAGCCTCTACAGCAATGCAGAAAATTAGTTCAGCATCAGAACAAGTCAATTACCATGAATTACAGGACTAAAATATGACCTTGGACCATACACCACCACCAAGACCGTAACATTATTTATTTTATCATCAGGAAGCTGTCAGACATGGTAAACTTTGCCTCCCACTTCTCCATGTTGGTTGCAAAATATAAAATTATCAGCTACCCCACCTTGTCATTGCTGCTTGCCTGGGAAATGGTCAACAGTCACTATGTTTACACACCTCTTTCCTGAAGGAGGAGGACTAAAATAAGACCACATTTGTTCTTTCAATATATGGCTAGTGGCCAGAAACCAGAGAAGTGGGAGTGGCATGAACAAGAAGAGTGGCAGTGTAGAAGAGGTTGAGAGGTGGTGAGGGAGAAAAAAACAAGAGCTGTGTATTTTCTATGGATATATATATATATATATATATACATCATACATATTCCGCATACCAGGGAACATACACTGGGCCCTTTCAGGAAATGGAATCTTGAGACGAACTATTTCACACTCGGCTTTTTGCATTTTAGGAAAGAATGCAAAAGCAGAACCAGGATTCCTGTTTGTCGGGCAGTTTGTGGAAGCACTGCGGAAAAGATAAGAGGCACTCCCATAATTATGGCTGATCCATAAATGGATTGTTTAAAAGTGTACAGACATAAGTGCTGGTTCTAGATTCTTTCGAGCAGCATGCTGAGTGCTCATGTGGGTGGGTTTGCATAATACTGTACAGCCGGCCAAAACCAACAGTGTCTGAGCTCAGGTCAGACGCAAGACAAAACAGCCATGACATGGAGCAGCAAAGGTCGATATTATCTGTAATTATTCCAAACATTTCCACTGATATCATTTAAAAATGACATTACGTTGAGGAAGGAAAGTGTAATGTCATTTAAAAATAACAGTGCGTTTTCCTTCCTGAACGAAATTCTCAGAATAGGCATCAAAGGCACACAGCCTACCAATGATCAGTATTTAGTATAGAGATTGTATAATGCGATATACTATATAGATTTGCAAATCTACAACTCTGAGAGATACAGCAGTGCACTTGAGGCTGATAAAACTAGCTGACCTTGGCAAGCCTGGCTCTTTTGATGAGATCATTGAGCTTGCGAAGGGCAGCGTTCCGTGGCAGGGCCTGGATGTCCCGGAAGAGATCCTGTGCTTCAGCCTCAAAGAGCCGTCGGTTGTCTGTGTTCTGCAGCGGCTTGGCCCAGAAGGAGCCCAGGAACACCCTCACCACCTCTGGGGTGTTGATAACTTTGCCCAACGACCACATCAGGGCCCCGTAAACACGCATCAGCTGTTGTGTGTCCACTTGGTCCGCCTTATTTAGAACGACACGGATCTTGTCGTCCTGGCCACGGAAGGCCTTGATAGCCTCAGAGAACTCATCAGAGATATCCAACTTGTGGGCATCAAAGAGGAGGATGATGCGATCTACACGCTCACCAAACCATCGCAGAACCTCCGAGAAATCGTAGCCTATAGAGGAGAGATGCATCAATTTAAAAATATACTGTATATATATGGCAGTTTACCATGATCTGAAGAATGACATAAAAATACTTAGGGTTTCTGGGGTAAAAGAAATATTATACAGTAGAAAGAGTTTTCTTTGTAAGGATTTACAATTTGCACAAATATTAAATGGCCAAATATTTTTTTTATTTTTTCACGGCTCTTTTAATGAGGTCCGGCCTAAGAAAAATTGGCCTTTTTTTTTTTTATGTTAAACTAAGGAACATATTCAGTCATAGTGTGATCTAAGAATGGTCTAACAAGGCACAAAGCTGAAGAAATTACTAGTGACAACTTGGAGTTTTATAAAAGCATCAACCGCATTGTATGCAAGTTTATATTTACTTAATTTTTATTATTTGCAAAAATATTTAGTGCAATACTACTAACCTCTACTGTATTTGTTTTTATCTAAGTACACATTTATAATTCCTACTCATTTCTCCTCAATGTGCACATTTGAGAAACGCATGCTTGCTACCCGTTACGCATCTTTTAAGGAGGGGGACACGGTGTCACGTAGCTTTGAGGTATTCTGGAATCACATCCTGGTTTCTAACATCCACCATATACAGTATGCGGTCTTTAACCTTTAACAATACACAAGAGAACTGAAGACTCCTAGCAATTTCAACTGGCAGGCAAATCAGTACATCTGTGGATATACTCAGTCATCTAATTATGATGTTATTAGGCTGTAAAAAAAACAATAGCATGGATTACATATTGGCATAGAAATGTTAGGGAACACTGCCAAGGCCCTTTAAAGGGGGAGCACTGGAGTGTGGGAAAACTTTAATCTGTTCCTTGGATAAAATAATCAAATTATTGTATATTTAATAAGAATAAGAATAAATCTGACAAGAGCTATACCAATCTGCTTCTAACTAGTCCCAAATACATTTATTATATTTGTTTGTTGTTGTTGAAACAAACTATATTGCTACTAAGCACTTAAATCATCGGACATGGAGCATTGTGTCATCAGTAGAATTGGGAAGTTAGTGTGAATGGCATGCCATTTCAGCTGGACTCAAAACAGGAACAGATGAGGAACGCCCATGTTGTGTTATCCCACAGGTCCAGAGCAGTGACGTATGACTTTAGCTTGGTGTAATCTGTAGCAGGTTCTACCACCTACCCAGTTACCAGTGTGAGTCAACTGCCCTGTGGGTACAAGATAAGGCTGCACATGTTTTAGAGAAGGCCTCATGACTTATATATCAGACTTCTCAAATAATGGCGGTGAAAAAATTTAGACTAATTAATAACCTGCGTCCACCTGTAGTCAAACAGAAACAGTTTGTTGAGTTTCTGAGAACTTTTTTTTGCGCCAAAGTAAAACAGGACATGCCATTTTGAAGAGTCACCACTCATATAGAACATCCTGGTGTTTTTTTTATATTTGCCTGCTTGTTCTGGTCTTCAGAACCTACAGTACAGTAGCTGAAGCGCATGGATGGGTACAGTATACTGAATAAGGCTAGTTTCAGTGATATCCACAGATGTGGGGGATTTTTATACTTTTAGCAGCAGTGATATAATGAAACTAAACCAATTAGAAAAAAAAAATCTGCTTTCATTAGAAATGTTATTTATAAAAATGCAAGCATTACGATCAAGAAGAAATTTTTAGTAATTCTGTTAATAGTTGACTGAACTCTACATGAAGATCTGTCCTGATTGTGTTTAGTTAATGAGTGCAGAATATTTCTGGTGCCGCACACAACAACAACAAAAGAATCATATGACATTCAAAGGTGATGTGAGGCCCAACATGCTCTGCGTAAGTACAGTAGCAATGTGCCTTTAGCATTAAGCTTGATTTTTATTTTTACTGTCCATATCACTTAAACTAAAAATCAGTTTTACTATGAAAGTTGAATTGCTGAATGCGGCATGAATCTGGAGTGCGTGTTTTAGGTATTTTACCTTATAAATGCTCAATATTTACATACAAACACTCACCAGATTTCCTCTCTTTTGATGAAACCAAGTTCTCTAGCAAACAGCGAACTGTTGTACTCTACAACATAAATCTCTTCTAAAGTTTCACACTCAGTTGGACCAAAAACTCACAACGTGGATGTAGAGACAGCAGCACAGCTCATATACTGTACTGTAGGATCCAATCTACTATTCAATGATGAATAAAGGAATACAGAGTGTGGGATAATACCATACATCTAGACCACTGGGCCAGAAATAGGGTTTTGCTATTCATGAGGACAAAAAGAAATACAAAATGAAACCTGCAACAATTTGTTCTTATACTCTTAACCCATAAACATGTGGATTTTACCATGAATCAGGTGAAGTCACTCTGGTGCTTTCACAGTATATGTGTTTGTCTTGAGATAAAGATATGAATGCACTTACTAATAAAAAATTATCCTGGACAATCAAATTAATCTTTTACATACTCATTTAAATGCTGTTTAAAATGTATTATTTCCTTTCAAGGTTTCATCCTATTGCCATCTCAAGGAGCTTTTCTTTGCCACTGTCGCCCATGGCTCACTCATCAGGGACAATTTGATCATTTTGATCCTTAATTTTCTTTTGATTTTGTAAAGCTGCTTTTGCGATAATGACCATTATTATTATTTAAAACATTTTTCAATAGAATTATTGAAATTTCAATGAAATATTACATTTAAATGTATTGTTTATGTTATAGCCAAGCACATAGGATTCCCTGTAATTAAAAGGTATAAAAGCTATAAATGCGTGGTCAGTTTCATTTCGCTACCTTCAAACAGATGTGCGTCTTTCTGTCTGTTTTGAGAGTGTGACCTGTTATATGAGGAATAGAAAGCAAGAAGTGCTGACAGTAAATTGCTCAATTCAAGCTGCTGGCTTTGTGAATCCAGGCCCACAGGATGGAGGGCAGAGACGGAAATGATGCCTCGTTACAAAGAGATGGCCTTGCATCTGCTGACTGAAATTACAACTAATAGGCGAAGCGCTATGACCCAGTAATGAGAAACAGCTAGGAGTAATGTCAATTGGTGTAACCTTCAATAAAGGGATGGTGCAGAGATTCATCAGCAATGTATCAGTGGAAAATCTGATCTTGCCTTACAACATGACCTGCTCCACACATGCTGATGATCTCTAAACGTTTTAAAAAGCTATGGTTACGAGGTCCCTGGCTGGACCTTTTGAAGAAGGATTTTTGTTATGGCATTATTAAATTAAATCACCTCATCCATTTGATTATTTTATGCACGGTATACTCTGTAGCCTTCATGTAAACATCATGTGTTGCGGTCATCAGTTTCCTGCATTTAAACAGAGCCTATAAAATATTACATTGCATCTACTAACCTCTGCTAATACGCTGTTTTTCTCCAGACAATATACCCGGTGTGTCAATGATGCTAATACTCTGTAGGACTTGGTTGGGGACCTGAGAGCAGATGAACCTGGTGGTACAGGAAGAGAAAGTGTACTGAGTGTTACCAAAGCAAAACACAGGTGTTTCCACAACAACTGTCTGTTGATTTTATGTGGTCTGTCTGAGGCAGTGGGTAGTGAAACAGCTGATGCAAACCATCCACACTCATTTTTTCTTACTTTTTCCTTTTTATTAACCTTACTAAATGCTGAAGATTTGCCTAAGTTTATTCATTTGTTACTGCTTCTCACTCAAATGTACAAAAGATCCAAATATTATATAAAAATACCATAATTGGTTAGAGTTGATTTAGTAGATACTGTATATGGACTGGTTTTGAGTAAATCATGTCTATAATAGCAGTATGGACACATATGTACAACTATGATCATCATTTCTATTTCTAAAACATATCCTGAAAAAACACAGATCCTAAAATAACAGTGTCCCCCTCTCACACACAAACACACACACAAAAAAAATCATGATTTTCATAAAAGAGGAAATTGCTAAATGTACCAGCTGCAGTCAGCAGAAAATGTAACTGTGGGCCAGACAGTTCTGTTAAAGACCTGCTTATTCATTTCAGTTGAAATGAAACCAAACCCATAAGCATTTGATCAACTGCCCTGTTTTAAAAAAAAAAATCCCATACATTACTTGAAAACACGCAAAACCATGACACACTGAGTGGCCCACAGGAAACCAAATGCATTGTTTGAGGTTCCTCTGGAAAAAGGAGATGGTCTCTGCCAAGTGTGTCTTTGACCTCTGTGGCAGTGATTGTCAAAGAAGCATACTTTACTTATTTCCCCTCTACAGAAATATCCAGCCAGCAGGAAAAAAATAGCCCCCCCTCCTAACCATTTACTTGTTAAAGATTAAGCTGGCAGCAAACAACATGCACTGGCACTCTAAAAGAGGAGTGACCATTCCCATTGCTTTCTTACAGGTTTAAGAAGTATCAAAACTAATAGTGTGTGTATATACATAAATACTATATGTATAGAAGATGAGTGAGTGAGTGAGTGAGAACATCTCATACTGCTTTTGAGACTACACATTTAAATACTGTAGCTATCCTGATGATGCATTATAATGGTTATCATTAGCGCTATGCAATTTAATTAGTTAAGCAGTTAATCAATCTTTTGTTGGTTAATATAAAATATACATTATGAGCAGTTTTGATTTTTTTAAATGCTGTGTAACTTGTGTTGTTGATTGTTTACAGTAAATGTAATATCTGGTACAATGTGGTAATCATTTTCCCGCCAAGTTTCTGCTCCTCTCTCCAATTGAGTAGGTACTGTATTGCACAATAAATAAACTTAAAAGATGAAGAAGTGTAACTCTTGCAAAATGTACTTTCTGTAAATGCAAAGTTATCTTGTTACATTTATTTTTTATATTATATTTTGTCAATTTTAGACCATTTAACATGTGTTACCTTGTTAAAAAAAGAATTGTGAATCGATTCTGATTCAAAAACTGATCCATCGATTCAATTAATTATATTAACCAACAAAAGACTGATTAACTGCTTAACTAATTAAATTGCATATCGCTAATGATAACCAATATAATGCATCGTCATGATAGCTACACTATTTAAATGTGTAGTCTCAAAAGCAGTATGAGATGTTCTCACTCACTCACTCATCTCCTATACCGCTTTATCTTGTATTCAGGGTCGCAGGGGCCTGGAGCCTATCCCAGTAGGCTTAGGGCACGAGGCAAGGTACACCCTGGATAGGGTGCCAATCCATCACAGGGCACACACGCATACACACATTCACACACTCAGTATGCAAACTATACTATACATGAATGAATGTATATGCAGTTTAATACGTGGAAATGGCTTGTTTTGGCAACAGCTCCAGTAGATGTTGAACCTGTTACACAAGCTAGCAGCCATGGTTCAATAAGCATTCTTTCTGGTGTTCTGAAACAGACTTATGGGAATTCACACTGGAATTAAAGTGAATTTCGTTTCTTCTCCCCTATCCACTTAGGATAAATTAAACGAAATGTGAATACTCATAGATAAAAAGGCTATGTCTGACATTTTTTTTTACAGGTTTTGAATTATTAAAAACTACTCAAATTATCCAATAAACACTGTGTTTGTGATTTGTCTAACTGCTTAAATGTCTTATACAAAGCAATCATCTTTTCTCGTGCCAACCTTGACAACCTCCACACTCCAGTCCAGTAGGTGGCAGTTGGCAGGAGCTGAGGAGTTGGTTACACCAACTGCTCATAAACTCCACAGATGATGAGCAGCAATGCTCTTGTCCATGGGGCCACAATGCCAATCTGGAAGAGCTGGGGTTTTAACCACTAATCTAATCAGTAAACCAAAGCTTCAACTCACTGAGCCATCACTGTCTCACACTGTGTTCATCTTATCCTAAAGCCCTGGCCAGGATTTGAACAGACAACCTTTCAACCTAGGGCCAATGCTCAGCCAAATGAGCCACAGGATCGCAGATATTTACATAAAAAGTTTCGGTTAAAGCTGTCGCAGCGAATTCATCAAATTTAGAGCATTTATACATTTACCTAAATAGTTTAAAAAGTGTAAATCGATTTGATTCAAAAACTGACCAACTAAAGATTGATTAAATTACAAAATTATGAAATCATACAGCTCTACAGGACATGTAGAGGAAAATCTACACTGAGAGGGTGGTGTGAAAAGTAATTTTAAGTGAAAATTTTATAGAAAATGAATCAACACCAATCAGATTCAAGAATTCAACAGCCATGTTAAAACTAATTAACACATATAATAAAGCGGTATTTCTTTATACTAAATTAAATTAAGTAATGCAGATTAAATTTTAAAAATGGTAACAAATGTTTTATTGTGATAGTCTGCAAAGTGCCTGAAGAATGTAAAAATCGGTTGTTTATGTAACAACTTCAGCAGCAACCTCATTTCCCCTCTCGTCTGTTCCACCCATTCAGCATCAGCAGTACACTAATCACCGACCTGATCATCTGTCATCATCTGCACATGTTTCTCATTGGTTCATGCATTAAGTTAGATAGTTCTTATGTTAGAATGATTTAAATGGCACTGTGAGGTTTCACTAACAAAAACTTTCCTCTGACGCTGGTCAGGTGTCAGGGACTGAATTAAAAACAAGAGATGAAATCTTGCCAAGAACGAGAGCCAAAAAACATCCTTGGATAATTATTCCTCAAGGCTATATTAAAAATACACAAAAAAATCAGGCTGTTCAAGCAAAATCAAGCAAAACATGAAAAAGTGATGGCTGTACATTTTCAAGGTAATAATGGTTTTATATAGAAAAAGCTGATGTATAACTTGGACATGACAGTTTAGCCCTGTTTGGTGCAACATGACAAACAGTTTGTGAAGATATGATTAGTTCTATGTACATGTTTACATTATCCTAAATTAATATGAGCACAAACCAATTATTGAGGAAACTGTGAGAAAATGGGGTCACATTTTAATGATCATAATAGCATCAGGCTTTATCAATTTAGTAATTATGTTATAGTTCTTAATGGAACAACAAATTCTGGGGAAATACAGTACTTTCAGCTGAGTGATAATTATGCTTATATGCTTATCACTCAGACATGTCTGAGGTATGCAAGGAGACACTGCTTTAACAGCTATTTCAAAGCTCAAAGGTTTATAATTTCACAATGAAAAAGATAATTTGGTTGGTAAATAATAATAATAATAATAATAATAATAATAATAATAGACTGTACAACACTTTATCCATACAGCAATTCCAGAACCAATTTGGTCATAATCCTTTAATAACCTTATCCTATTTTGTTTGTGTTCTCATCATTTGCTGTTCAAACCTGCCTATCTTTACACCCTGTTTGCGTTAACTCTACACAATAGTACTGGCACCAATCCAGCAAGCAAAGAATGGGGAAACCAGTCATTATCTTACCTGTTTAGAAAGGCGTTTCCAAAGGCATTGAGTTTTCGGAAAGGTTTCTTGGGATCCACCACCAGCGCATTTCCAGGTACAACTCCCTCGATCTCGCCATACATCACAGCAATAAAGCCATCTGTTGTCGGCTCAGGCCCAATCCGCATCCCGGGAAAATCCTGCTCCAGCAAATACCTGCATCCAGAGCAGCCAAAAGTGAAAGTGAACACTCTGTTTAAGGGTGCTGTTATTTTACACATTTATCTTTTTAAGATAAACTGGTGGTCTGACTGCAAACTTCTTTAAAAAATTCCAGCAATGTTTCTCTGTATTATAGGGTATCTGGGATAGCATTCAACTGATTCTGGACCTGGAGCAAGGAAACAAGGGTGTGGTAGTGACTGATGTGAAATTTTCTCTTATGTGTAATGATGTCCTTCTGAATAGGAAGGGAGGTAACTACAGATGAAAATCATAATTTGCACTGAAATGTATTTATTTCATAAATAATCACATCCTAAGTAAATATGATCAGCTGCCTTCCTGTCTTGCCAGCAGAAAAGATTAATTAACCATTAACTCTTCTCTACTTTGCAGGGATGGAGTCACATTAGTGTCTGACATCCTCCAATTGTTAAACAAAGGCAAAAGATAAGCCACATGATTTCACGATTAACTACATAATGGCCAAATAAACTTAAAGTATAGGTAAATGTTAACAGCACCCAAAGCAACACAAAGCACCATATTGCTAACACAATACAGTAGATTTGCAAGAATACACTATTTCCTGAGTTCAAGTCTGAAAACCAATCACCCCTACATAATCCCATAATCCCTACATTACATCAACCTGAACGCTAACAAAAACACAGAGTTAATTCACAGTTGGAAAAATGTACAGTAGTTGGTTTATAGGAGTGATAAATATTTTTTGGGATACACTATATAAAAATGTTTGTGGACACCTGACTACCATACTATGACTATCAAGACAGTCTTTCCCAAACTGGTGCCACAGATTTGCAAGCACAGCATTATCTAGAATGACATTGTATGCTGTAATTTCCCTTCACTGGAACTAAGAGAACTAAAAATATTCCAGCATAGTCATGCACAAAGTGCAGCCAAAATGCGGACATGATTTGTCAAGCATGCTGTGGAAGAGATCAAGTTTAGTGATGAACTGAAACACCAACTGCACCCCAGACATCAGTGCAAAACATCACAAATGCTTTTGTGGCTTAATGAGCATAAATCCCCAAAGCTGTGCTAAAAAGCCTTCACACAGGACCAGAGGAAATTATAACAGCAAAGAATGACTAAATTTTTCATGTAAGTACTTATGGATGTGATGGTCAGAAGTCCATAAACCTTTGGCCATGTATTGTATAACGGTGTTACAGCAACCAGCCTTCTCTTCATTTAACCACAGAAGTTAAGGTATTTTGTGTGCATCAATAAGATCTGCTTTCAAATAAATATGAGAAATAAGGAAATCTGGAACCTAATTTTTGCCTCAGCTTCAAATCAAAAATGCCCAAAGTGTACAAACTAACTTGATGGAGTTTGATGTTCAGTAGTCACTTCACGTCAAAGCACGCATAATGGCCTTGTGCTCAAGGAGACATTATACACTAGGTTTATTAGCTTTCACACACATACACACACATACACACATAAAAATTTTCAACAAGGGCAAAAGCTTTATGAGTCAGGGTCTGACTATGTTGCCCCTGTTATATGGATTTGTGTTTAGCCATCTATGTTAAGTAACATTTAGAACATTAGGTTATAGAGATGGGAATCAGCCGATACAATATTATCACAATACCTCTGTGCCGATTTGATTTGTATTGCAATTCTCAAAATATCACAATTTTTTTTTTTCTGATTCCACCTTAACATTTTATGACCTCAGATGCAAACATTAGTTTGCTTAGTGGTTAGCACTGTCGCCCTGTCCAGGTTCCAGATTCGATTCCCACCTCGGGTATATGTCTCCTGGGGAAAGGCTCCAGGCCCCTCATGATTCTGGATGCAGGATAAAATGGTATAGACAATGAGTGAGTGAATGAAAATTTTGTAGTCAGTGTAACAATATATGAATTGCCACACAAAAGAATCGCAATACATAAATAAATAAATAAACCTAAATCCTACATCTCTGTTAGATTTCTGCAGTTCACACTCATTCATTCATTAATTCAATATCAATATAAATATATTGCATCAGTCATCCAACTTTAGGGTTCCTGCTAGGAAGTTTAGGATGATGTACTCATATGATGTATCTTGTGCATAGAAAATCTGTATTATTTATAATGCTAATATTATCATTCATCATTACAAATAGTAACACAACATATTAGAAATAAATCAAAACTGGGAGTGAAGTTAAACCTATTATTATTAGCCTTTTAAACTATTATTACTACTACTACAGTATTAAACTATTATTAAAGGTATTATTATTATTATTATTATGTCATAAAGAGCATTATTAAAACCCTAATAGAATTATTTTTCAGGAACCTTACTTTTTATTCCTTTTATACCACACCATGTTCTCATGTGATTACATTTTTTTTAAATATGCACATATTATGTTATATTTACTATATTAAATTATGGTGGGCTAAAACCACCATAATTTAAATGGATGGATGAACCTTGGCTTTCATAAGTGAATTGTTAAAATGGATTTAGATGATCCATGCTCTATGTAACCAGGTCATGCTGAAGTTTATTAGTACAATATGACTAATAGTTAAGTAATATGACTAACATACAGGTCTATGTTGCACCACCCCGATTTAGGCAAGACAGTGGAGAAAGCTAAACGCTTGCTAGAAGCCAAGAATGAACACAGGTCATGAGTTTAAACAAGATTCCTAGCAGTTCAGATGAAGTGAAACCCTAAATAAAGCTTTTAAGACATGACATTTTTTATTTAAATGTTTTACATTTGCAAAAAAATCTGGGAAAAAAATCTATCCGCTGTACAGTAGTACTTCAGCATACAAATTTAATCCGTTCCACTGGCGAATTCTGAAGGCAGAATTTTCTCATAGGACTTGTAAATGCAGATCATTTTTTGAATTAATTTCCATCATTGTAATCATATTATTCTTCAAATAAATGAAGTTGGCCTAAAGTAATTAAGATCATTAAACCTCACTTAACCTTTAATTTACGATTCCTCCTGGTGCAAGCTGCTTTAAAAACAAACCTGATAATGACTCCCTTTTCTTCTTGCTACTGTCCTTGCTAATATTCATGGGACCCATTGTGCTATATCTTCAATAAATTCTTGCACAAAATGCAAAAAAACACAAAAAAATGTGTAAACTTGCATCTTTTTTTTCATTGACAAAAATGCTTTGCATGCTGAGGCAAATTTCTTACAAAATTTCAGTTCTTATGTCAGGGCATTCATATGGCGAGGTACCACTGTATTTATAAAATGGTGATGCAAAATATAGAATTGGCACCTAGGTATCATAATATAATATCAGGTCTTCTCTTGTGATCTGCATTCCCATTATTATTACAAAATGCTGACAGCTGATAAATATTACATAAACCACTCTTTAAAGAAACCTTCTGTCCATCCATCGATCTAGGAACCTCTGTAGTGTAATGTAACTAGGAACCTTGGAGGCTAAAGCAGTACCATCACGCTCAACACTGGCGTACCACAGGGCTGTGTGCTAAGCCCCTTCCTTTACTCCCTCTTCACCCACGACTGCAGGCCTGTGTATGGATCTAACAACATCATCAAGTTTGCAGACGATACTACGGTGATCGGCCTCATCGGCAACAACGATGAGTCTGCCTACAGGGAGGAGATCAAGCATCTGGCCACTTGGTGCACGGACAATAATCTGCTCCTTCAGGAAAGGAAGAAGAGGTTCACATGAATGGTTGTTGAACCTGTCTCATCCTTCAAGTTCCTGGGGACCCACATTTCGGAGAACCTATCCTGGTCGACTAACACCTCTAGCCTGGTCAAGAAGGCTCACCAGCGCCTATTCTTCTTGAGACCACTGAAGAAGAACCAGCTGTCCTCAACTACTCTGGTGAACTTCTATCGCTGCACAATAGAAAGCATCCTAACCAACTGTGTCACAGTTTGGTATGGAAGCTGCTCTGTTGCTGAGCGTAAGGCACTGCAGCGGGTGGTGAAAACTGCCCAGCGTATTATAGGGACTCCACTTCCAGCCATTGCGGACATTCAAAAGAAGCACTGTGTGCGTCGAGCACGCAGTATTCTTAAGGATTACTCTCACCCCGCCCACAAATTGTTTTCTCTCCTGCCTTCTGGTTGGCGCTTCAGATGTCCCAGGTCAAGAACCGGCAAACTGAGGAATAGCTTCTTTCCCAGAGCTGTCTCCTTATTGAACTCTGCCACCCACTGACACCTGCTCACCCCACACACACCCCTATACTCTTCCCATTACACTATTTACACTTTACACTATTTAATATGGACTGCACTATAATGTACATACCTATTTGAAAATACAAATATCCATGCACAATACATTTGTAAACTTCTGATTGAGTATATATTCACACATGTCTACTTGTAAATTCCTGTACATTATGTTTATATCTACCTGCACATGTCTATGTGTAAATTCCTATCTATAGAAAATAGCAACCTGTACATTATGCTCATATCTATTTGCAAATTCCAACTACAGTTAATAGCAACTTGTATACAGTGGCTTGCAAAAGTATTCAGCCCCCTTGAACTTTTCCACATTTTGTCACATTACAGCCACAAACATGAATCAATTTTATTGGAATTTCACGAGAAAGACTAATACAAAGTGGTGTACATGTCAGAAGTGGAACGAAAATCATACATGATTCCAAACATTTTTTACAAATAAATAACTGAAAAGTGGGGTGTGCGTA
>JAOTQY010000002.1:5550330-5564810 GCA_026413445.1 Dolichallabes microphthalmus
TGCTCACATAATATCTTTCTGTAATAGTTACCCATAGCTTCTCCCTGCACATATCCCTTTTTAAGTGTACTTAGAACCTATACCTTTATCCTGCACTTTCTGCTAATTGCACTTCTGGTTAGACCTAAACTGCATTTCGTTGCCTTGTACAGTACTTGTACATGTGTAATGACAATAAAGTTGAATCTAATCTAATCTAATGGTGACCATTGTATTTATTCCTATTTTGACCATGGTAGGACCTCCAGTCAACATTCACACACACATTCATACACTATGGGCAATTTTGTGATTGCCAATTTGTCTAATCTTCATGTCTTTGGACTGTTGGAGGAAACCCACCAAGCACGGGGAGAACAACTGGCCTGATGCGGTAATCGAACCCAGGACCTGGAGGTGAAAAGCAACTAAGCCACCTTGTCACTACATAGAAATCTTCACCATATCAATAATTAAATGTTTTGCTAAAGAGCATTTTTAATCATTTTATTATTATTCATATATTATGTGGAGAAAATGCCAGTCCGTGTAAATCAGCAGTTACTATATGAATGGCAACAGAATGAGTACATTAATAAAACACTGATATTTGTATTACAGCCAGCACAAATGTCAGAGAAGCTGTTATAGAAAAATCATTAACACCTTGACGATTCTGAAGTGAGAATTCATCAGTGCTTTTATATACACTGATCCGCCATAACATTAACTCCCCTTAACATTAACACGTAACATTGATTATCAAGTATACGCCATAAAGTGGTGACAGGATCATGGCTCAGGCCCAGGGCTCCACCCATCCCTGCTGAAACCAAAAGCCATCATGTATACTTACTATACTAGAAAAATACTTACTATACTAGAAAAGCCAATGCAGTGCAAAAACACAGAAACAAAACAAATCTGGTGATGATAGAAAAGCACCAGAGAATCGGACGCACCAAATAGATAATGTGAGGGTAACATTAATGTTTTTTCAATAAAAATGCTATATTTGAACATACCAATGTCCTGGTCACAGAAGTAAAGTTTACGAAGAAAAATAGTTGCTTTCTTTTTGAAGCATAAGCAATTATAAAATAACTCTTTTAAAGTGACTTAAGAAGAGAATTTTTTATACAATGTAACTTGTGTACAACTGCGTAACTGGTACAGTGTATAATGTTGAAAATTTTGTTTCAATAAATTAAAATAAATGAACTTCTATCCCCCCCCCCTTTTTTTATTGCATTTTTAATACTACACTGTGCTAGGTATAATTTTAACTGTACTTTTTACTGCCATGCGGATGAGGGTTTCCTGAAAAGTAGGATACATACTGTGAGCTACAGGAGTCTACATTATGTTGATAATGTATACTGAGGTAATAATATTATATTATGACATCATAAGAGTTTTAAAGATGATGATAAATATTCAAGCAGTTTTTCTGATCAATGGAATAATATTTGATCTGTCTCTTAGGTTGTGCCCTTAATCATGTACTTGTATTATTATATGTGACTGTGGCAGTGTGGTTCTTCATCATCATCATCACTGCCTGGACAAACACTGCAGACTGTACACGAGTACACACTCAGGCTTACTTGTTCATTCACTTTACACACTTCAGTTAACACTATTCTACTCAATAAATACTTATATTTACTCTTACCTATACAAGAATCCCCTGAGCATTACCTTATGAAAGTGGTCTTTCCTGTGGAGTACTGTCCCACCAGAAGGACCATTGGCTTGCTCTGGAAATCCGCTTCTTCCAGGGCCGGTGAGTGAAAGTCATGGAAGAGGTAGGCTTCTTCTAAAGGCAGTAATTTTTTGGCATAGAGACTTTGAAGTCCCTCGGTCACCGTTTGGAACATGTCTCCCTCCTTGTTCCTTCCACCCTGCTCCTTGTTCACCCAGCTGAACATAACGCTGACCTTTTTTTATTCCTCCTAACCGCTATTGTGCAACTGTACTTCGCTTTTCCGTGGCAGAGAAATGAATGTCTCTCTCTCTCTCTCTCTCAAACTGACCGCACCGTTAACAGCTCTGACGCGCGCACGTCCACCTGAAAGCCGCAAGCCCCGCCCCCTGCCTGTTTAAATATCTACGTTTTTAAAGGAAATAGAGGGGCGTGTCTTTATGCGTGAGACCGGCTTTTATACAATTTTATGCCACGTCCGAATTTACAGATCACTCTTATTAAATGTCCTATTAGGATTTAGTATAACAACAACAACGTTATGATTATGATGATTATTATTATTGTGAATATTATAGTAATTATTATTATTGGTGTTGTTGTGGTTGTATTATTATTATTATTATTATATTAACTAAAATAACTTATTACTGCTGTGGGTTAATATATAATATTTATATAATAGTTACTATTAAAACGAACAATAATTATTATTGTAATAATAATAATAATGAGGACAAAGGAGATTTAATTTTCTGCAATGGAAAAGTACTCTTAATTAGTTACTTTTATCAGAAAGTACCGCTGTAATGTAACTGATTGCTTTTTAAAGACAGTAATATTGTAATGTAATTAGTTACTTTAAAAAGTTACGTCCCCCAACACTGGGTATAACTACATATAGGGTATAAAATTCATTAGTCATTACTCATCCAGTAAGGAAAGCACTGGAACTCTACACTAAGAGGTTGTGGGTCTCTGCCACCATGTGGCCAAAAAGGGAATTGTCGGAAAATAAGCGATATCTATTAATAATACTAATATTAATGCACATTCTACAGGAGCCTATGACTTAAAACACCTTATTTTAAAAACATCTTATTGTCTCCTATTTGATCCACTGATTCTTAAGCCGATTGCTGGAGATTTTGAGCCAAGTTTACTCTTTTTTTTCCCCCCATGACTTTTATGCACAAATATTTTCTTGCATGACGTACACATTTATGAGCAGTTCATAGTATTTCATTTAAAGACAAATACATTCTTTCCCCAAACCAAAACATGGCAAAATTATGGTGATTCTGCTTAAATGTAACATTAGCTGACAGCACCAAATTGCAACAATTGCCTTGGAAATTACTCAAGTGAAGTCATTCATAATATTGGAGAAAAGGCTAGCCTGCCTTCTCTGAACCTGCAGAAGAGCTGCTGTGCCATGAAGCAGTTGTATAAGATAACAGACCAGGCCATCTTCTTTTAATTCACGGTTTCCTTTACATTATGTGGATGGCTTGGTGTATGTGCATCGCTTACCTGGAGAAGGAATGGCACCCGGACGCACTATGGAAAAGCTGACATAAGCAATGTGATGCTCTGCTGGAAACCTTGGGCCCTGGCATTCATGTTATTTTGGCATGTACCACCTACCTACACATTGGTTTATATCAAGTACATCAAGAAGTTGTGTGATAATACGCTCCTGCTACAAAAATTTTTCAAGAACGGTTTAATATTAACTTGGCCTCTAAATTCCCCAGTTCTCAATCAACTTGAGCATCTGAACGATGTGCTAGAAGTCCACGAAGGCCCCACCTTGCTTTGAAGAATCAAAGCTGTTTTGATGACACAAGTGGGACGAACACAAGACTCAGCATGTGTTTTTAATATCATAACTGATTGGAGTGTGTGTGTGTGTGTGTGTATGTACACATATATGTGTGTGTATATCAGCCATTACATTAACACCACAAGATCAAGGACACCCAAGGCTCACTCTTTCCCATGGAAACCAAAGGCCAGTCTGTCTGGTCCGGTCCTACAGAAAAGCCAATGCAGGACAAACCAAAAACACTGGGCAAGATAGAAAGGAATTGGAAAACCCAATGCACCACAGCACGCTGCACACGCGGCCCAGCAGGCACAGAGCCAAAAACTCACCCGGTCCTGGTGCCAGACGTTTGTAGAGACATGCCCTGAGGGTCTGAGCTGCCCCAGTGGCACAAGCGGAAATTAGACAATGATGGTTATTATTGTTTTATATTGGAATGACAGACAAACAGACAGACAAACAGACAGAGATTCCACAAAACAGCTCTCGGAGGCGGCCCAGTCTTGCTTCTGTTCCCAAGAGAAGAAATACCCATGGTATTTCGGGAAAAAAAAAAAAAAACGTTTAGAAGTTTCCTTACCAACAGTGTCGTAAGATATGGCGGTTATTAAGTGTGCACAAGAAAAAACAAGATACATCTGTGTCCTGTGTAAAGTTGCCCGCCTGTCCGGACTGCTTTAGGGGATTTCACAACCATTGGATTAAGCCAAAACAGAGTTATTTTTCTATTATTTTTTCCTAAAGGTGTTGCTGCTTTCTAGATTCTTTTATCAAAACTGAAATTACTTGTTTTCATAAACATAACATTATAAGAACATTATAACCTATAAGAACATAACATTTCTAGAGTTTTTTTTTATTTGTATCTGCAGATTTCTAAACACAAACACAAAAAAAGGATGTAATTTTTTGTGTGTGTTGTCATAAACCATGGATTAACTTCGGCAAGTTACCATAAATTTAATTCACAAATAACAACAAAAGAATATGGTAAAATGTTTGTTTTTTATATTCATATACATATACAATTGTATTACACATATAAAAAAAAAAAATCATACTTGTGCAAATATTCTTCTTGAAAGGGTTAAATGTTTCCGTCAGCATAGCTGTACACGTAGAGGCTAGTATTACAAACGGTGTTAAAAAAGAACATTATATTCTGATGCACAGCATCATCAATATTAAACATTACATAAAATAATGTGTGTCGATAAAAAAACACGTATGGAAGATTAAACTGATTTATATTTTGATGATTTTACATGCATTTTCTTTCGACCCCATTGTGTTTCATGGATTTCTTTCAATATAGTCTATTACCAGTACACCAAAAAAAAAAATTTAATGAAAAAAAAATCTATCACTGTGCGCACACAACACATTCTATACCCATAGTTCTTTTCCATATGATGAATGCCTTGGCACGCGACATTGAAAGCTGTTTATTTATTTATTTAATAATTTTTCTGAAACCACCAAACATTACTAGATACAGTGGGATACAAAGTATCCGTATTTAACTGACTATAAAAGCCAAATCGAAAGCCTGCGATACAGACATTGGGCCTCATTTATCAAGCTGAAGACGAACACACTTGTTGAAAAATTGCTCACAGGAGCATTTACATAATAAACGGACTATCCATGGAAGTCTACTTCGTTTGAAAAAATATTTGCATCCTACAAAAGTTCCTGAGATTGATTACACTTGTACATATGTACTTACTCACATAAGTGAGCCTCACAGATTATATGATTTGAAGCCAATCGTTTGATGATTTGTTGAGATTTTATACACGGATTTAATGAAAATGAGAAAGTCACTTGAAAGAAAGCAATCAAAGATAAATCTGGAACTCAAGACAACAATACTATCCATTTAATTCAAACAACAGAAACAGGACCCTGTAAAGGGAGGAAGAGTTAGTGTGTGTCTATAGTAGACAAAGCGTTGCAACAGTAGAGCTGCATTACTGGAAGCTTTAGGACGCTTCATGTTTAGGAGGTACTTTTCTTTATTTAGTCATTTTCAGCCCTCTATGAGTTTTACCTTGGGGTTTGTGGGCATCACTATATGCAAAACATGAGACTGGTATTCATCAGCAAGATCACTGAAGTATGAAGGGAAAAAAAAAAGCTTACACAAAATAGTTGTTCTGGTTTCTTAAAAAAATAAAATAAAATAAAAATAAAATAAAACACCACAAAACTACTAAACAACTGATAAATGAGGCCCACATATTGATTTTCTCCAATTGAAATACTTCTTTTCTGTGTAATATTATTATTATAGAGTAATATGTCAGTTACGGCAAACAAATCCCCTTCTATTTTTTTTCCACTAACAGGCAGTTCATTATGTTGGTATCATTACCTTACATTTTGTCCTTCTCTTAGTCTTTACCAGAACTGATGATGTACTGTTTTCCTTTTATTAGAGATGAAAACCCTTTGCTTTTTCTGCTCCATCTTGAACACTGCAGCTATCTGAGACCTCCCCTACACCCTGGTCATGGACAGCACAATCTGTTCCCTCAACAAACACTGTCTCAGGAGCACCAGCCTGAGACTCTCAGCACACTCTTGTGTTTGGTTGGTTCTTCTCATCGGTTCCTGCTCTGTTTTCCCCCAATCCTGTGACTTCGTAACATCCGGATGAGCACTGGGCCCTCTGGCATGATAGAAAAGTCTGTTATAAAAATGGACTCGAAAAACTACACTGCATAAAACCTTCCAAATGAATGACTGCTGACTTTTACTGTTAGGCGTTAAGAGTACACTGCTATTCAAAAGATTTTAAATGCTATTTCATTTGTTAATTTTCATGGAATATGATAAAAAAGAAAAGAAAAGAAAAGAAATTAAAATGTAAAATTTAAATGAGTTTTCACTTTTAACTAATAAAAGTGTAGTATTTCCTGGAATTCTTGATTTTACAGAGAACAAACTAGATCGAATTAGAAAAGGCCTAAAATTTGATACACGTCGTAGCACTCATAATTCAGTCTTGTGTGCTAGTATAAAGTTCATCGCAAATATGATATCTCAAGGCTGAATTACAGGCTTAGCAAGCTTCGAACGCACTGGCCTTTCGTAAAGCATGATTTAGGAAAGGATGTGCATTTTAAATACTGAAGGTTGTATTTGCAGAATCGTCAGGTCCCAGTGGGGTGTTAGAAAAGCGCCGATTCCTGATAATAATGACGGTATATAGAAAAAGTATGTCATGGTGTTATGTCACAGTTCATCATCATCATCATCATATCATCAAGCCCTTATCACGTTGTATGTAAGAATATGCAGTGTGATTCAAAAAAATATTAGCACTTACGGGCAACGTTTTTTCAGTTAACTTTTCTTTAGAGTACTGTTGTTAGATTCTGGTGTACAAGTGGAGACGATGTAATGGAAATTTTTTTTACAGTCTCTAATTTATAACCTAACCTTGCTGTGTTACAGTAACGTTGTAGTGTCGTCTAGGTGTTAAGATTTTCCTGAATCACCCTGTATTTTCGCTACTGTTATTTTTAGTGCTAGACCTTCAGGACGGTTCAAACCTGACTTTGGACCCAAGGTTGACAAGTCTAAGGCGTGTGGTACAGACCAATGAAATATTTATTTCAAACATTTAGCACTTCAGTGACATGAAAATGACAGTGGTACTGACCAATGGGTTAACTGTCCAGGTGTCATGGGTCAGGCAGGTCTGAGGTGTCCACTGTGACCTTGATGAAGATGGTGTCATCTTTGATGTACGTCCCGTTCTCCAGCACAGTCTGAGCGACAAAGAGTGGACAGCCCGAGGCAATGTTCATTTCCCCTGTGGGCCGACGGAAGCTGCTGCTGTTTGGATCGGGCTTGAAGGCGTCACCCAGGTGCTTCCGTGCAGGACCCTGATCCATCAGCATGAGTGTCACCTTTTGGCGGAAAGGCCATGGCAGCAGCGCATCATACTCACCGCGCATCACCACAAAGAAGAGCGACAGGTGTGTGCCCTTTCCCATGCCATCACCGTTCAGGTAAACACGAGCACACATTTTGTAGCCAAAATAGCCCGTGTAGAAAGGCTGGCTGTAAAGCGACAATGTTTTAGAAGCCACTGCCTCCTGTTTGCGTCGTTTGTAGTCACGTATCTTCCAAATAAGAGTTCCGTTGAAGCTGGCCGTCTCCAGCACCTGCAGCTTAAGGTCCATGTCGGCCAAACGGATGTCGTGCACACTGAGCAGCTCATCATGACGAGAAAGCTGGGTCTCTAATGAGGCTGGAATTGATACAGAACAACACATTATTAAATTACATCACAAATAAAAACTATATAAATATTTTTTTAAACTAAATCACACTCCTAGAGAGCTACCATTTGATTTATTTGTGTACTGTTAAGTTTGTATTTGTATTTAGAAACTTAATTCAAACACGCTGTGGACACTATCTGGACATTTCTGAAGATTAAGATAAGTAAACTTTGGCAGTATGACAGTTTTCTTGAATAACGAAAGGAAATACGCGCCGTCTATCTTATGACTCAAAAGCACTTGCTTGTGTCTGTATCATTAAATCATTACTGTTAAGTTAGTTTGGCGCCTCTATACCGTAAGTTTATACGTCAGTCATGAAGCGGAGGTGAAACTCACTCAGCGTGAGGGTACCGGGACCGGTGCGGACGGTGTCGAACGATGCTACCACAGAGCGCATACTCTCCACGGCGCCCCTCAGAGCTTCCACTTCCTCACGCATAGCCCTCAACGGCCGCAGTTCCCTCAGCTCCATCTCCACCTCCAGCAGCTTCTCCGAGTGTGCGCTCATTAGCTTCTACATGCAAAGTAAAATTTGTCATGTTGAAAGCACAAATGTCTACTAGCAAAAACTGTAGTTATGAGTACCAATAACAATTTTTATGAATAAGATCATTTTAATTAATATGTATTTTCAACAAATTGTACTTCAACATTTTAAATAGTTGTACTGTAACCTTCTGAATGCAGTAGTAATTGAACAGGGCCCCATTAACTGCGCTGATTAAACCACGACATAAATAGTATTCCTTAACAGAGAGGAATTAAATCTCCCAGAAGAAAGGCAACATTACAAACTCTCACTAGTCATTTATTTCAGAAGAATTGCCCTCTGGGTTCATAGCGCTATGTGGGAAAGCCCCATTCAAGGCCTGAAATGTAAACAGTATCAGGTGACAGAAGAGAGATGTTTCTCACCTGCATGCTGGATAGTTTCTGCTCCACCTGTCGGTATTTCTCCCTCATATCTTTATACTGTTCCTCCACTTCCGTAAGGCGACTGCTCAGACTCGGGAGAACCTTGTAGCGTTCTAGTAGCTCGTTCTTGACATCCTCCACCTACACAAACAAATATATGTGAAAGAGATTCCAAATGAACAAAATAACCTTAAACAAAAGAATCTACTCATCTTGGTATTAATTTCATTATTATTATTATTAGAAAAAAATTTTTTTTTGCACTGCCACATATAACTGAGCCAATGTAATTTTACAGGAGCAATTATTCATAGTTTTGGAGCAGAGATCATATGCAAGTCTCATTCGTGTATTATAGTTTATTACGCTCCTACTGTTATTACACATAAATCCAGCCCCTTCCACCTTTAATATGGCTATAAATTTCAACATAAATATCACAGCTTCCCTACCTTGGCCTCTAGCGTGTTGCTTCTGGCTACCATCAGTCGCAAGTGTTCTGAGGCAAAGCTTGACTCGTGCTCTCTCATTTCCTTGTTCAGACCCTGAAATTTAAAAATATATATACATGTTTGTTTATTCTTAATAAGGGTGGTATAATAAGGAGAGCTAACTAACTGAACCTACTAATTATATAACCAATACAGGTGATCGTTAGCAGCAAGTTTAAGCCTAAAACGTTTTTACTTTGTTTTTTTCCCAGTCTCAAGACAACTCATTACCTTGTAGGTGCAGCCATAACGAAAAAAGGAACAAGAGACTTGAGCTTTAGGACAGTCTTGCTGGTGAATGGAGAGCTGAAATGAAAAGAAAAATAAAGAATGAACATTGAAGTCGACTGTGGTTTAAGGTCCAGTGTACAACTGCTGCTTCACGTATCTAGACCTTAAGAAAAATCTCTAGACATTTAAACCGTTTGAGGACATAAATCAAATTCAGCAATTCATGCTCACCTCACTTCGTAAAATTGATGGAAATGAACAATGATTAGGGCATGATACTGGAAATGCAGGACAGACAGTTTCTTTGTGTTTCTAGATCAGAGACATCAACAGTAATAGAGAAAGACAGAATGAGTAATCATTACAATCATAAGATAAGACCAAAAATACTTCACCTAGACTTCCTAGGACTTCCCACAGCACAATTATGTACAGTATCTACTTCCACAATTTTGTCAAAGCACGAGGACCAGCATTCTCAAAATGTCTTACATGAGATTCCCCTAAAGTTCCCAGGACTAATATGAAACCAAAACGTCATGGGACATTTTCGGCACAAAGAAAGGGAAATGTCGAACACAGAAGTAGTACTAACAAAGCAATGAAATGCAATTTCGAACTAATTAATTTTTTTAAAAAACATTTCTGTCCGATAAGAGTGTTCTGACTGGGAGAGGGAGCTTCAGAAATGTACCTGTAGCTCTGTTAAGGCCATTTTGAATTTGCAGAATTCACAGGTGGCCTCACGGTATTTGCATTTACGGCTCAAGTGTTCAGACATGTCCTTCCTCATAAGCTTCTCCTTACACAGCGGACAGGGCACCTCAAAGTACTCACACAAGTTCAAATGGTCCTGATGGTGCAAACAGGTAAACAGTATTCATTAGCATGATTAGTAATCTCTTATGAATCTGGCTCAACCACTAATAAAATGTGACTAAAAACAGTGCACTTCAAAACCACTCACCATAACTTGCTGTAAACACATTTGTTCTTTACATCCGTTTTTCGCACTTCGGCAGAAGACTTTTAATGTCATAATCTCTCTATGGCAGCAAACATCACGAAATATCTGTAAGAAAAATTTATTTTACTATTATACTACACTCGGCTCTAACAAAACCCAGCCTTTTTGCATTCAGTTAGTTTTTTCCTTTAGAGAGACTTACTTTATCTTGAGATAATGGCTCCATATCTGCTGGGCACACTGGATTCTGTTTACTGGGGGGGAGGAAAAAAAAAAGTGTTTGATGTCAGGCAGTAAACAGTGGAGTCCTTAAGCAACATGTGCTCTTATACAAAGTAGGTATTCAACACATTTTGCTATACGCTTTTATCTATTAGAGGTTTTATGTTAAACACTTATTCAGCAGTCATTTTAACGATTCTGGAAATAAAATGTCGATGGGAGCTTTCAACTTTCTACTGACTGCAACCTCTGTAAAAATGGTACAGGTGATTTTGGTCAGTGTCTCAGATCAGGTACTAAAAGACTCTCCATTATCTCTGGCTTTAGGATCCCCGCTGCCTTCTATATCTGGATAACTAATAGGCAGATATTAGGTTTATTTATAGGGATTTATTTTCTGCTGGCATAACTGATACTGCAAAGTCACTTGTAAAAGAAATGTGTTTCATGCATTTCTTAACACATTTTTGGCAATCAAAATGTGTTAATCACCTTGTGTTTGCTTAAGTGCTTTGGTTAGACAGCAAAACTTTCCCTAAGGCAACGTCTTTTAAAAAATGGAAGAAAAAAAAGGCATGTTTTGTGGTTCATACCATATAACATTAGTCAGAATTTTCCCCCGATTTATTTGCTGCCAATTCCCACCCCAGTAGTTTCAAGTTCCTGTACCACACAACAGCTACCCATCTGTGAATGAAAGGATGACACTTCTTCTGAAACACGAGGCTTCTGCATCTTGGCTTGCTACGTTTTATTACATCACAGCGCAGTTGAATGTGCTTGAAGGACAGCACTAATTGCCCTTACGTGTTCACATGAGCAGACAAACACTCTTGACTGGTCAGGGCTTTCTTTATGAAAGCAGAACCGTTTAAAAAAAAAAAAAAAAAGCTGGAATCCGCATTTTGTGTTTTTTATAGTTTAATTATAAAACATATAAGTTTTGATACGTCAATTTCAAGATACGTTTATTAAATCCATCCTTAATTATTCTGACACAAGATACTAATCAAGATGGATTAGGATCATCAGCCTCAGGAATGTTTTGGTTCATGATAATAACCACATGTTATAGTGATAAGGCACTATAAAATATGTAAAATTTGAAGTTTCCCCAACCTAAGCAGCTGGTTAATGCAGCTTTCGCAGAAGCGGTGTCCACACTCAGTCTGGCGAGGATTACATAGCACCATGCGACAGAGCTCGCAGCAGTACTTGGGCTCGGGAGGCATGACGAAGTCGTCCTGAAAACCACCACGCAGCGGGAGGAAGGACTGCTGCTGCACAGCAATCTGCTGCTCCCGCGCGTCCACACGGCGCAACAAGGACATGACCTGCAAAAGAGGGACAAACACACAAAGGTTACCCGTGAGGTTCCTGTACAGCTGAATATCAGTTGCTTTGCTGATATAAATGAAAAACACAAGGTATTAAAATGTGCGTCGTTGCACTCAAACAAGTGTTGTCTTAATGCATGTCGTTCACTACATTCTCATGGGTGGGTGTTTTTTGGATTTAGCCACAGGGATGATGAAGATGGGAAACTTGCAAAAAAAAAAAAAAACGTCATGCTTGAATGATACAAATCAGTCATGTTTCGTGGTGCTCCCTGAACATTTGCAACGGTCAACAATGTTTAACATATTATTTGGACTGTGATGATTGTGGCCTGCTGGAAAAGCACCAGAGACTTACACGTCCACCGTATTACACCCTGAAGCCGTATGAAAAGGAAAGCAAGGAAGAAAAACAAAACTGCTTTCATGAACCAAAGTCAAATCCAACCCAAAAAATAAACAAAAATGCATCAAAAAGGCAGGTGTGAACCTTCTGATTACATCGTTGTATTCAGGCATGCGCAGCACTGGTCTCAGGGTGCCTTCACATCATCTATTAGTCTGTGCAGAGTCTGAATCAGCTGTTTGCCTGGGTCTGATTTCTTAAGGTGCAGAATTAAACAAAACAAATAGCAAAACATTATGGGCCGACAGGTGGGTAGGGCTGAAAATTTGTGCATAAAACTCGGTCAGAAAATGATGGTGGAGAAAAGTAAAGTAAGTGCTCAAAGAAAGCATAAATTCACCCAAGTACAGAGAACACAGAGCTGCCCTCAATATAGTAAGAGATAATTATAGAAACGACTGGATTGAGACATTTTGTGTGCTGGATCCACTTTTTCGCATCTTTCTCTCTCTCTTTTTTTCCCCTCTAATCTACAGAATATCACATTGTCACAGGATTTACTTATGTCCTTGGGCTTAGTTCGCACCTCATGGCTCATTTTCGCATGTAACACAATGCAATCCACAGCCTAATGTGAAAACAATATGCAAAGTATAACAACTTTGAGAAGATTACAATCCCTCTAGCTAGTGTGACCCAGGACAGGTCAGGTTTCTTCTTTGTCTCATATCTGGGAGTTTCCCCCTTGCCGCAGTCTTGTTCATTAGGGATCTATGTCTACATTAAAATTTCTATATAGCTGCTTTGTGACAATGTCTCATAAATAAATACAAAAGTGAAAAATTGGATGAACAAAATTTAAGCAATGATTTAAAAAGGAATAAGAAGGGGAGAAAAAAAGGCATTGAATAAAATTTTAATTTAATAACAGCAAAAAGAAAGTAAACAAACTATTAACTTCTTGCAATTCTGGATTCTTTGGTGTCAACGCTGCTCCCATTTACAAAATGGCAGTAAATAACAGCTGAGGCTTTTATTTTCAGGAAAGCTTCTGAGATGCGTTGCAAGATGTACAAATAAACATTTTTAAATAAAAATAAATAAAAAAATCCCAGAGAGAAAGATGGTGTACATGGAACAATGTGTCTCACTACAGACAGCCAATAGAATCAGCCTGCTTCTCATAAGCAGGTCACAGTGTCACTACGAGGACTAGAGGAATGCACTTGTGACAGGGTGTGAAGGGGTAATATATGTCAGTATTGTAGTCCTCTCCAAAACTGTTAATTCAGTTACTTTACCCTGTACGCAGGGGAAACATAAATATTTTTTCATGTACAAGGACCTGTAAAAATAATCTCAGGTAACATACATCCTATCCAAATTGACATGGTGGTAATAATTCTATCGCATCCTGCGGGAGGAGAGATTTTTCTTCAACACTCAGAGAAGCACTCTTTTCCAGCATCTGCAGCCAAAGCCAAATGCGTGGCAAGCAGCTGTGTTCCTGTGATGTACCAGAGTACGCCCTATCAGCTCGGATCAGGTCTCACGCCAGTAAAACCGGGTTACGTTTTCTGTAAAGTTGGCCAAATAATAGCAAGTTTCTTAAATTGGAGCAAGTCCTGGTTAGTCATTTCTGCTGCTTTTTTTCCCCCGTCGCTTTTATTTTTATACCTGTCAGTTGGATATGATATGATTCTCTTATTTGCATTGTTGTCTGCAAATGTAATTTAATGTAAAACTGCTAAAAAGGTACTATCTATATGTTTACATCTTTATCAAGACGTGTATGTTTGATGAATCAGAGTGTTTTCACCTCATTAAAAACATACTTGAATACAAGATCAAGCTTCCAAATCAAGCCTCCACTTTGCCAAAGTTTTTAATCTAACCTCCAACGCAACCGAGGTGAAATTTGTGTCATTCTTAGAATTCAACTCATGCAAGAGTAAAAACTTGGGATGTATCCAGAAGCTTCTTGATACATTTGCAATTTTGTTTTAAGCCCCTATAAAAGACCAGAGGAAGTTATGCATGACTTCTGGTTAAAAGGAAATATGGATGAAAAGATCCGATGGGTCGTTCAGTGGACAGCTACACCTCGGCTAGCACGGCCTCTGAGCTTGTACCTCTTACATCCCATGTAGGGAGTGAT
>JAOTQY010000002.1:5565527-5576087 GCA_026413445.1 Dolichallabes microphthalmus
ACCTCGTATGAGGTTTTTATCCGACACAGCTACATCCGAGATAAGATCCAACTGCGCACTTGATGTTCAAGGCATTTCTGGGATTTGATCTCACAACTGTCTGATTAATAACGACTCGGAAGAAAACCTATGCAAATTAACTTGCCTGTTATTTCAGATGAAGGCATCTTTGTTTCTTTCTTACACACACACTGACAATCTACTCCAGCACTGTTTATAGCTCAGCAGACAAATAAGTTACCGTCATCTCCTGCTCCATTTTCAGACGCTTAAGCGCTGGCCTTGCATTGCCACATCAAGAGCTCCTGACCAGCAGCTCACAGACTGGGAAACCCCTTCATAACAGACATAACTCTTTGGCACTAATAATATCTCACTGGAGCCAAGTGACTCGCTAAACCAAGCACAGAGGAAGGTCCCAGCAATGCCACACCGCCCAACATGAAATACCTTCATCAGGCACTGCCACAGTTATGCTCCTGGAGACACATTGCAAGCCTTTTTCAATTAAATTTCACCACAAGTCAGGCCAGAGCATAATTTTGCAACAACAAAAAAAGGGAGGGTTGAAAAAAAAGAAGGAAAACAGCGAACATGTAGATCATGTGCAGAGGCGCTTGGTATTTTGCAAACTCAAGACATGCTTGAACACCAAGAAGTGTGAATAATGCTGAATGAGCTTTTTGTACAAGAGCAATTCAATTGATCACATTCTAGCGTTCGGCAAGATCAAGAGTTCATTCATTTATCTTCATTAAGCGCGTTACCCTGGTCAGGGTGGCGCTGAATCCAGAACACTGGGCATGAGGCAGGAATAGGCCAGTTCATCACAGAGGACCATGCGCAGACAATCCGCACATTTGCAAGTTTTTTTAGGAGTGGAGAAGGAACCTGAGAATCTTAAGGAAATCCATGTAGACACTGAGAGAACATGCAAAACTCCACACACACACACACACAGTAACATGAACTCAGGATCAAACCAAGGACCCTAGGGTTGTGGGGCACCACAGTTACTCTACTAATGTACACACACACACACACACACACACATACACACACTGTACAAGGAGGAGTAACAGAAAAATTATAACTATTTTAATCTATAGCACTTCATGGTCACCAAGAAGACACTTCTTACTCAGCAGTAAGAAATCCTTTTCAATCATTCTGATAAGAACACAACGCTTTAAAAACCAAATGGTATGATGACGAAATGATTTCGGTAACAGGAGATGTAGAATGACTAAACACATTAACACAAGTGTCTCCCTAAATGACAAAAGATTTTCATCAGGGCAGATGATGGTGAAAGTCTTGTACAGAATTTCTCTTACATATATATTTTTTTTAAACACAGATAAGCGCATAGATATTTCATAAAGCCAGTGTCGAGAAGAAAAATTATCATTTTAAATTAATATGTGTATGATCCAAAACAATTGAAAAGTAGGTATAGTGCATGCCATGCAACACTTCACAACCACACAGCTGTGGTGTGATCCAAGCATTCAAGTCTGTCTGCTGTGTCATAAGAAGATGCTTAATCATCTGTTGAGAGAGAGAGAGAGAGAGAGAGCGTAGGAACTTACAGAGAAGCATGAGCTAAACGAAATGATGATCACTTTTAAATTCTATATATGCATGTAAATGCTATGTATTATTATTACACCATCACATCCTCTTATATATTCAAGTATCCAGGTTACTGAGAAACTCGGGTTTGATTTCGCTTCTGTTTGACATATTTGCATCTCTCTTTCAGTCACACCGGGCTTTTTTTCTTTTCTTTCTTTTTTACAAATCCAAACTTGGGTATCGAGGTTGTGAGTCCTGCCCCTGAAAAGAGGACACTTAAGCCTTAAGCTTTATTCTGCATCATCACATGAAAGGGAAATGATAGAACAGTCAAAACCATCCTGGGAAAGGCAGTGTATTATTAGCTGACCAAAACGTGTAGTTCTCAGGGAGCTTCCGGGAATATTTAAGGGGCTTTTCAGTTTGCTGCCTCATTCCCTGCCGTCATAGCTGACAACACACAGACACACACACACAAAAAGTTCTTAAGAGATTCGTGCTAGACACGGGAACATCTCATAGCCTGACGCAATTAAAAGTGAAACAACCAGTTAATTATTTGACAAAACCTACCATATTCTCGATTCTCGCTCAAAAAATTCTTATCTGCCTGAACTCAATCAACCATGTTTTTTTCTTCTTCTTCTACAGATCAACAAAGATTAAAGCTTTAATGTTACTTTTCAGTGTTTTTTCAGATAATTCATAATTAACCGACAAAATCTATTCCTCTAATTGTAATACAAAAGCTTTGAATAGACCTGAACAAGGATGAAAAAGAACACACTTAAGAAACTTGCCTCAGAAACACAGAAAGCAAAAATTCTGATGCAGACAGACCATTCGTGCCGTCTCACACCGAGCCCCACATCCGAGTCCGACAGAATTTAACACCAGAAAGAGCTGGCGGTGAAGTGTGTAACCCAATCCACCAAGAGTGTAAGTTCAGGGCTGAATGGCGTCCAGGTAAAGGAGGTTTTCTTTGAACATGCCTGCACTGCCTAAGAAATCATAGCAAAAATGAAACAAAAGTCTAAAGGGGAATATCAGCCTATTCTCGTCTGACCTTTCAACAGGAGGAAGAGATCAACCAGTTTTGACACACACAGTTAACGGGAAGACGCAGTTATGCTATATTTAATGTTCGCTAATTATTATGATTTGTAAATAAACGTCCTGAGTTTTGTGTGTGTTCGTGTGTTGAAATAAATTGCGTATGCATATGTATTCTGTTCTTTCGCTGACACTAGGTCCCAGAAGAGAGAGAGAGAGAGAGAGTGTGTGGTGGAGCATGTCAGGGGACCTTACCGTGTTTATTCTGAGAGTTCAACAGATGTCAGATTCAAATGGCTCAGGGTGTGAAGTGAGAAAGAGCACCCAGCGATCAAAAGTAACCCCAACATCCTGCCCAAAGACTGACAATGCCTCAGCACAAACTCTGAATCCAATAGAGAGTTAAACTCAGCTGTGTGTCATCATGGTTTTTCCATCAGTAGTTCAGAGGCCTGAACCAGACTTTCCTAGGTTAAAAAGAAAAAGACAACAGATGATGATGATGAGGTTTTCCATCCATGATTGGTTAAAGAAAATCCTCAGTGGATGGAAGATGAACTTGTCCTCCATGTCCACAGTGCGGATAGTGTCCTGATGTGAGGAGCTGAGCTGACTGGAGACAGGTTTTAGGTTTTACGGCTAGCTGTTTGCTTTTCTTTCTTTGTTCCGTTGTAACGCCTTTAAATGAATTTTCCAGCTATAGGAAGGCCAGGCTAAAAGAGGTGCTAGCCACATAGCTCTGTGGTTAAATGAGCCCGGAGCTCCTTAGGGCTTGTCTTGACACAGGTTGTTGCTAACTAAACCAAAAACTAGCACCTCACACACACACACACACACACACACACACTCGGAGCACTTACATGAATCAGTTATGGACGTCGTCTGGTATTGCAGCACTGGGTTTCGCCTCAGAACAATGTAGTAACAGCCGGAGCCTCGGCGGCTTGTCCACTTCATGAACGCTCCACCAGCGACTACAATTCACACACAAACGCGTCCTCGCTGATCCTCACACACGCCGCGGCCACCGACACACACACACCGAACCTTTTCATGGTCGGGTGTCCAGTCTGGAAGAAAAAAAGTGCGCAATTTGGCCCGTAGAGTAGCTGAAAAATCCAGAGCGTTAAAAAGCCTTGTGCGCTGTTGATGTCAAATCGAGTAACTGGAAAGCCCCCTCGCTCCGACTTCCTCAGGAAATCCCCGTCAAAAAAAAAAAAAAAAGCCCGTAGTAAAAAAAAAAAGAGAGAGAGAGAGCGAGCCGCGAGAGGGCGCTCTGCGCACGCGCAAAAGCCTCGGCGGAGTTTTTAAGCACTGTACGGAGAACAGGCTCGCTGGAGCTGATTGGACCAAACTGCACCATGTTCTCACACACACACTCTCGCGCGCACACGGCTTGACAGTGGCTCTCACACCAGCAGTGCGCGTGTGGAAAACAGAAAAGAATAACCGGATGAGATGTTATTCAAAATGTATTAAAAATTTTACTTAATCTTTTGCTCGTTTTTCATAATTTTTCATCGGACCGACAGTGCAATGTGAAGGTGTAAACATCAAATAATCATTAAAAAAAACCCTACTTAATCATTTACGGTTAAATACTGTACCATCCTCCACCCGAGCTATCATGTCAGGGGAAAAAACATAGAGAGGCTTGATACAATGTATCATTTATGACTCTTTTTTTCCCCCACTTTAAGATGCCGAATTAATAAAACAAGACAAAAAATTAGAACGTAAATGTACAAATATAAATACGATACACATATTTTTTTCTTCAGAAATGCACTTTTATTCTTTTGAAGTGCATGACGCAGCGTTGCACGAAACCGGAAGTGCAATTTATACAAATTTATGCAAAGAGTTAGAAATCACGTGATCACGATTTTTCAAACTGCTATCCTATGGAAACTGTACTTTTATTTAAAACAATGTTTGGTGCCACTTTATGTCTCTTCTTTTGCACTCTTGTACTATTTGCTTGCATCTCTTACTTTTCAACTCTGCTTTTTTAAACCCCAAATATTGTAATGATTCCAAATCACATGGCTAAGCAGAAAGTACATTGTAAAACATATAAAATTTTCTTGAACCCTTTATTTATTTAAAAAGACTTTGTTTTGGTATTTTAACACTCTGTCATGCATACTGTTTGATAGGGGTGGCACTGTGGCTCCAGTTTCTGGGTTCGATTCTAAAGTCTCCTGGGATATACAGGTCCAAGGCCCTTCATGCACAGTTACTCAGGTCAGCTGGATGTCCAGATCTAATCTATTTGGTTGTTCCAAATCTCTTTCATTTGAGAATGCTACAGGCTACGGTACTCTTAGGCACTTGGCAGCACATCAAAAGTTCCTTGTATCCTTCCGCAGACCAGTGTCTTGACACCATCCTGTCTACAGATAATTCCTCTCAACTTCATGGCTTTGTTTTCACTCTGACATACACCATTTACTGCAAGACCTTATACAGACAGTGTGTGACTTTCCTAATTATATTCAATTAATTAATTTAGACAAAGGTGGACTCCAATGATAATTGATATAAATAAGAAGCACCAGAGTGATTGCTCAGAGCTCAAAGTGTCATAACAAAGCGTCTGAATGTGTGTGTAAATGAGATATTTCTTTTTTTAAATATAAATTTTAAAAATGCTGCTAACACCTGTTTTTACTTTGTCGTTGTGGAGTCTTGTGTATGGAATGATGAGAAATAAATTATTTTAAATCTTTTTTAAGATGAATTTGAAACATAACAAAATATGGAAATCTATTAACAAGGATCATTTATGCCTGTAAGGAGCAAAATCCACCATGTCCAGTCCGATTCCACAGAAACGCCAGTGCAGCACAATCCGCTGAAAAAATCAATGATCCAACTATATAAAGTCACCACGACACCCAGTGCACCTCAGCCCACTGCACACGTGGCTCAGCAGGCAAAGAGCCCAACCTGGCCTCCAAGAGATCCCAGATCTCCAATCGAGTGCCCATGGGATGCACTGGACCAAACTAGTCCAATCCACACAGAGACCCTGACCTGCAACACACAGAACCCAAAAGATCTATTGCTAACATCCTGGTGTCAGACCGCCATCATGTAGAGTCATGCAGGGAGGGGCCAGAACCACCCTGGTGACACAAGGGGAACCTACACAAAATTGGGTTTAATGGATTTCATTGTAATGTTATGTCATATGGCTATGAATGTATCAATAGATAAAACTAAGCTGCTCAGGTTGGATTTTTTTTTCATTTAACATGTAAGACAATTATTCATTTAGAATGTTTGATCAATACACTTTACTGTACAATGCCTGTCAAAGGTTTGGACACACCTAGTCATTCAAGGGTTTTTCTTTAGTTTTACTATTTCCTACATTGTAGAACACTGAAGACACATACAATATAAAATTATGTGGTAAACAAAAAAGAAGTGTTTAAAAAAAGATGCTTCATATTGTGTGTGTGTGTGTGTGTTTTTTTTTAACAGTAGCCATAGTTTACCTTGCTGGCGGTCAACAAGTGCTGAACATGTAAACTCCTGCAAGACTGTTGGAAAATCATTCCAGATGACTAACTCATTAAGGTATTTGAAAAATTGCCAAGAGTGTGCAAAGATGCCATCAAATCGAAAGGTGGCTCCTTTAAACTATCTCAAACTTTTGGCTTTGGTCACATTTTTTTTTCTTTCTGTAGTGATTTCTTGTTTTATTTCATAGGGTGAAATAAAGAAAAATCTTTTGAGTAAGTGTGTGAAAGATTTTGACAGGTATTGTGTCCACTGGTCCTACATCTAATGTAAACAAGTACAGTACACGGTTACAATAATTATTTACATCACAATGAGCTAGATGTGGCAGTGGACACACCCTGGAGATGGGGAAAACCAAGTTGCGTGATTTGACAAGATCAAACTGCTATGCGCTGTCTGGTCTTTTGTACATGGCTCTAAGTGAAGTTACCTCATTTTAAAAATGCATTTTAGAAACCACAATGGACTTTACATTATATTATTCAAAATGAAAGTGGACTTAATATAAACTTAAACACCTTTCCAGTTTTATTGAACTTTCAATCTCATACCACAGAGATAAACCAGAGAGTGATTTATGTTCTAATGAGTAATACTATCTAATGTCACCCAAATGAGGGTGGTTTATCTGTTAGGTCTAGAGTTCATATTGTCATCTCAGTGAGGTTTTCCCTGCCACCCTCACCCTCGGCTTGATCATCAGGGAAAAAATAGGTTATAGTCTATACTTTTTCTAAGTTACTTGCATGTATTTTTATTTTTTTTTACTCACAAAAACGGTTTTGTAGCAATTGTTAAAAGCGCAATACAAATACAACTGAATTGATGAATGGGTCCTGGGACATTTTACAAAAAAAGATTACACAATGCTGCAGATTTACAATTGGATGGAACTGCTTTCACTTTCTATTTCACTGAAAACCAATAAACATTTACATTTGTATTCTCTTCTATTTTGTTCCTCGCAGAGCAGTCTAGACAGCCAAATGGTACATGAAAAATTTTTATCAAGTAAACGCGAGATCTATTTATGAAGAAGCAGTAAAAGCAAACTGCTGGAGAATTGTGTTTTCATCTAGAAACAAAATCTAGATTTAAAAAAAATGTGCCAAGAAACAGTAAAATTATACCTGAAAATGTAACTTGTGGCTGATCCTTTAAATAACCATTAAAAAAAAGTATCACGCTTCTTCACTCTCAGATAAAGCTATCTGATATTATAGACGTGTCAGTATTTAAAAGGTGAAGTACTGTAAGAAAATAAATACAAGGTTACCTGTATAAATAAAATTTTTAAAAAATGAAAAAAATAAAAAAAACTGTTGACTCATGCACCCATCTACAATCGTCTCATAACTGCAACACTAACTACTGAGTGAAACTCGTTACAAGAACGAAATCCAAGTCATTAGTTCTGACAACGTGGTATTCAGGTTTGAATCATAAAACATGCACACCATTATTTGCTTAAATCCCATTGGTTTATTCTGTGGCTAATGTGACAAACCGGTTATATGTGGGAAAAGTCTGCATAGTCAAAGAAAAAAAAATTACACTGAAGCATGTACGCGCACACACACACACAAAACCAACAACCATAAATCAGTCTTCCCATTTGTGGTTCTGGCACGGTAAAAAAGAAAAATGGTACATGTCTGGAGAAAAAGAAATAAACCTTAGAACAGACGACAATTTTTGTCCAAAAATCAGTAGCCTGCATCTATTACTGTAATATGTAGTGCTTTAATCATTGAAACAACTTGCATCCACACATCCTCTCATATTTCACTGGAGAACAAATCTTCACACTTGGACCAGGTTTATCAAATAACTGCCCATACATGCAAGACAGACCATAGCACACGTTATTAAAAACCCAGAAGAAAAAAAATATACCAAAAATAATATTTAAAATAGATATATAATAAAAATCCAGCGTATTATTACAGACAGCCTGTATTTAGTTAAGTAACATCCCTAGTTAAAGTAATTTATTTTGCAATTTTCACACCACAACCCTGAACAATTAAACGGTCCATTACTAAACCTCCTTCTTAATGAATTACTTAAGCAACTTATTTAAATGCTAATTAAATGAGAACCTGATAGACTGAATCACTATATTTAAAACAAAATCTTATTGGGAAAATTCACAAACACCTACACGGGCTTATTTCATAATTCAATAGATCATTCCTGGTTATCTATATGGCTTTATCCATCCAAATGTTCAGAATTAAAATTTTCATGTGGATGGATTTAAAATAAAGCTGGAAACAAACTTTACATTCCAGCTGAAACAAGGCCAAGGCATCATGAGTTCCACAGAAATGTCTACATTCTGTAGCGCATCACTGAGGCAGAACCAGTTTTAGGGAGATAAAAGTGGCAGTAAATAGTTTCACATCTCTGCACCTGTTTGTCTCATTGGAAGAAAAAAAAAAAGCTTAACTATATATTAAACATGGTTGAATAAATAAACATACTGATACTAACTTTGCTAAACGACTTCACTGTCACAACCTTAAACTAATGCAACTAATTATCTCGATTTCATGCAGCACCAAAGCTGACAGTGGTACCAATTAAACAGAATCACAGGATGGATTTTCAGGCTGTTCATATGATTCACATTGAGAACGCCTCAGTACAGGTTCTTTCATAATTTTCTAAAAAACTACTATTCCTCTGAAACACCTTATTAAGCAAATAAATAGATGAACAGCTTAAGTCGTGATGGTAATAATAACAAATCTCCTAAAATAAAATAAAAAATCAACTAAATGTGATCACTGTACAAACTGATAAGGAACAAAATGTATGCAAGAACTGGATGCTACACTAAAATAACTAGCAAGTTATGAGGGATGACCGAAACAATGTTTATTAAACCTTCAACAGAAGTCAAGTGTTCCTCTGATGCTGATCACAAAATCCAGTCAGCGTCACTTCTCTGTGTTTCTGAAGGTTCACTGAATACAGCGCTTGGAGCACCAGGCACAACATTGACCTGACAGAGACTATTTCTTGCTGGCAGTGACACTACAAAAGTAAATACTATCTTTATTCCTGGGTTGGGCCAGTTGAGATTCCACTTTGCAGGAGAATTCAGCCGAGTCGAAGGAGCAGCAGCAGCAGCAGGGAGACTGGTGGGAATGGTGGGTACTTGTCGGTGCCTCTTTAGCACACAGGACTGCAGATTGCATTTGGATCAGAAGCAAAAGATCTCTCAGATGTGGGCACTCAAGAGGCAGAGGGGGTCTGTGCTTCTGTAGGCATAGCCTCCTGGACAAAAAAACAAGCTGTTATTTAAAGAGTGTTCCTAAGTGATTATCTATTTTATTCGACTGTATGATTCATGTAAGTGTAAGAGACCTAAATTTTGGTGTATCTCTCTGTAAAAATCTACGTACACCAGCGTTTCAAAATGTTTTAATAAATAAGCAATGAATGAGTATTTCAGTTTGCAATTTGGTTAGATATTTTTATTACATAGAGTACTGCTCCATTCCTCCTTTGCCCTCAGTATAATCTGAGGCAATTGACAAAAATGTTTCAATAGATTTTTTTTTTAAAGCTAGAGTATTTTAAAAACATTATTAAGGACATGAAATGGAATGTGTCGTCTTGATTCAAGACCTTCAGACCTCCTTCTGGTCCTCTGTTGGTACGGGGGTGGCGGTTCCTTCCTCAGATGACACCTCCATTTTCTCTTCCTCTGAGCTCTTGGAAGCTTCCACACCGTGCTCGGCCTCCCACTCCTGCAGCACCTCGTCCAAATTGAAACGGCGACGGTAGTTTACGAAGAAGTTCCTCACATGCACCACAGACTTGTTGCCAATTACATCAGAAATGGCCTGGTAATCCCTTCCATATTTTCTAATAGCTGAAATACATGAGAGAAAATTATTATTATTTTTTTAAATAGGTGCACACAGTAAGTTTTCATTCGATCACCTTCATCTTTGATTATTTGATGATGACATGCAATGTGTAGCGGCAAATTTGTGTGTGAAAACCATTCCTCAGGTTTCCACAACCACTCTCATAATTTGAGTCCTGAAACATGCTCATGCCGTTAGGGAAGAAAAATCTAACCTGGAGGAACAACCCGGCAATTCAGTACAATCAAGTAGTCAGCTAACTTGATTTTTATTGCTTGGGTGATTCTCACAAAACCATTATTACCACGGCACTAATGATTTTAAGTATAAAATGTGTAATTTAGTAATATAAAAAAGCATAAGAAGAAAGACAATACTGTTCTCTACCTTGCACAATGTGTAATTTCAATATGTGAATGAATAATTTTTCTATTTTCAGGGCTGATAGTGGAAAAAATTCCTGAGCCTGAACTTTTTTTCCTTGCCCCCGAGGTGAGTAGGGGTGGGGGTA
>JAOTQY010000002.1:5627850-5639437 GCA_026413445.1 Dolichallabes microphthalmus
TATAAAATTGTTCATAACCCTTGTACAAATCAATATTAAATTTTCTATTTATTTATAAAAACTATTTCAATTAGTAGGTAAAACTTCAATTGTATTCAATATACATTAGTTGTTATGCACAACCCAACATGTGTGTTCATATGTAAACTTCATTTGTACACCATTAGATATGGCCACAGATTCTCTTTTAAGCCTGTTCAAAATTCATCATACCCAAAAAAGTCCTTCTTTTGTGAAAGTGTATGTGGTTTCACACTCCAGTGACTATAATCAATTCAATCAATTTATGTACAGTATAATCAATTAAGGCCTAATAATGTTAAATGGAAACAGCTGCTCTGTAAAGTATAATTAGGGGGGCAAAGCTTTCATTATTCTCAGTCACGGTCACCATGGCCAACTCAGTCATGATCTTCATACAGCATGAGTGTTGTCAAGGCCCAAAGAACTGGATGTCCCTGTATCAACCATACAGAGTATCATCATGAAGTTCAAGATGTTCAACACGTGGATGGGCGTGGCAGGAAGTGCATAGCACAAAGATCTGCTGCAGAGCAAACAAACCCACCCACATCACAATCAAAATTCTAATAGACACCCTCAACCAAGTAGTGAAGACGGTATCAAGATCCACTGTTCAACGAATTCTAGATCGAGGTGGACTCCATGGACATCTGACCTAAATCCTTTTTAGAGTTGAAGATCTGGGTTAGGGCCAGGAAGTCTTCCACTCTCCAAGAGTGGGGAAACATTCTGCAGTAGACCTGTAGAAATCTTGTGGAGACCTACACGAAGCGTTTGCAGGAACCCACCATTAAGAACAAAGGCTTTTCTATTGATTATGATATAAATGGTATGAATAATTCTGAACATGGTGATTGTTTAATATTTGTCAATAAAAACCCACGAATTGTCATATTTCTTGAAATATCACATCTCATGATTTATTTAGTTATTAATCACATATTACATAAATGAAAGTATAATAAAACTCATTCCTTACAGAAGATAACTCAAAAACACTATAAAAATAGGGTGCAAATAATTTTGAGCACAACTGTTTGTATATATCCATACATACAATCATCCATAAAATCATAAGGGGTGATGATATTTAATTTTTGACTGTAAACTGTTGCATGGTGGGAAAGGCAGACATCAACATGATGAAAGACTGTACTCTGTATTTTAGGTGATCCGATACTGATGATTCATGCAGGAAATCCTCATTAACTCACTCTCATCGTCTTTACCGCTTTATCCTGTATTCAGGGTCGCAGGGACCTGGAGCCTATCCCAGGAGGCTTAGGGCATGAAGCGTGGAACACCCTGGACAGGGTGCCAATCTATCGCAGGGCACACACACACATACACACACTCACACACACACTAAGGGAAATTTGGGAATGCAAATCAACCTAACCTGCATATCTTTGGGCTGTGAGAGAAAACCCACCTAGCACAGGGAGAACATACAAACTCCATGCACAAAGAAACGGAAATCGAGCCTGTCCGGGAATCGAACCCAGATCCTGGAGGTGCAAGGTGACAGTGCTAACCACTACACCACCGTGCCGCCGCAGGAAGTGCCATTTTGGCTAAAATAATATTATCTCATAGCAATCTGCAAGAAAAAAGAGCACACCTACAAAGCACTGCTCTAAACATATTCTAGGCATTTATCTGAAAGTTTAGGACTGATTCTCACCTGGTCCAGATCCACAGAGGAATAAACCACCTTCCCTTTATCATCACCAGAGAAGAGTTTCATGCCATTAGTGCTCCACGCTAATGCCGTCACCGTGCTCTTGTGCAGGCCGACTACATCGAAGCGTCTCAGCTGCAAGCAAAATTTAAACACAACCATAAAACTCCTGTCAACTAGAACCAGATATAAAATGACAAATAAAACTTGAGCTCTTAGTTACAGCAGCACTAGAACAGGTTTATATGTTCATGTGTTTCTTAGGTTCATGTGTTACTGTTTCTAGATTAAACAAAGAATTGTGTGGTAGCTTCTGCAAATAGGTGAGGTGTTTAATTGTAAAGACAATGTCAGCAATAAATGCTACAACATTCACGGCAGGGATGAGATTAAAATAATAAATGAATTTAAAGTTATAAATGAATAAATGGAATGACAGCGGGAGACGAGGTAGAGTCTTCATGTTCTGCATTTTCTCAGTACTGTGACACATTTTAATTGCATTATTTATACGCAATATGCAATTTTTCATCTATAATTTTTCGTCTATATATATATTTATCTATTTTCACATGCTACGTACCTGTTTATTTCTGCCTGGCAGTTGTGACACCAGCTGAAAGAGAGCGACGCGACCCGATGCGGTACCAACAGCCACCAGGTCATCAAAGCAACTCAGCAATTTCACTACTGTGATAGCTTCACTTTTTCCCTGGTAAAGTCAGACACACAAAAACAACTTGTTCCAAACACAAATCTCAACCACTAACACACAGTGATGTATATAAGTGAGCAGTCATACTTCCAAGTTGTACTTGTTCATCTGGCTGACTCTCCTGCAGTAAAGGTACAGCATGCCGATGCTGCTGCCCACTGCGATGTAGTCGCTGTTGCTGTCTAGAGCCGTGAGATAGACCAGGATCGAGCGAAAGCCTTTCTGGACTTTAGCAGGAATGGAGTTGAGCAGGTAGTAGAGGGGGCAAAATTCCCTCAGGGGCAGACAGGGTGGCTGAGCTGCCATGGTTATGAGATCCTTCTGCATACTAAAAATAACAACACCACATTCAATAAAAAACAAGGTAGCAGTGCATCTTCTTGATTAATGTATTACGTTATTCTGAACATTTGTGGGACCAGTTGGAGGAGCACCACAAATGGTAATATGTATGAAAACTACACAGAATGTCAGAAGCTGCCTTCTTGTAGATTCATTCAGCAGTTCTTATATCAACATAATAACACTGTGAACTTCTATGTATGAAAAAGTGCTCTGCTCTGAAATACACTGCCTGGCCTAAAGAATAGTCACAAAAGAATCCAACTATTGGGCTGCATCAGGCAAATAAAACAACTAAGGAGATCTGAAATTATAGGAACTGGGTTAAGAACACATCAACACATTATCAGAACCTGCAAGGATAATGCTGAATCATCAGCTTTGTGGAAGATATATTATCAAAAATAAAATCATGAACGGAGATCACTTAAATACTTAATGAAGTTGGTAAAATCAACAGTAAAAACCATGTTTAATAGTGAAAGTAAGAGCATTTACTGTATATACACACAATGTGATGAGAACTCAGAGGATTGGGACTAAACACTTGTGTGGCCAGAAGAAAACCATTTGTTAGTGAAACTAATCAGAAAACAGGCTTGAATTTGCTAAGGAGGATAAAGATTGGACCATGGATAGTGTCCACTGTATAAGCCTGTGGAGTCAGTGTTATGATCTGGGGGTGATTCAGTCGGTCAGGTCTAGGCTCAGTAACATTATGGCAATGAAATGAAATCAGGTGATGACCTGAATGTACTGAATCATCACTTTAACACATCAATCAAGTTTTTATTGCCTGATAGCATGGACATATTCCAGGACTAAAATTGTGAAATAGTGTTTTTGGAAGCATGAGTAATCATTTTAACACATGAACTGGCCTCCACTTTTGTGAAAGCTACAAATTACTAAATTAATACTTAGTGTGTGCAACCTATTTTTCTGAAAGGAAGTGTATCTCAGCTGATGTTTGTAAGCCTTCTTTTTAGTCCAAGATAATAAAAAAAGACATCACAGCAGCTTTTGATACCCAATACTACTTGATCACACCGACTCATCCCTGCTCACCAGTGTCCCCACATCAGTCACCCTGATCATCATTATTCTTAACAACCAATCATTGATGACATTTATTTCAAACATCCAATCCCTGATCTCAATTGTTCTCAGTGAACAATCACTGATCAGCACTGTTTCCAACAATCCCTGCTCACCACTGTTCCTCTTCATTGGTTGCTACTCAGCATTCTTCCAAATGACCAAAGCCTCTTTTTGCCCCCAAAAAAACTAATCCCTGATCTGCACTGTTCCCTGCGACCAATCACTGATCACCATTAATTCCAGCAACAACCACTGACCATCATTGTTTCCAAAAAACAATCCTTACCACTGTTCCCAACATTTAAGCCTTGATCATTATTCTTCCCAATGACCAATCACTAAGCACTCTGTTCACAGCGACAAACACTGCTCATCCTTGTGTGTGTGTCTCTCTCTGTGCAGTGCTTTGCTCAGACTTATATCTACAAGTTGTTGTTAGTCTTTCGGCTGCGCTTGTTGAGGGGTTGCCACAGCGGACCATCCAATCCAAACACAAATTAGCACTATTTTTTTTTAAATGCTGAATGCCCTTCCTGACACAACCCTCTCACTCTTTGCTTGTGTCCATGTCTAATTAACCCCAGTGTACAGTATACATTGGTCATAATTTGCTCATGCAATGATATACTTAGGCTTTGTTTGTCTGTATGTCTGTCTAGCCAGACTTAGACATAGCATCAAGCAAAAGTGCCTGGACAGAAATGAATGAATCTCTGTCAGTACTGAAATTAAACCTGCACCATTAATGAAATCAAAGTGTTGAGTAGAGGTAAAGTTATGAGCAGTTATGTGCCAGATTAGAGACTGATAGTTTTGACAAGGGACTGCGCATGTGTCAAATTATGGATGCCTCTCAAATTGACCGCTGGGCAGAATGAAATGAAACTTTTGCAGTATTTAGATATCTGCTTGAAGTTTAACCTGCACCATAACTGAAATAAAAAATGTTGAGTAAAAGCAACATTATAAACTGTTATGTGGCTGAGTTAATAATCAACTTTAATATAATCTACTTCCTCAATGCCAACAAACACCTGCACCAATAGATATTGATTAGAAAAGCTAAACTGAATAATTTTACTAAGATTACTTAATATTTTCACAGCGGAAACAACAGCGCTGAAGTGGTATAAGTAACTTTGAATGCGCTGGAGTCGTTTTGAGACAAAAGTTCATCTTTATCCGAGCTACTTTTTTGATTTCTCATCTGTAATTCATTCTCCAATTACCAAATAGGAAGTTTATTCTTCTGACGATGAAAGAAAGTACAACTTCTTTCAACGTAAACAATGTGTAAGATACTCAACGTTAATAAAATTGTTAGACAGGCAGACAAGTACATGGGCTTCAACCTGAAATAGAAATATCACGGATTACATTAAAGCTGGTTTGCTTATTTTAAACGCTAATCTTTTAACTATTTCTACAAACTCTTTAACTATAAACGACAGGTACTAGTCTTTCTGTAAGAAAGAAATCACCTTTTCTTCTCCATTCTTCTACAGATTTCATTGTCTTTTCTCATGCAACATATTTTCCGATATGTCTCTGATTTCAGATTTGTCTCTGACTTTGTGTGATGTCTTCTGGAGACTGTGAGAATGCATTAACTACTTCACCATAAAAGAATCAGGAACACTAGAACATTGTGAGTGTGTGACACATTATACTAAAAACTTATAAGCTTTTCACACCCACATTACATGTAAAACCGGGGGACATTTATATAAACATATAAACCAGAAACACTTTGGTTTTGTGCTGCATCAGGTCAAACACGGCTACAAACCTGACAGCTGATCTCTATCCGAGGCTCTAGTTAACAATATCCAGCTACAGTTAGCCAGTTAGCTATCCAACATCTAATATGTGGATATGTTTACACCCCCAGAGCCTTTTCCGCAATAATAGAAATATTTAAAGCATTAGGAAGAAGAGGAAGAGTATAAATATAGCCCAGTGTTATTGTAGCGAGCTAGCATGTCAGTGTCCAGGACACTAGCGGTGCCACAGCGCGGCTCACTCCTCACCACACGCTACTTACACTCAGCCTGGCGCCAGATACTTTTCACGCCACAAATACAGATAGTGTCGGTGTTAAATTCTCAGGCTGCCGACAATGTTTTGACATTTGGCACGTACGGACCACAGGCATGTCTGCTCTTGTTGATGTTGCCCAAGGACTTCTTCCCCTGCACTCCCTGCTAAGTGTAGGCGAAATTAAACAACACCGCCACCTGGCGGAAAGGAGTTAATTACAACCTTGTGGTGACTCAAGTATGGCTGAATCCCAAATGCCTCTTCATTCCCTATATAAATGAACTACATAAAGTACGAAACAATGACATCTACATACTATCTAGTGTGCTACATAGTTAAAGTTTGTACTAAATGGACAGATCATCACATTAACGTGTTTTCCCCCCTCCCTTGTGGCAGGGCCATAATCCTCTAAGTGTGAAATAGTAGTGCTGGAAGCATTTATTATTAATAATATTATTATTTTTAAACAAATGAACTGGTCACCACATTGTGTGCTGTAATCAAAACTAAACACTACTGAATTAAATTTTAGAAAGAAGATACAGGCAGGGTATCTTGTTAGATGTGTGTAAGCCTTTTCATTATTCCAAGATAAAAACAACATAATCACAGCAGCTTTTTATATCCAATCTCAGTTGATCCAACTGACAGATCCCTGCTCAATGAACAAACGACCTGATCAGCTTCATTTCCAACAACCAATCACGGAACACCTTCATACCCAACAACCAATTACTGGACGCCTTCATTTCCAACAATCAACCATTAATTACATTTATTCCCAACAACCAATCACTGACCACCTTCCTTCTCACCAACCAATCACTGATCATGTTCATTCTTAATCTCCAGACCAGATTTATTCCCAACAACCAATTATTGAGCACATTTATTCCCAACAACCAAACCCTGATCAGATTTATTCTCAACAACGAATTATTCCTGGTCTATAGGTATTTTAAGCAAAACATCAAGAATGCCATGTTTAAAAATATATATTTAATGTAGTCTTTAAGTCTCATTTTTATTAAGAAACAAATAATTGAAGAACAAAGAAACTGACATCATGACTTCACTTTTTAGACGTCATAGCTTTCACAGACAAGCATCTTGTAATAAAATATTTTTTACAATAGGGGGCGCTATTGTAATAAAATGATACGAAATCCTTATGCAAAACGTCAAAATACTGTAACGGGATTTTAATTTATATTTCATAATTTAAGAGTGTTCTCCTCTTATTGAACTAAGAATGTTTTACATTGGATACTACTTTCAAATGTGGTTTTTTTTGTTATTCTCCACCACAAATGCCTTTGAAAATCAAATTTGTTAACTTGTTTCTAAAATCTAAAATAAAAGTTCTTTGTTTAGTTTTTTTTTTAATGAACACGTAGCATTCACACTGGGGCAGTGAGTTACTGATCTGATGGTCGGTGGTTCAAGCCCCAGTTCCACCAAGCTGCCACTAACCGCAGCCCCCAGTTAGAATACGCAAAAAAGAAATAACTTAATGTATATGTGACAAATGAATGCTAAGTTTAGCTTATTGATCAAAAAGTTAAATATTCAAGCTCCATTACCATCAAGCTGGCAGTGTTGGGCCCTTGAGCAAGGCCCTTAATCAACTCTTCTCTCAGGATGTTGATAAGTAGAAGTGCTTCTTCTTTTGACATAATTTGACAGATACCTTTATCCAGAATGATTTACAGAAGTACTCCATTAAAACACATCCTTATTAACATCCTTGAAGTAACATTGTGCCTAATGACCTGTGCAGGATTCCAAATAACCATTGACAATGAGTGCATTATAAATGAGTGGATTTCTTTAGGTTCTCCAGTGACTTCTCACGCTTGGATGTGTTAAATAGCCACTAGGTGTGAATGAATACTTTAAAGATTTATTTAAAAGTAATTTGTACAACCTAGAACTTTATTCTCAGACTCAGAATAACTTTTTATAACTTAGAAATCTCATTACTTCAAGTGAAAAATATCAAGTTTGTACTGTATATAAAAAAGTTTCTATTACATGTATTATGTTTAAGTAAGTTTGACCTGTTTCCATCCATCCATCCATCCATCCATTGAAGCTGACATCCATAAACAATGACTGCGGTGACCTATGCTCACGCCAGCGGTTATACTGGATGTTATTTTACTGAGGTCCCCAATCCCTTGAAAACCTACAAGCACACAATCAATTTGGAAAATCTGGTGGTTAGCACTGTTGCCTTGCACCTCTAGGGTCTGTGTTCGATTCCCACCTCTGTGTGCATGGAGTTTGCATTTTCTCCCTGTGCCCTGTGGGTTTCCTTTGTGTACTCCGGTTTCCTCTCACAGTCCAAAGGCATGCAGATTAGGATAATTTGCGTTCCCAAAGTGCTCGTAGTGTGTGTGTCCTGCAATGGATTGGCTCCCGGTCCAGGGTGTACCACGCCTTGAGCCCTAAGTCTCCTGTGATAGGCTCACGACCCTGTGTGAGTGAGTGATCAACCTGCAAAGCAAGTATTTGGACTGTAGGAGAAAACCAAAAGGGCCAGCGTTAACCCAGTAAGCATGGGGTGAACATACAAGCTCCATGCACAAAGAGGCAAGATTTGAATCCTACTACTTCTATTCTTAAATAAGAAAAAGCACCTAAGATGATTTTACTCACTCACTCATTCATTCACTCTATTGCTTATCTGATTCAGGGTCAGAAAGACTTGAGGCATGAGGTGGGGCGCAACCTGGATTGAGTGCCAATCCCAAGCATTGCACAAGCACGCACACACTCACATGCTGCGGGCAATTCAGATACCCGTAAGAAATCCTTAACAAGGCCCTTAACGCACTCGCCTCACAGGATGTTGATGATGACTGGACTTGACCACAACTTAGATATGCAAGACAATGTGCTGTAACGTACATGTGACAAATAAGTGCTTCTTCTCTTTCCATATATTTGACAGATACCTTTATCCAGAATGATTTACAGATGTGATCCATTAAAACGCATCCTGACATGAAGTAACATTGTACCTAATGAGCTGTGGAGGATTCCAAGCTAGCAGGAGGCCTTGAATATGTTAAATAAGCCCTAGGTCTGAATGAATACATGTATCTTTGGACTGTTGGAGGAAACCCACCAAGCACAAGGAGAACATGCAAACTTCATGCACACAGACCCAAAGGCAGGACTCGACACTGGAGGTGCGAGGCCACAGTGCTAACCATGACACCACTATACCACCGAGATGAATTTAATCCCTGTTTGTATTAATCTGATCAATACATATGTCCAAGATTCTCATCAGTGAAAATAAATTTTTGTATGATTTATATGGGATTATCATCATAACTACCAGATTAACTATTACATTTTGGAGTAGATCCAAATATCTGGGGCAAACAAATTTGTTAGAAAAAGAACTAAACTTGGACGCAGAAGCATCGCAGTCAACTCTGCAGGCAATTATTTCATATATTATTGAATAATTATCTATTAATATGATATATGCAGTATATTTAATATAGTGTTTTAAATGTATTTAACATTGTTTCATAATAAAATAAAATAAATGTGTTAGTCAATCAGCGCTTGGTCAATAAACATATGGTTTAATGCCAACCTTTATGTGACTCCCCCAACCTCTGTGCTAACATCATCACCATAAACCCATTTATGCTCTGAAACAGGGTAGCCATATGGTCACTACATAAATCAAATCGAAGCTATAGTATAAAGTAGAGAATGACTGATGAGCCCTGTGGTCTGGACAGCTACACTTCCGCATTATAAACACATTAAAGGATGATAAGGTGATTAGCAATGTACCAGCACAGCATAACAGTTTAGAGGGTTTCATGGGAAGAGTGGCCATGCATGCTAACATGGATTGATTTAGCTTTTTATTGACAAGGACCCACTGCAAGTAAACCAAGCCTAATTGATTCTGGTAAAAAAAAAAAAAAAAAAAACCATAAAGGGTGATGTCATTTGTTGTTATTAATGGCCTGAACATTAACCAATTTGACAAAATGAGCTGTGAAATTGGATTTTTCAATTTGATTACTTTATGTTGTATTCCGACGTTGTAAACGGACACAAAGCAGATTTATAGGAGCGCTAAAACAGATTTAGAACCCATAATAAACAAACCAGAGGCAACACTGGGCAAATGAATTTAAAACGAGTATTTTTAATTACTTAAAAATGGTTAGATTTCCAGTTACCAGATATTGCAAACATACTTGGTAATAGGGCTAATATGGCACAAAAATGAAAACGCTTTAGTGTGGTTGATGATTATAAGGTCACACATTCTAATGCCTATTCCAGCAGTCCCTCTTGGTGAGTGTGGCACCATTTTGGGCACAGTGGCAAAAACAACAGCTGTTCTTGTTTGGAAGAAAATAGCCCTAGAGCTTTTACAGTGTCACAGAGAGCTGGTGTTCCATACTCCATCACTGCACACACACACACACACACACACACACACACACACACACACACACACACACACACACACACACACACACCAAAATTCCTTACCACCACATTATTCCAATACTGCTAATCCCAGTCCCAGGTTGTCCAACCATGCAGACGTGAAGAGTTAGGGATCAGTGGCTCATTGCCATCTGTTTAGAGGTTAATATTGGGTCACTTATATGCTGATAAGGTTTGGAGTAGGTGATTTCAAATGTAATAATAATTTAAATATAAACACAAATGAACAAAATGGAAAAAAGCCACAGTAAAGCAGCAGGCATGACCACAAACAGCATGAACTCAGAGTTTAATTTATTAATTAAACATTACTTAAAGAGTATTAATTGCAAGCTCAAATCCATGAACCATATTGGCATTCTTAAGCAAACTTCTCACCCACAACGATGCTTATACAGCAAACATTATTAGAAAGTTCATTAAAGTGTTACGTCCTTAAAATATTAAAACTCTATAATAATAATAAAAAATAATAATCTTTTTTTTTAAATACCGCAAAAATGTCACAAATGAGGTGAAAATGCATAGTGTTGTAATATTGCATTGCTTAACAAAAATATTAGAATATTAATCACAACATCATCAGCTATAAGGGCATTTTGGTGCTACAGTATATCCTCACATAACTATGGATGTTGCATGAACATTTATAAACAACAAGAACTCCTTTAGTTAAGGTATAATAGTTAACAGGGGCGATGATATTCTAAATGACTAAAGTGTTGTCAATCAATGAATATTCACCAATAATTCAAGTTTTACTACGCAATGACAACAATAAAATGCAACAGTAACAGTTTCAAAACAGATACAAAAAACCTGCTCTTAGCTGCACTTAAAATCAAACAATTAGAATAAAGCTGATACATATTTATTTCAATAAATGAAAACCCTTGTTAATAATATAGTAAGCATCAAATCGTACTTAACTGAACTATAAGCAAAATGCATATTGTCTGTAAGTAGCTGGGTGAACGTGTTTATTGTTAATCTATACTCTGATCGAGTAATCCTTGCCAATATCAATAAAACAAGATTAAGTTATTATAAGGTCATCTATGTCAAAATAAACAGGACAATGAATAAGTAAGCAACCAATAAAGATTATGTGGATATTTAAAAATTGTTATTAATGAAACACTATGCATTATAAATTACCTTAGCATATATAATATAATATAATA
>JAOTQY010000002.1:5679151-5692863 GCA_026413445.1 Dolichallabes microphthalmus
ATACACACACACACACACACACACACACACACTTCAACAGTTGTTCTTTTATTCAATCTGTGCCTTTTTAAAAAAACTCTAATTAAATTGTGGCAGCAAAGTGTAGTATTATGTTTCCTCAAAAAATGTCAGTAGTCACATCATCTTTGATGTCATCATGTGACCATGATTTTTTTGTTCATATATTTTACATGTTGAAGTGTGTATACATTTTTGGGCCCCTATATATGGCTGTTTCCATCACCAGGGTCCCTGGTTTGATCTTGAGCATAGGTGAATTTCAAGTTCCTGTGCATCTTCTCCCTGTGTCCATGTGTGTTTCCTCTGGGTTCAACAGTTTGAGCCATCTCTACAAAACATCCTGGTGGATTGAAAGGGCGAGGAAAAATTGGCCCAAGGTGGATGTTAGTGTGTAAATGTTTGTCTATGTTGCATTGTGCATATTGCTCAGTGAGTAATATCGACATAGGCAAAAATCTGCAAGTATACAATTAATAGAACTTTATTCTATTGCATACATTTTATGAGCAAAAGATGAATTAGGTACTGCACAGAAGTGTAGGTTAGGGATAGTTTTTATATTTTTATTTATATCCTAAATTTATATTTCTGTAATATTTCTGCTTTGTAACGATGAGCAATAACTATGGTGATACAGTGGCTAAGTGGTTAGCACTGTCACATTGAACCTTCAAGATCCATGTTCAATTCCTGTCTCAGGTTTGCATGTTCTCCCCGTGCTTGGTGGAGTTCCTCTAGGTACTCTGGTTTCTTCCACAGTCCAATAGCATTGCTACGCTAATTGGCTTTCCTAAATTATATAGCAAAGTATCAAAACAGGTGGGATGGTGGCTTAGTAGTTGGCACTGTCACCTTTGCACCTCCAAGGTCCGGAATTGGTTCCTACTTTGGGGTCTGTGTGTGTAAAGTTTGCGTGTTCTCCCCTTGCTTGGTGGGTTTCCTATGGGTGCTCCAGTTTCCTCCCACAAGATTAAACTAATAGCTATTCCCAAATTGCCCGTAGTGTGTGAGTGTGTATGTGAGCGTATGACCTGTGATGGATTGACACCCTGTCCAAAGAGAGAGTGAGTGTACATTTACATTACAGATGCTATGATGCAGTGACTTACAAAAATGCTTTTAGTTTTCCATCACTGGATAGATCATTATCCTGGTTACTAGATTACTAACTACGTACTGTTGGGAAGAGTGTTGTTGTTGTTTTTAATTAACCCAAATATCTAAGCCCTTTATTATTTCAAATGAATGCTGGTACACAGGATAAATGGGATGACATCTGTTTGTGTTTGTGCAAACCATAAAAACAAATAACGCTTTATTAAGGAATAAATAAACTGTATCAACGTATATACCAGAATATCAAATAATCGCTTTGTCTTAAAAGTACAAAACAGTGCGGTGTGGCTTTAAGAAGGGTTTGTTTGTTGTCTTGGGTTGCGTCACGCATTGGGGCGGAGTCATGACGTTGATGGAAAAGAAACGAGCGTGCCGGAGGCTGGACTGCAGAATAAAAGTTGTTGAAGGAGGAAAGAGGAGCAGCATTGTGACCTGACTTTACTCCGATCCGATCCCATCCCGTCTGTGGTTAAACCACCGGCCAAGCTCATCCGCCTGCCCTTCTATAAGACTCAGAAACACCACGGATCTGAACAGAGCCGGAGCAGAGGTAGATCTCACTCAGTACACTGGGCAGGGCGTTACTCTTATAGTTTGTATGATTTTGTAACTTGGAATATAACTTAACTAGGACAAACACAGTGGACAGGATGGGTTTTTAGATTTAGTTTATTTTTGCTTTATTTTATCTGTAGGCTGAGACAAAAAAGCCAGGATGTGTGTGTGTGTGTGTGTGATTTCGGTTTTATGTGGCTGTGTTGTGACATGTGTAATCTAAATGACACACGGATGTAAACACCCGGTGGATGCTATATTGTAACTTAAAGCACCGGTCCTTTCATGAAAACCATCCGGATAATCTGTGCAGAGACAATCCTGTGACTATGATAAAGGATTTCAGTCTTATTAAAGAGCTATACAGCATTCAGTTCTACATTGAGGCTAACTTGAATGCCACCAGTGATTTGATGTTGGGTAAAGAGGTATATAGTTATATATAACTTGCACTTTAATAACTGGCAGAAAGTGCTGCTGTGTCGCGAATCACATTCGGCTCGTTAGTTCAGGTGGAGGGGGAAAAAGTTTTAAGCCTTTTTATCTGACATCCCTTTAACAGCGCGCGTGCTATGAAAGAATCGGATTTATTATTAGTACATTGAGTCGATACATGCCGGCCGGGCTACTGTTGGTTGAAAACTGCTGTAAAGCCTGTAAATACTGGCATGTTTTTCTATTATTAACCTACTAACAAATCATTTGCACAATAAATAAAAACCAACACATAATTTCAAAAATGAAAAGTCGTTGTTTATCTGAGCTAAAGTCAAGCGAGGTATAAACTCGTTTGCTTTGCAAAATGAAACCTCTTCTCTGCGCTCACAGTCAACTTCCACGACGGTTTCACTCACGTTACAGAGCTAAGAATTATTATTACAACGTACATTATACGCTCCTTAACCCGAGGCGTGGTCAGGAATTAATTTAAGGACGCAATATTACAGGCACTGTGATTTATTGGAGTTATTCTATTTTTTAAAGCGCTTCCTTAAATGAATCCTTGACCACGCGGCTAGGTGTCAGAGCAGGACGAGCGGCGATGGCACTGATGGGCTGTTTACCATTGACATGAAAAGCTACTCTTTAAAAAAATATTTTGATAACATATAAGAGAAAAAAAATATATCTATATTATTATCCACGCATCGTTTTCGCCTCCTGCAGTAAAACGGCAGCACTTCACCTCCCTGTCACATTTAGCTCGCTATGCTGTGTGCTAGCCGGCTACTAGCGATCAAACAGAAACGGGGGCCCTGATTGGTTACTCACATTTCTACCATAGCAACGAGTAGCCAATAAAATGTCAACCAAATAATGTTAGGGTCGCGTGCGTTTGCCGTTGGGCGGTATTTAAGTTTGGGGGCAGGGGTAGCTCAGTGGCTAAGGCATTGTGGATCAAGCCCCCCCACCACGTTGCCCCCGTTGGGCCCTCGAGCAAGGCCCTTAACCCTCAACTGCTTAGATGTATAATGACCTAAAAATGTAAGTCACTCTGCCAGATACTGTAAATTGGTCTTCATGGTGGCTCAAGATGAACATTATCATTATAATACATGCAGTAATGCAAAAAAAAAGTGTATTTTGTGTATCAAAAAAAAAATCACTATGCCCAAAAACATGTTATTTACATAATCTGCACGCACAATCCATCCTAATAATGAGTGATATATGGTGTGGCACATTGTGCCCTGAGGTGGTGGCCAGGTTTCCTTCAACAGATGAGAGGCGCTCGTGTGGTGCTACTGTTTATTTAGCATTTCCTCAGCAACCACGTCCTGTGTGTGTGTGTGTGTGTGTGAGAAACGAAAGAGAGGAGGAAAAAAAAAGATTATGCTGTGTCTTTTGTGACCTCTGGCGATGGTTCTAACTTTGTTAAATTAATAGTCCCAGTGTTGGCAGTTATGTTCAGGGGAATGTCTCGGGGGGAAAAACTATTTGGCATGTCAAGTAACAGAGTTACATGAAAATTTGTTTCATGTAAAATAAACATTTACTAAAGAGATATAGAATAGATTTAGAGTGCTTATTGGGAACAGTGGTGATCTATGATTGATCACTAGGTACAGTTTTAATCAGTGGTTGGTCATTCGGGAATGAAGGTTGATTGGTCATTTGAAATATTGGTGATTTGGTTGTTTGAAATATCACAGAGCAGTGATTTGTCATTTGAAATATTGGCAATCAGTGATTGGTCGTTTGACCTGTCAGTGATCAGTGATTGGCACTTTTTCACCAATGTGAAAGAGATTGTGGTGAAAAAAAATTATACAGTGATGTATCGTGATTCCTCTGTATTCATGTATCGCCACAATGACTTTTTTAAAATTCATATATGTTTGCATTTGAGGTGGGAGTAATGGTGGTGTGCTGTACACTGTTCACACACAGGCATGCAGTGTGGTAGGAGCGAATTATTTTTTTCCAATTGTAACATCTGTAAATTCAATATCGACTTGGGGTATTTATAAAATTCTGATACTTATAGAATTGCAATTCAGATCGAATTAACTCATAGGTATCGTCATATCGTATTGGGTGGCCCCTGATGATTCCCATCCCTACAATATGGGGTAGTTGGGACCAAAGGCTCGTGCAAGCACAATTCAATCTAACTTTACTCCTGGAAAATGTTTTCACAACTGGTATAACAATCAGCTGAGAAGAGAGCCAGAGTAGTGTATCAAGTGCACAACATGCTGCTAGGTACATTTGTTTCTAAGTCACTTGAAGTTTGAAATAATAAAACTTTTTTTTTTCTGCAAAGGTTTTGTGAGGTCAAATTATGGTTGCATGTGGCCTTTAGCTTGTGTATATATAAATGGATGGGCAGTTTTCATTACCATTTTTAATTTTGCTGCATAATGATGTACAGTGACTTCTACTTATCAGAGTGTACATGTCAAAGACCTCAAACTTCCCACATTTCGCATTTTCTCTCCATATGCTTTAGTCTGTATGGATGATCTGTAAGATAAGCTAGAATGGAAGTGCTATGGACTGCTTTCCCATTTCAATACAATACGAACAACATCATGCCCATTATCTTGTTTTTTTTTTTTTTTTTTTACTTTCTTATACCATGTTACAGTATGTGCAACATAGGACATGAAATGAAAACCTGTTCTTATTTATCTGTTGTTCAATATTACACCTACATAAAATGTCATAAAGTGTATTGAAAAATTGAGGCCAACACAAGGGAGATATCAGGTGCAGTATCAGTTATAGTATTGTATTGGATAAGTACATATTGGAAAAAGTGATGATTCATGAGTGTCACATTGACGAGAGTGATAAGTTTCTGCACTCTTAGCACAAACACACACGCTTAGAGCGCAGGGCAGCAGAGGGAGCTGTACATTGCTTGCTTCAATGCGGACTCATTCACAGTTTCGATGGGATCTGAACAAAGCAAACCGGTAGTTCACACCCTCTCCGTGCTGATCTCAGAGTACACACGTAAAGCACGATTTGTATTCGTGAAAGTAAAGCGTACAAGCTGTCAACTTTTAGACACGACACATGCCTTCACTTTCAGTTTTGAAATTAATTGCACACATGTATTGACTTTTATGTTTTTTTCTTTTCTTTTTTTTTTTCTTTGAAAAGCATGCTTTTCATGTCCGTTCAAAATATAGTGTGTTTTCGGTTTCATTTCTATACTTCACATCATTATTATTTTTATTGTGTTTAGACAGCAACAGTCTCAATTTCTGACAAGGGCCTATTAGTGTCAGAAACTGTATGTACCTATTAAACTGCAGCCAGCATGCCCCGGTCCTGACCGAAACCCAGTCATGGAAAAACGTCTGTTTGTTTCTGTGTGTTTGTTTTACTTGCACTGTGTCTTGTGTGGCAGATTGACAATGACGCCTCATGTCTCTTCTGGAGATAAATAGCTACTGCTCACCCGGAATCGTCATGATCCACAAAAACTGCACAGTCTCTACCACACAACACGGAAAAAGCAGGAGACACGCTTGTTGCCTCTGCCTTGCTCAGTCTCCGAAAGGTTAAATATAGTAAACCAGTTGTCTAACCACAGCCTCATGGTGTGGTTTCATGGCCACTATTTATCTAAATGAGTACCACAAGCTAGGCTAATCTTAACTGTTATTACGATGCTCTGGGTCTGGTCTCCATGCATTTTCTCTCCAGCGGTGCTGTTACTTGAGACTGAGGCATTGATTTGTTTTGGTCAAGTGTGCATTACAAACACAGGCTTCATATTGTGGTTGCACGTTTATGTGTGTGTAAGTTCCCAGTCTGGGGGTGTGGCCAAACGGGTGATGCCGGGTGGCAAATGCCCCTTTGAAATAAACATCGGCAACCCCAACTCTGACCACAAGTCCTATCTCCTGAGAGATCTATCACTCATATATGCTTGATAAATCTGTAGTGAATCATTTTTGAATGGTGTTTTGACGAAACTCTGTAAATATTAGGAACTGTATTGACAGTACAGCAAGTACAGTCATTGTGCACCCATTTATTTATATAACAAATGTCGTTAAATTCTGCAACTATTCTTGTCCAAAGCATCATTTGGGGACAGCGCTGGGGTTATTACATGCTATATGTTTTCAAGATGACCACCATGCGTATTCAAAAAAATCCATCCTATGGTGCAATACCATTGTAAAGGGCAGAGACAAAGCAAATGTTCAATTTTGCTTGACAGGTCCTGTCATCAGTAAGACTAGAGCTGTTGTCTTGACAGTTGGTTTTATGTTCTTGTAAACTATCCAGTTTGGTGTCTTGGTTTCTAGCCTGTTTCAAACCCTGTCAACTTCAGCATCTTCACTTACACTTGTTTGTACCATGATTAATAGCAGAATAAGTGGTAGAAGAAGGTATTTCAGTGTTGTTGAGGTGTGTTTTGGCTCTGAGCTTCCCCCTGGTGGATAGATCCTTTAATCATCCAGGTGTGCAAAAGGTATATTGAGTTCTATGTGCACTTTACTGTTTGCGTAGTCACTCCTGTGTGTAAAAACCTGGACATCCCTGTTCCCCAGTCTCTCACGAAGTTGCTTAGTGCAGCTTAATGTCTTCAACAAGGAATAACAACAACAACAACAACAAAAAACCGCATCCTAAGCTTAAAATTCTGTCTCCTTAACTTGATGCCGGAGATGTTCCTTCCCTGCCTACGCAGTGACGTTAAATCAACAGGACTGCTCAAGGCATGACAGTAAACAAAGTAGCACTTCTTCCGTTTAAATGAATTATACTGTGTGCATAACATTATGAAAATCCTTACACTTGGCCACTTCCAGCCGCCATTGTAAAGAGATATTGAAAATGTAGTTACTGTGTAAAGGGCAAAATTGTAAGGGCTAGACAACTGGGTCAGAACAACTCCAAAACCTGCAGCTCTTGTGGGATGTTCCCAGGGTGCAGTGATCAGGACATACCGTAAGGTATTCAGGGAAGGAAAACCGGTGAACTGGCGACAGGGTCATGAGTGCACAGGGCTAATTGATGTACAGTTTGCTTAATATTCCTCAACATACGGATATTTTCATTCAATGTCTATAATCTAGAACACTGACTATACATTAAGCTGTTTGATGAGGTAATTACACATCACTCATCATAGAGGCATCCATGTTCTGTTTTCTACTTTGTATGTCAAATATGCAGAAGTCGAAATGATGATGTCAGACTAACCTGCGAGTTGCTGCTTATGATGTAAGTCAAATGTGGCGGAGAATGTGTATCGTAATCCAGATCAATTTGCACTTGATAAGTGATCGAAAATCACATCACAGAGTCAGGAATGTCTTCATGGTTGTCACACACAAAAATGTACTTTTTAATCTTTATTATAAGCGGATGTTTTAGTGGCTCACATGACCATAACGTGTGTGTGTGTGTGTGTGTGTGTGTGTGTGTGTGTGTGTGTGTGTGTGTGTGTGTGTGTGTGTACAGTAGGTTGTACCTGTGCTAGGAACTCGACAGTATACCTAAAACCTATTTGTCCCTTTTCTGACATGTATTTTTAACATGCTAGGGCTGTTTCTTGGTTTTGCATTTTGCACTTAGTCATTATTTGGCTTTGTTCGGTTTTAGTGGAGGGAGAGAGGAGTAACTGCTTCCTGTTATACTGAAGAAAAAATAAAGACGCAAAACCCCGTTTTTTCCCACCTACGCAGGAAACACCAAGTTAAAACAGTGGTGTATAAAGGCACTTGTTGCTCTTCTCCCCTGATGCTATTCGTAAATACATGTCTGTTCACTGTTACCGTAAAGATTTGATTATGACCGATTGACACAGCAATTTTCTTGGTTGCAGGTGGAGACGGTGCAAGATCCTGCTCATGGAGGAGGATGAAGATGATGTATTTGGGTCTGTCTCACAGTGCTGGCCTTCGTCCAACAGGGAGATAAAGCAGGAGGACCACAGCACGCAGACCCCAGGGAGCCCTGCGGCACGGCTAAATGGCATGCTGCCCTGCGGTGTGGCCGAGGAGCCCCGACGCCTCTTCTACGGTAAACCTGATCTTCATAAAAATGAGATGGAGTTGATGGTGGAGACAAAGTTTAGAAACACAAATTTGCAACCTGTTTGGCAAGAATTAAAACAACTACTTTATTCGTTAGGGGGAGGGGAAAAAAAAGTATTTTGAGTCACTGAAATCAGTCTGCCCTCGCTCTCACACTAAAAGTTTGTTTAAGCACAAGAGTTGTACATGTAGAGGTTAGTTCCCTATTTTAGCCCTGTTCCCTATTTTAGCCCTATTCCCTATTAAGTACCATTATTACATTTCTTATGTTAATAGAGTACGCCGAAACTCGGTGAGAGATTCCATCACCTGTAAGAGCAACCTGTGTGTCTCTCTCGTCCGCTCCCCTGTCTCCCCTGTGGCGTCTGATTGTCCTGGCCTCTTCAGCTTTTATTACTTGTGTGTGTGTACTTAGTCGCTTTGCAATTCAAATGACTGCACGCAAGGGTTATTCTGCTGGCTCTGGGCCCAGGCATGGACATCAAGACAGCTTACAACCTGACTGCACTCTTTCATTTGTTTACGTTTGTGCTCTTCGAGAGTTTTTTTCTCTCTCATAATAGTTCAAGCCAAATGGACGAAATTAGCACATGAGTTCTTTCCCATTTTAAATTCAGCAGCCTTGGCTCAAACACCAGCTTCCTGTTCAACTTCTCTGAAACTTTTTGCCCATGACCTTTTCTGACTCATGCCTTCTTGTGATGTAACTCCTTCGGTTTGATGCCTTCATTTGTCTTTTCATGATTTGCCATTTTTACGGTTTATTTTTTATAACTTTAAAGCCTTGAGGTGTAAAAACCACAAGAAACAGGAAATTTGATTTCTGGAGTCTTGATTTATTTTGTTGCCGTAAAGCACACATACACTGCAAAGATAACAATCTGTCAGTGTAATCCTTTTAATTCCTGCTACTTTGCTGTACATTGCCCTAGTTGTTCAGATCATGAGGTTAGATGTGGACTGTAGATGTCCAGGCTTTAGTGATAGCACTAGCAGCTGTGTTGGTGAGTATTCTGTTAGTCCCTTGATACCTAGCGTGTTGTGTTGCAGCTTTGAACGTTTGTTCTCTCTTTCTCATTCTCTCTATCCCTGACTAGGCAGCGCAGGATTGCTATTACTGACGCCGTCTGCTCGTTCTGACCGCGTCGAGGGCGCCATGTTTCCTGAGAACCAGCCTCGCCGGCGGCCTGCGCACAGCGTGGAGGCTCAGATTGGCCAGAAACTCCAGATGATTGGAGACCAATTCTATCAAGAGCACATGTTGGTGAGTCCCATCATGCTCCCTGTTTCTGACATCATTCTCCCTGTTTCCGAGCAATACCTTGCGCCTCTGTTCTCAGTGGGAATGGGTGATGTATATCACAGTACAGCATCCACCTCCTAACCCCATTTAGGAACATAAAAACATTGGTGATAAACATCATATACGTGCACTGAGAAGCAGAGCATCACACATCTTATCTTAGTTCCTGCCCGAAAGGTTAGTGGTGATGATATCAGTAGCTGTGTGAGCAGCTAAAACCAATGTCATGCTTCTTGTACCAAGACCTTTCATTTTCTTGACATTCATGCCATGCTTTTTTTTTTTTTTTTACTTATCATTTATTCTTTTTTGGAAATCTGTTTAAAATCTTAAAGTACTTACCTCCCTTGAACTTTCCATGTTGACTTTTCCAGAACTTTCTTTGAGATCTTTTTGGTCTTTAGGTATCCTCAGTAACAAACTCTCTGGCCTCACTGGTGGATTCCATTCAACTAATAATGTGACTTCTGATGGTACCTGCTTACACCATGGCTAATGTAACAGTTCCACAGGAACATGAATTGGGAATGAAGGCTTGAATTATAGTCTTAATGACCGTCCATTTATGTTGCAGTTTATTATTAAAAAAAGTATTAAAGGGGGCAGATTGGAATGTCCTGAGTTGAAACCCAAGTGCCACCAAGGTTCAACTGTTGGGCCCTTGAGCAAGGCTCTTGACCCTCAACTGACCAGGTGTATAATGAGATAAAAGTGTAAATCGCTCTGGATGAGGGCGTCTGCCAAATCCTATAGATGTAAAATGTTGGGAAAGGTGTAGGGGATGAACAGTGGTTTATAGGGGAGTAGTGGGGAACTTTTCCTTAGTGCTGTAGTTTGGAACAAAAGTTTGATGTCATAAAAGACTTCAGTGCAATTTACCCATGGACATTTTGTGTGTCAGGAAATTGTTCTCTCTCTCTCACTCTCTTTCTCTCTCTTCCTTTTTATTAATCTCTCCTAGCATGCTAAAGCTCAGGTCATACTATTCTTCTAGCTTCCTGTTTATGGTTCTCTTTTCCCTTTGTGTATATGTGAGTGTGCACGCCTTTGTTTGTGTGTGAGCATGTGCTCGTGTATGCGTGTGCGTGTGTATCCCCATAACTCACCATGTCTGTCTGTCTGCCTGCCTGTCCGTCTGTCTGTCACTGTGTGGTGGGTTTGTCATATAACAAACAGACAGCAGCGATCAGCTGAGAGTGTTGACTGACTCTGTGACTGAACGTGCACTCTAGCCAAGAATAATGCCTCTTTGTTCAGATCAATGCTACACTGTTGTATTAGTGTCACGCGTACTTTAAAAGAGAGGCTACGCGTGTGTTTACACGCACTGGCAGTGTGCAAGCGTGTTCTGAAAAGTGCAGTGTATCACGAAACCATCAGCTGGCAGTTTCTAATTAGTGTTGTTTTTTTTTTTTTCTTTCTTTCTTTTTCTTTTTTTTTCGTCTGTTCAGGCGCTTAATCATCTTCATCTCTTTACAAACTTTTTTTTCTCTCTCTCTCTGTCTTGCTCTTGCTCTCTCTCTCTCTCTCTCTCTCTCTCTCTCTCTCTCTCTCGCTCGCACTCCCATTCACATACACACACCTACACACAAACAGGGAAGAGGTGAGAAAGTGAGGTAGAAGAAGCGGTAAGCCAAGGCTTGGTCTGAATAGATGTGGTTAGTACGACTCCAGTGAAGTCTTTCTCAGTGCTGCGAAAACTATCATGAGATAATCAAATTAGCCACACTTACACACAACATTAAGGAACAAGCAGCAATGAGGCAACGACACTACAACCAGCTTGATGCCATGTGTTTTATGTCAAATAAGTTATGATTTCAGCTGGACCTCAGTAAGTTGCTGAGGCTTTAAGTCTCTGAAAAGGAGAGGTAACCATACTCTTGCACTGATATCTGGGACAAGGACGGACTTTTTTAGGGTTGTATTAGCCAACCTACTTTCTTTAGTTTGCAACAGCAGATGTGTTTTTACGTCCATACAAGGGTACAATGTGCAGGGCCGAGTGTTAACCGATAGCCTCAGCTCAGGCTAATTGACTCGAGAGGCCATGCGGGAGCTCAGAGATTATGACTCGCGCTCTCCCGGGCCACTTTACGCCACCTTACACCAAGTTGATGACTGATCCCACAGCAACCTGAACCCAAATCTATTAGCCTGCATTTAGTGTGTGTGTGTGTGTGTGTGTTTCTCCCTCTGTGCATCTTGCTGTTATTCTCCATCATGTAATTTACTCCGTAATGTCAAAGTACGGAGGCTGCCTCAGGCTGTACTCATTGCAACTCTTTATCTTAGAAAAAAAAACTATTTCTGTGTTTGCTTTCCTTTTATTTACTGCTGTCGTTATTTGCACCTCATTCTACATGTCATGTCTTAAGCTGACAAGTGCATATAAGAACGGAGACATAACAGCACAGCAACATGTTGACTGCTCAGGCTCAATTCATGTTTTTTTTTTTTTAATGTATATATACTTTTTGATTATAATTCATGTTAATAATATAAAGGGTGTTCAAGTCAAACCAGGACTTTTGATTGCGCAGAATAACACCGTTAGTCCTTGTTCACACGGGCGTAAAATGTTTTGGATAAATGAACGTCCTAGATGGTTTATGTTGCGTTTTGTAGTGGCGCTCGATTGACTTATACACTGGCGTTCGTTTGTCTCTGTCTAACGCCAGCCTGCAGCCCAAATTGTAGTTTGTGTTAACCTGTGGAGGCAGTGTCGGGAACTGGATATGAAAGCCCTTTTTATTTGAGGTACCTCCTTTTAATATGGACCATTTTGCTATATTGGACATTAATCTTCTTGTTTTAAAAATTCTCGTAATACGGCGACGTAGGGAGAGAAAAAATCGCCGCCGCTACTGGGTTCACCCTCTGACTGCACAACATTGGATTAAAGGAAGTTAATTCGTAAAATGAACGTGAAGAAAATGCAATAGAAGCGTTTTCCTTGTGTACGTTGGGATTTGAAAGGCAAGAAAAAGCAGCATGCAACGTTTTTTGATGCCGTATAAATGCGCAGCCGGACAAACGCACATCACCAAAGCCTGTGTGAACACTCTCATTGACTCCTATGTGTAGAAAACCCTCGCCGCTTGATCCGTGCTCATCGGACGCAACGAACGGCAGAAAAACGCTCGATTTTAACGCCCGTGTGAACATGGCCTAAATTTCTCTATATATTCCCATTCTACACTAATGCACTTATTGCATTACAAAGTTTTCTCAGTACGCCTGAGTTGTGTTCAGACTGTCTGCTTCACGTCTGAAACGCCGGCCTCCCAGGAACTCCTGTGAAGTGCCAGAAGTGTGGAAATGGCTTGGATCAAGGTCAGTACTGTATGCACAGCGGATGTGGCAATAGCTCCAAGACAAGTTCCTCAACAATGTTGTTGAATGATTGTGTGAAGAGTTGCGTCACTTCTGCAGGTTGGTTTAAAGTCCGTCAATTTTCAAGAATCAGGACTCGCAAGATGTTTCCATTCAGATTTCTGTAAATAATCAAGTGAGCCATCCTTGTATGCTATGTAACATCAATTGTAACAAAAGCATGACATAAAAATATTTAATGATCTTGGGGGCAAAATTTAAACTTCTTTTACATCAAACTTTAAATCCTTTCCATCTAACCATATTTTTTCCTTTGTTAAAAGTTTAATCAATAGTAAGAGTAATGAAAATGCGTAATCAACTAACACTATACGGTGTGATTAGAAGCTGTAGGGGACAGAGCTGTAGGGCGTGCTCCTTTATCACCACAAGCGTTCCTTATCAGTTCCTCGTCTCGAGATTTGACGCCGGCAGTGACACTTCAGTTTCGAATGAGTCAGACATGACAAAGAATAGTCTGTTGTTCCCACGAGCCCCCTGATGAGCTGTTAGTGCAGCGCCGGCAGGCTGCTCAGCCTGAAATGAAGCTTTTCTGTACCGAGTCTGATAAGAACGGTCGCTGCTGACAGATAAATTGCTGCTCTTGACAGGTTTGCGATGAGACCCCGAGGCAGTCGGAGTTATTATCTGTGCAGGGCCATGTTTCCAGGAGCTTTCTTTGGGGGTTTCTATTATGTTTTTTTTTTTTTTTTTCATTCTTATTTTTGTTCCGTTACAGGTCACTTTGTTCAGAAGGCAGCCATGTGCGTTGGGTTTCATATACTACTTCCTGTGTGTGTGTGTGTGTGTGTGTGTGTGTGTGTGTGTGTGTG
>JAOTQY010000002.1:5883845-5895119 GCA_026413445.1 Dolichallabes microphthalmus
AAATAATATGCGGCCCGTGAGACTTGAACTTGGACATAGTGCGGCCCACTGCAAAAAAAGGTTGAGAACCACTGCTTCAGAACATACTCTATTGTGAATTTATCAGCCATTAACAAAAACTAAGTTACTGTATATCAGGTCAAAATATAAAATAATGAAATTCTGTTACAATAAAAAAAAGTAAAGAAAGTAAAATAGAACAGAATAAATCAGAACCTTTTGATCTGTGTAATTCTGCCCCCCAAAAAAATTATTCTATTAATAAGTTTTGTTAAATTCTGTTAGTACTTTCCCCTCTGTGTGTTCATGTACTGTCCTCTTAAATACAGTACATACTAGTGATTGGTTGTTCATGAACGATTCGTTCTTTTTAAGGTCACTCAGAAGAACGAGTAGTCTCAAGTTCTACTGTGTGCGCAAATCATCGCAAACCCCCTGTAGGTTATATACTGGAAACAGAATTGAGTGATTCTCTCCTTAATGACTCTTCTACTCCGAGTCGTTCTTCTTTTGTCACGTGACTCCCATAGACGATATGCAGTGCAGTACACATTAAACAGAATTGAATGGTTCCAACGAATCTTCAAGTCCCCAGTCGTTCGTTCTTTTGTCACTTGATTACAAGGTTGCCCTTCTTACCCACCAGTGTATTTATGGGGATGCTCCTCCCTACCTCAAAGAACTTATTTCCTCACATACGTCCACACGCAACCTCCGCTCTGCATCAGTACATCTTTTGAAAACTCCTAAGACTAAACTTCATACCATGGGAGATCGAGCTTTTTGCTCAGCTGCACCTAGACTGTGGAATGCTCTCCCTGAGTATCTGAGGACGCCACAGACTGTTGATGCTTTTAAATCTGGTCTTAAAACTTATCTTTTTATCAGAGCTTTCGGGTTGAATTAATTTTGTAGCACTTTGAGATTTGTTTCAAATATAAAGTGCATTATAAATTAAATGTATTATTTGTAGTAGTAGTAGTAGATCAAACAGTTTGTATTTCTAGTATGTGATCATTTTATTTCATGGTAAGGCTAAACTACATGTCCTTTACTTTCCTACACAAAGACAAGTAACACCAACTCTTATACATTGCCATATCCAAATTATGTACACTGTTAATGAAACCTTTAACACCACTGTTACATTTGAATGTTTAGTTCAGATCCACGGCCTGCATGCACTCACCTGTATGTACAGATAATGTGCAATAAGGGGAGGCTTTTCAGATATTGAGCTCTCCGTTGTGTCCACTCCTTGCCTTTTACTCAATTCTTCCTGTATGGGATACAGAAAAAAAAACCTTGAATCAAACAATGAAGAATACGGCGACTATAGTAACCTGTTAATGTTGGCTTCAGAGAGTGTTACTGACCTGCACCACGCTGTCTCTGCTCGCATCGCCGTTATCGAAAACGATGTCACTTTCCGAGTCACTGTCGGATGGGCTGCCGAAAAATGAACAATCTGATCAAACTCAAAGCAGGACATCATTCTGACAAGCCTGCAGTCCTGATATTTTTCAGCTGATTAGATTTTAGTGCCAATAAACAAGCGACTATTAGGCTTTATACTGGTGTATCAAAGTGGCATTCATTTAGAGTCAGGACCCTTTATTTAAAATGGTGAGAGCCCATTTATAGCAGCGCAAAGATGATTTAATTTAGCAATTCATGAACACCAGTTCCTGTTATAACTTTTATCATACTCTTCTTATAACAGCACTAGACTGATTCCTCACCAGCTGACTCTGGAGACTTCTTCCACCAATCTTAAATAAATCTCTCTTTACAGACAGCTGCATTATAATCAAATTGATAACTGACCCTGATGACACAGACAGACACAAGATAGTGATCCCCATGCGCCTGAACTGACTAGATCAAAGATTATTCCTCTTTATAAGAAGAATACATTATTACATCTAATATATTAACATTTAATCTGATTGTTCTCTCTTGTCGGAATAAAATCAGTTCATTCTGTGAATGTTTCCCCACACAGGAAAAAAGTACAGTACCAGTCAGTCAAAAGTTTGGACACACGTTTGGATTTATTTTTCTACATTCTAGGACAATATTGGAGATTTCAAAACTATAAAATAACACATATGGGATTAGGTATGTGACAACAGCAGCAATCAGTTGTTATTTTAAGACATGAAGGTCAGTTGTTCTGGAATAGTTCTTGCAAGAACAGTATTGTCAAAGTGCATTTGCAAAACCCATCAAGCACCATAATGAAACTGGCTCTCATGAAGACCATCTCAGGATAGAAAGACCAAAACCTCCCTCTGCTGCAAAGGAGAAGTTCATTTAGCGTTACCAGCATTAAAAATCAGCTGAATCAGATTCAAACTGATATGAGTCCGGGATACATCTCAGTATCAACTGTTCAAAGATGTTTATTGCAATATTTTGGATGGATTGTTTAACGAAATAAATAAGACCATGGAATTAGAAAGTGTGTCCAGACTTTTGACTGGTAGGGCAACTCCAACAAGCTTCTTCACCAGTACACCCAGCTAACTACATCACTACAACCTACTGGACAAAAATTTAACCACAAAATGATTGCTTTTTAAGCATTACTTGCAAGTACCTTGCATAAGTCTTGCACAACATTGTGTTGGGTGCGAATTGGGAAACTAACTTACACTTTCTTATAGATGTGTCTTTTACCTTGTAATGTGGATATACTGTATCATTAAAAATGGTTAAAGGTAGATAAATAGACCAAGTAATATTATTAAAGTTACACTATATATGCACATTTCTACGTAAAAGTGTAAACAGTAAAAATCCCATCTATAACACTCAAAATTGTGGAGAGACGTAGTGTAAGAGTAATGTTAGGGGTGTGAATACTAATGCAAGTATGTGATTCCTGAACACGGTGTAGTAACTTACAGGAAAGACGGACAGAACACATCTGCCTCATCTTCATCATCCTCGTCGCTCGAGTCAGTCGTGTTGCACTTGGCACTAGAAGACCTCTCCAGAGACGTGCTCCACTCCACCGAACTGGCCAGCGCCGGCGGGGGTGCAGCGTCCTCGATGTTGTCGAGGAGGCCGAGCTCATTGTGACGAGATGGAGCGGCGGGTCGTGACGGTCGCTCAGGGGTGCTTGCTGGCTCGGAGGTGTCGCTGCTCTCCGCCCCAGTGGATGGTGCCTCGTGTCTCTCAATCCACGCGTTATAATAGCGCACAATGTTCTCATGATTCAAGCGTGAGAGCAGGGTCACCTCTCCCTTAATGCGCCGGAACTGCTTACTGGCTGGGTTCACCTGGATCCGTTTGACCGCGTAGTAGCAGCCGTCCAGCTTGTTTTGGACCTTAAGATGCACAGAAGACCATAACCGCACAACCATTGAGAAATGAGAACAAAGAAATATTCATCATTGGATACCAAAGAAAAAGGGTTTTTCTGGAAAAGCAGTGATTTCTAAACACAGCTGAATTCATCACCTTGATTACTGCTCCAAAAGCACCTTTGCCCAGCAGCTGGAGCTCCTCGAACTCATTGAAGTAACGAGAGAACTGTTTCTGCACCACTGTACTGAACGGACTGCTGAGAAGGTGACTCCGCGGGATAACCGTAGACGCAAAATCCACATCCGTGTCTGACAATAGAAGTGTGTCACAGAACAAAGATTGCACTTATTTAGGGTTTCCAAGATATGTTTTAACCCCCGAATCTAAACGCAAAGCCATAATGTCAGTAGCAAGTGACATCTCATTCATAACCACACAATTACAGCTACTAATCCAAGCAGAGATATCTGAGGTGTTTTCACATATAGTCCTTTTTAAATGAACCAGAATCTGTGCTCTTAAGGTTTGTTCACACTTGCCATGTTTGGTTCGATTAAAACGAACACTGGAACAGTTATCCTGTTAGTGTGGATCACCTGAACAATTGTGAACGCTGCCATCCAAACCTTCTCAAGCTAGAGAATCTGCTTCGAAACGAACTCTAATGCGGTTCAATTGAAATGTAAACGGATGAAAGATAACCAATGTAAAGAAATCAGATCATCTGATAATGATGACTGCACCTGAGAATTTTCACTGCTCAATTCCATATCTGTGACATTCGATGTAGAAGAGGCAGCATTTGGATGAGAAAAAAGTGAAAAAAAAGTCCTTGACTAACATTACCCCCCTCCCGCCCCTGGCAAAACTGGTCCGTTAACTAATGGGTAAACGGGACAGCTGTTTTATTTATACTGTTACTTTATCAGTAAGGGGATTTCTAAGTGGGCTATTGACACAAAATTTCCACCAGATGTAGCCATCAAACCAAACCAAATAATCAGAACATTTAAGTATACAAGTTGAGTTATAATAAATAAAGTGAAAAGACACAGGGAATAAGTATTGAACACACTTTATTTAATACTTTGTAGAAAAGCCTTTGCTGGTGATTACAGCTTCTAGACGCCTCTTGTATGGAGAGACCAGTCGTCTGCATCGCTCAGGAGTGATTCTGGCCCATTCTTCCACACAAACGGTCTTTAAATCTTGAAGATTCCTTGGGCCTCTTTTATGAACTTTTCTATGGGATTTAGGTCAGGTGATTGACTGGGCCATTCAAGCAACTTGATTTTCCTTCTTTGAAACCACTTCGTTGTTTCCTTGGGCTTGTGTTTGGGATCCCCTCTTTTCATTTTCAGCTTTCTGGTAGATGGCAGCAGATTTTTATCCAGATATTTCACCATTCATCCTGCCTTCAATAATATGAAGTCTGACAATGGCCCCTTGCTGAAAAGCAGTCCCAAACCATGATGCTTCCACCCCCAAACTTAACTCTTGGTACAGTATAGTGTTCTTGTGGTGGTGGTGGGCAGTGCCATTTCTTCTCCAAACATGGTGTGTAGAATGCCTGCCAAAAAGTTAAAATCTGACCATACTATAGTCTCCCAATAATCCACAGGCTTCTCCAAATGCTGTTTTGCAAACCGAGCATCAACATTTTGTTCTGCGATGGAGTCTTGCATGGTGAGCGTGCATGGATGCCATGGCGCTTCAGTGCATAGTTTATAGTTTTTTTTTAAATAACAGTATCTGCTGATACAAGGTCTTCCTGAAGACTCCTCGGACAGGGATCTTACGTGGAGCACCTGATCGTGGCCGGTTTATGGTGAACTGATGCTCTTTCCATTTCCGGATAACGGCCCCCACAGTGCTCACAGGAACATTCTGCATTCTGGAAATGAGCCTATAACCATTCCCATCAGAATGCTTTTCAACGATGAGATTACAAAGATCTTGGGAGAGTCCTTTGCTTTTACCCATCATGTAGTCCTTCCTGTGTGCCTCCTGGGTAATGAGAAGCCTTTATAGGCCATCAATTAGGACTAAAGCAGCTGATATCAATTAGTACTGATAGGGGGCGGCGGTTCTCTCACAATCCTGACAGATTTCAGGTGATCTCCTGGCTTTCCATGCCATTGTGCACCTTGTTATCTTCATGTGTTCAATACTTATTCCCTGTATCATTTCACTTTATTTATTATGACTCAACTTGTATACTTAAATGGTCTGATTTGTTTGTATGAATTCAATATTTGGCTACATCTGGTGAAAATTTTGTGTCCAAAGCCCACTTAGAAATCCCCTTACTGATAAAAATGCTGATGTGCCAAATACTTATTTTCCCCACTGTATATGCAAAGCTAACTAGCTTCTTGCACAAGGCTCAATCATAAATTCCTTTGTAATCCCTAATCAAGGGCAATACTTGGTGTGTGGAACATGTGATTGTACATCCTTACGCACTGGCGCTAACTCCAACTATTTGAAATTCAACTCTGGAACCTGGAAGTTAACAAAGCAAATATTCCAGAGCAGGAAAAGCAGAAGAAAAATTTAGGACCATGGTTTTATCCAATCCTGTCATATACTGTATGATCTAAGATGGTTAAATATGAATAGAGACTACAGTGTAAGTCAATTACTAAGGCAATTAGTAAGGCAGAACACTGTACACTATTCTAAACTGTTAAATGTCATCTGTAAATTTATTTCTCTCGTATTAGAGTTATGGGTGTGCATGTTTGTTTGTGTGTGAGAGTCCAGACAAGAGAGACGCACCTTCTGGGCTGGGCTCCTGGCATGGAGGAAGGCTCTTCGGTGAGGGTGAGCGCAGGAACGAGTGCTCTAGCAGCTGCTGAGTGTTCCAGCGGTCAGCATCATTGAGACACACACACCTGCAAAGCAAACCAAGTCAAACTCACACACCTGCAGTCACGCATCCAAGTTTGTACTAGGGATGTGCACGAGTACTCGATTAACCGAGTACTCGAACACAGCAGCGATGATCGAAAGAGCCGACCGATTGACAGGCTCTAAAAATGTGAGAACATGCGGTAAAAAAATTGAGAAATACCGGAGCGCAGAGCGAAAATGGCCGCCGTTTAGCCGGAGAGTCCCTCCTTCTCGAAACTCTGCCTCCGCGCACCCCCCCCCCCCCCTTAACCCTCCTCATCTGCTCAGATGTATAATGAGATAAATGTAAGTCACTCTGGATAAGGATGTTTGCCAAATGATATATATTTGTAAATGCATATTCCACGACTAAAACTGTAAAAGAGTGGATCTGAGAGCATGAAGAATCATTTTCATACATGACCTTGCACAACGGAATCAAAGCTAAAGGCAGTTGTTATTCAAAATATTAAAGCTTTCATTCCTTTGTTTTCTTTAATCTGTAGACTAATATTACTCTAACTAACCAGTTCACCATATTTGTATATTAGTTTACATCATCGCCCAAATTACAGCTTAGTCACTTAGTCAGACAATCAAAACATGGGACTGGGAAGGTATTAGAGCTATTTCTTGGCCAGTGGTTTAGGACATGAATTATGATTATTAAAAAATTAATGCAATCACTCAAAATTCAAACAGGCATACTGCAAATATTTATTTATATAAAATGTGATCAAATTCAGTTCTGACACCATTAGTAAACATATAAATGTAGTGTTAATACAAGCTTACAGCTGAATATAAAGTCTCTCTGCTTTACAAAACTATTCACAACATGTTCTTTCTGTCATAAATGTCTCAATCTTTTTTTCAGTGCAGCCACACCACACACAGAAATGCAAACTCACTCAAAAACATCAAACTGTATTTTGCATCTTTTAAATGCCTTAAAAATGCATGTTGGATTTTGCCTTTACTGTGCCGCTGGATACAGCCGAGAGCAGAATAAACAACCCCAGACAGACCAGTCCTTTATCAAAACCACCCCAGTCAGCATCACTAAAGCAAACACACCTGCACAGCAGCTCCGACTGGAGGACGATGACCACATCGGCAAACACACAGTCACACACACACACACTGCCACTCAGCATTAATCCATGCCATCTACCAGCAAAGCTAACACTGATGTAGTCAAAACCTAGGACATGAAAAGAACCACATTGTGGCTGAGCGGGGACTCTTTATTTACAGACCTACTGGTCATTGATCAAAGGCATTTCAAACAAAGACTGGCACAAAACTGTCATAACACTAATATTAGTCACTGTCACATCACAATAAAGACATACACTGCCAAGCCAAAATAAAGTCACCACTTCAGAAGGATTACACTGGTCTTCATTAAGTACCACAACAATGAAGGAAATTTAAAAATACTAGAATTGGATTGATCTGTTCTGAACCTTCAACATCATGGGAGAAAAGCAAATCATAAATGGAGATCACTTCAAGAATAAGTACATATTCATGATTTAAAAAAATTGATAGTAGAAATCAGAGTTACAGTGAGGCAAAAAAGTGTAGCTTCTTCTTCAAGAGGCGCCTCCACTCCACATAAACCTACTTTTTTGCGCCACTGTATGTTTAATAGAGAAAGTAATCACATTTTTACATGCAAAGTGCAATAAGAAGTCATCAGCTGTGTGGCCATTAGAAAATCAGAGTAATAGTGCCACTATTGATGATTAAGATTGGACTAACGGAACAAGGTCATGCGGTCCGATAAGTTTAGAATGAGTCCATTTCAAAATGATGAGTGCATCAGGGTAAGATGTATCAATATGTAGCAATATGCGGCATTATGTAGCAATAAAGTAAAGTCACCTGACTACCTGAATGTACTGAATGACCAGGTTATCAAATTCATGAACGTTTTTTAATTTTACTGCCATGTTACATTGCTGACCTGACCTGAACTGATGCAACCCCAGATCATAAGTGATTGTTGTGTTGAAGTTCAATAAAACTGAATAGTCGAATAGCATTTCTGTTAGCAATGATGATAAACTTACTTCTTGAGGAAATCCTGAAGATCAGCAGGTAGGCTGGTGGGAACGGTGACAGGATACTCCTTGACCTCGCGTCCCTGAGAGAGTGCCATGAGAAGCAGCCCGAGGCTCCATATGTCCCCTTTCTTACCGGTGCGTGTGGGCAGCGTGTCCTCGCAAAAGCGCACGTGAGCCTGCTCGAAAATGTCCTCCTTGCACATGTCCCCTAACCGTTTAGCCAGGCTGTAATCGGCCAGTCTCACATTGCCCTGGGCATCTATAAGCACGGAGGAGGCGGACAGCTGCTTGTGCACCACCGAGTTGGTGTGGAGGTAGTCGAGTACAGCGAGAAGCTGAGCGGCGTGCTGCCTCAGCTGATCAGGGGGCAGCGGCGTTTCTGCAGAGAGACTCTGAGCCAAGCTGCTTCCGGGCACATGCTCGGCCAGGAGGTGCACCACCAGGCAGTCCTCACGCTCGCTGTAGCTCATGGCCTGGTAGTGCACCAGGTTGGGGTGGTCCAGCTTCATCAGGGAGTTCAGCTCACTCTCTGCTCCATGGATCTGCAGAGAAGGAGCAAGCAGGTGACTGACTGTCGTTCTTAAATAAGAATTAGTGGCGTAGCCATCTCAGGATCATCGAGCCACATGGATTTGTGTAAACTGACAGCAACACCCTGGACAAAACACTAGCTCCAGGGCTTAAGGCATGAGGTCAGAAGATGTGGGGTTTCAGTGCCATTCATAGATTTTTCAGTTTCTGTTCTGCCTGGTCTAATTTCAGAAATTAAACTCTGTCTCATATAACAGAAAGGAAGAAGACACATATCAACACACATCTTGCCGACTGACTCCAATAAGGTAGTTGAATTTGGTCACATGAATAGCCAGTGTGAAGCGTAAATGGAACCACAATGCAAATGTCTTATTTAGCGCTATAAACAAATCACTCAGTTTTTAGCATTAAGAGCTAACTGGTCTCAGTTTAGTCTCTGTAAAAAGGGAATTCTATTACAAGGGTGATCTTGACACTTTGCGACATGGATGTTTGTAATATGAAATACATGTAGTCCCATTGACATTCAAGTTACTAAATTCCGCAGAAACGAAGGGACAGCGGTTCTACTTCCGGTTAAATCACAGAAGTAGCTCACGTGTATTGCACAAAAAAAAAAAAAAAAAAAAAAAAAAACACACACTGCAGTGCATATAAAATGTCTCATGTCCAGTATATTGTCTGTGTGCATGTGTGGGGCTGTGAGAGGAATGAGTTGGCCTCATGGGCACGATGGGCATTATGGCACAAAATGGTCCTGTAAATCCTCAACGAGACAAAGTTCACAGCCTATTACAGTATACAGTACAATGGAAAACAGGTTTGAAGCAAAAATGGTGTCCGGGATTCCCATCGCGATTTGAAGGCACAGAGACTAATTCTCTCTACTAATTTCACTGCGAGATTCATTTCCTTAGGCGCGATTATGGTTTTTGGACACATGATGGCAGTGTGCGGAAACGGGACAGATTTAGTCATGTGGATCGGCATGCTTTATATTGTATATTTGTATCAAAGGTACATAAGACTCACTTTATCTGACCTAAGAACAAATCAAACTTACAATTGTGCTCCTGGAACGGAACTTGTTCGTAAATCGGGGACTGCCTGGTTTCAAGACAGTGTACTTTTTTTGTTTTGTTTTTGTTTTGTATTTAATAATTCTGAGGTCTTGTGTTTATGTCTAATTTTACATGAATAAACATCCCTGATTTTCAAAGTGACCTTAGACATTTGCACCCTAATAAACTTACTGCATTATTGCTATGATAAATGAGAAGTCAATCATCAGAAAAGAAAAATGCAGAGGTGATTTAGTATCCAGGCAGGACTTCCACTTTCATTAAGCTGGAAACCCATTAAAAGCAATATGGAGGATGCTCCTCTTGGACACAGTGATTGATTAAAACTAAACTCCTGCATTACTGTAATAATATAAGGGGTGTTCAAGTTAAACCAAAACATTTGATTGTGCAGGATAACAACACAGTTATGAGAGTAAACTTTATTTCTCTCGATAATCCCCTGCTACACTACTGCACTCATCCCACTGTTTCACTGGTGTATGGATACCATTTAGGTAGATGGTTTTCTCAGTACGCTGGAGCCATGATCAGACTACCTGCTTCACGTCTGAAATCTGGCCTCCCAGGGACTGGTCGCTCAGGACACCACGTCCACTGTACAGTCCTGACCCTGTTCTGAGCCATTTCCACAAGTTTGGGTCCTTTAAGAAGTTCCAGAGAGACCGGCATTTCAGAAATTGTCATAAATACGTCAGTGTAGCAGAGGATTATAGAGAGAAATAAAGGGAGCGTTTCTCCCATAACTGTGCTATGAACATGTTGTTATTCTGCACAATCAGAAGTCCCAGTTTTAAACCTCTCATATCTGATGAAAAATATTTAAAGACACCAATACAGAATCTGCACAAATCTATGATATAACGTATCTTATTGTTACGATATTGACTATTTGCATTTTGTGCTTTTGTACATGTCTCTGGGATTGGGGTTGTCTCTCCCTTGATCTTGCAAGTTCCGCCCACTTCGGCCATTTCCTGTTAATCGACTGGTTGCTCTCCTGCTCTACCTGTGTTGATCCTGCCCCCTCCCAGATGATTGGTCCTACAGGAGAACCAGAGGCCTACATAAGCTCCCTCAGTCCGCAGCGTTACTGTTTATTTACTTACTGTTTATTTCATAATTGATGCTAAACGTTATTCTGTGCTACGTTCCTGACTACGCTTAGACTTTCCCCTATTGATGATTGCTTGGTTTTTGTACGCCTATTCCGTGTATGACCTTTTTGTGTGTTTTGACTCTGCTTTTGTGTTTGCCCCTCTTTGTTCTGTTGGTTTGGATTATAAATACTTTTTGTAAACAGTGGTGTGAAAAACTATTTGCCCCCCTCCTGATTTCTTATTCTTTTGCATGTTTGTCACACAAAATGTTTCTGA
>JAOTQY010000002.1:5909585-5923707 GCA_026413445.1 Dolichallabes microphthalmus
ATAATAATAATAATAATAATAATAATAATAATAATGCATGACACTTCATACACATGCACAAATCAAATGAACAAATAAGGATTTTCCAGCTAGCATGGTTTTTTATTGATTTTTTTTTTTTAAATCCCATTAGAGGAAAGGTTTCGATATGCAGCGGTAGGTGTCAAACTTGGTATGTTTATTCAGCATAGCACTACAGAGACATATGCTAATTGAGGCTGCAAAGGTCATCACAAATAAGGTGTCCTGCTCTCACTCTCACATCTACAGTATCTCCCTTACAACACCTGCTTCCCACCATAACCCTAAAAGGAGAGATTTCAACCAATCAGAGCTTTGCTACCATACAGCCAAGCCAATCAGGAAGCAGGTAAGCAGGAGAAAGCCAAAAGGATTTACCCCGCCTCCAAACCAGCTGTTATCCACGTTTGGGGTTCCAGACTACATACCAGTCAGCCGACTTACTGACATATACAGTGTCCCGTCTCAGTGGGAGGCCAAAAGTGTAACATTTGACTGCTCATCAAAAGATGCCCCCATTTCCCCTGAAACTTAAGATTCGACTTCACTATTAAGTAAATGATTGAGAAAAACGGGCCAACTTTATTTACTTTTAAATATCATACAATCATATTTGTAACATAATATGATATAATAAGTATAACAGGTTTTAGATGTAGAGAATTCAGATTAGTAGATTAAAAAATTTAAATTAGAAGACCTCCCAGGATTCCTATACTATAATTAGACAATGTAATTCTCTCACTAAAAACACAATTATAAATATACTGTAGCTATAATTCTTACACCATAATTAAAATATCAACATTCACCTTCTGCAATATATTCTGTAGAGCACCAGATTGACCATTGGCATTAAAGCATTAGCAGTTAAAGAATTTGACGTTCAACTTCCATTTAAATTTTACGCCTGGCAGAACTACAATTTCCAAGGAAATGCTACTCCATTTGGGAAGAATCCAGTTGCTTCATCTGATCAAGATAGATACACTGACTGATGGGGAGGGCTGGGCTCTCTTTTTTCGAAAGCTCTTATTTGGGCTTCTGCAGGCTCAATGCTCCACCCAGGACCCCTTTGCCTGAGTCTTATTTAAGGGGAGCTGCCTCGCTGATCACTTTGTCCCAGTGGAAGCATCAGTCCCGCGACACAACTTGGTAAGTCCACGATGTTGTTGGCTTATGTACTGTAGGAAAAGTAAGGATAACAGTTGTAATAACTGGTGGTAATGGGGAAATAATAGTGGTAAACACTAAGTGACTTTAATGACTAAATGGCTCAAAGGTTTAGTGGAGTAGGACCAAATCTCAGGAATTAGTTAAGCTTATACATTGCTTATATTGTTTAAAAAAACTTATATCTCAATTTGGCGTAGAAAGACATCAGTTGGAAGATTTTATACTTATTGATTTCATTTACAAAAAAAAGAAGAAGAAGAAGTTCTGGATCAATTTTGCTGTCGTGATACATTTGCTCTGTACAGCACCGCATGTTATGAATGAAGCCATTTGGAATTGAGGGGACAGAGGCTACTACATAAACCAGGGTGTTAAAAAGTGATGACAGCTGCTGAACAGGCACCAAGCTCAGATAGGAAGCAGCATGAGACAAGAAACACTAGACTAGCCTGGACCTTAAAATAGATTTCTTGGCTAGAGTGTGGTCCCTTTTTGGACTTTACAGTGACAGACTAAAAATTTTGAACCATTTGTCTATGGAGATACTGTTTCATTAACCTTTCTGAGAGGTAGTGGGGGATGGATGGGGAGCAGGAGGAAGATCCAGCAGAGGAGAGAGAAAACGAGGATCAGCTTGTTCACTATTTTTTTTTTAAGACTTTTTGCCAGTGCTTATTAGCTTAGGGAGGTGATAATATCAAATAAGTTATATAAAGTTATAATAAAGTCAAGAAGGAAAGTCTAAAATCCAAAGCTTAGTTAAACATAGTATAAAACATATATGTTATATCCTGCCCTAAGCCTTAAAAAGATAACACCTAATAATTTCCACTAGTTCTCACAGCACTGCTTTATTTGCTTAATCACATCAAGACATCTCATTCTGGCTGCATTTGGGCTGTATTGAACTCTATGCTCCACAAGCAGAGTAATGTTATATTCACCTGGAAAGCATTTGTTCCTGTCGTAAATGTGTCATCTCTGTCTTCCTCAGACCATCTCAGAAAACAACCATGTGCGACGAAGACGAGACTACCGCCCTTGTGTGCGACAACGGCTCTGGCTTGGTCAAGGCTGGATTTGCCGGTGATGACGCTCCCCGTGCTGTCTTTCCTTCCATTGTTGGAAGACCCCGCCACCAGGTACAACACCTTCCTTCAACAAACTCTTCCACATCCCGTACATTCAGCTGGATAGTTAAACAACATTTGTGATGACCTTTCAACTCAATTTTCTTTCTCCAACAGGGTGTGATGGTAGGTATGGGTCAGAAGGATAGCTACGTTGGTGATGAGGCCCAGAGCAAGAGGGGTATCCTGACCCTCAAATACCCCATTGAGCATGGCATCATTACCAACTGGGACGATATGGAGAAGGTGGGCAACCCAATCTCAACTATTACTCTTCCATATATACTTTATTTTCATACTTAGGGTATTTTGAAAGCATTGGTTGGAATCAATTTCTTTTTAATTCCTTTCAGATCTGGCACCACACCTTCTACAACGAGCTCCGTGTGGCCCCTGAGGAGCACCCCACCCTCCTCACTGAGGCTCCCCTCAACCCCAAGGCCAACAGGGAGAAGATGACCCAGGTACTCCCAACTCCATAAACACTCTTCACCCTGTTTCATTTAGAAACACTGACATTAATGCATTCATAATTTGCATTTCCAGATCATGTTTGAGACCTTCAACGTCCCAGCCATGTATGTGGCCATCCAGGCTGTCCTGTCCCTGTATGCCTCTGGCCGTACCACTGGTCAGTATAACCAGCACTTTTTCTATACCAAATGTACATTATATATTCAGTTATGGTACAGTTAATGAATAAAAAAAAACAATCATGCTAAAGCCAAACAAAGTGTTATCTAATCATAAAAAGGCATATAAGCGAGATAAGTTCTCATTGCACTGCTGCCATTGAGAACATCTCTTTAATACTTGGAAGAATTAAACATGCTCTGAGGTTAGTTTAGCAGACAATCGGGCGGTACACACTATAGGCTTAGCAATAATCCCTAAAGTCCTGGAGTGAACGCTCCACCTGTGGTCTCTGATGTCAGCAGCATGTTTCATTTATGATGTGCAACATTCCATGAGAGGACCTTGATGTCACAACATGCATGTGTGTCTGCAATCTGCCCCCTGCAGGTATTGTGCTGGACTCTGGTGATGGTGTTACCCACAACGTGCCCATCTATGAGGGTTATGCTCTCCCCCATGCCATCATGCGTCTGGATCTGGCCGGTCGTGACCTGACTGACTACCTGATGAAGATCCTGACTGAGAGAGGCTACTCTTTCGTTACAACTGGTAAGTTGTGGTGCCAAATCAAATATGTTTTAAATGTATCATGCTTTTTAGAGAATCTCTAAAAAGTCTTTAAACTGAGATGTTTTTGGTGACTTTGGACCAAAAACTCTTGAGGAATATTTTTTCCTAATGATTAATAAGTTATAGTAAATGTAGTTAATTTTTTTCAGTTATATTGCTTAAGTGTAGATTTGTGTGAAGCTTGTACATTTAGTTCTATCATAATTCATAAAAAATTTGCCCCTCTTAGCTGAGCGTGAGATCGTGCGTGACATCAAGGAGAAGCTGTGCTATGTGGCTCTGGACTTCGAGAACGAGATGGCTACCGCTGCTTCTTCCTCCTCCCTGGAGAAGAGCTATGAGCTTCCCGATGGTCAGGTCATCACCATTGGTAACGAGCGTTTCCGTTGCCCAGAGACCCTCTTCCAGCCCTCTTTCATTGGTGAGTTCCATGTCTGAATATGAAGATGGTGATATTTTAGAAAATCTTAGAATAACTTAATAAAATAGCCAGTTACACAAAGTGTTCAATGCATTTACATTTTATCAACAAAAACCTAACTGAACCACAGGTATGGAGTCTGCTGGTATCCATGAGACTGCTTACAACAGCATCATGAAGTGTGATATTGACATCCGCAAGGACCTGTACGCCAACAACGTCCTGTCTGGTGGTACCACCATGTACCCCGGTATTGCTGACCGTATGCAGAAGGAGATCACTGCTCTGGCCCCCAGCACCATGAAGATCAAGGTAAGAACCTGAAATTAGTTGATATAGCGCTTACTATTGGTTGCCAGATAATTTTCTGTAAATATGGTAAACCTTAACATTTCTTAACACAGATTCAAGCCTTAGTAGTTTACTGTCAGTATAATTTAATGATAAAATGTACATCAAATTTGGATATGAAGCTAAAATCAACAATCCTTCTTCTCCTCCTCCAGATCATTGCTCCCCCTGAGCGTAAGTACTCCGTCTGGATCGGTGGCTCCATCCTGGCTTCCCTGTCCACCTTCCAGCAGATGTGGATCACCAAGCAGGAGTACGATGAGGCCGGCCCCTCCATTGTCCACAGGAAGTGCTTCTAAATCAGCAACCCTTCCATTTGTACTGTCTCTTTTACTGTATATACATGTTATGTTGTAATAAATGTGGATCAGTATGACAGTGTCTTTGTCTCTAATTATTGTTTTTTATTTCAAATATAATACATCAATGGGTTTAATACTAAAAACTTTTCAAGTCATTTAGACCATTCAAAAGCTGTAGGTATATAAGGTCTGAAATATTCAGAAATAATGAAAAAAATCTAAAAATAACCATAACTCTTAAGGTCACTGGGTTGCCTAATATAAGATGTTTGTATACATTAAAGTTGGACTACATTATCAAGTATGCTAACCTAAAAAGTATTTACATTAAAATGTTCTTACAACAATGTACACTAATCAGTTTACCCAAATTCTATAAATAATTTTTGAAGATGTTCAAATGACATTACATTCACATTAACACAGTTTTGCGCTTCCTGGATAAGTCACTTCAAAATATACAAGATTCATTTAAGTCACATGGATACTTAGATGCTTGGATACCATCAAGGAAAAGAGTTTCCTGAGTCCACCAGAGCCATGATTGGACTGCTTGCCTAATGTCTTAAATCCTGGCCTCCCTGTAACCCCTCTAATGCCTATGACATATGTAAATGGCTTGGAGTGGGGTCAGGACTGTACAGGGGATGTGACAGTAGCTCCCAGCTGAGCTCCTTAATGTGCGAATGATTTGTATTGTGTTTACAGTTCGGAGAGTCTCTTCCACAAGGTGGCGGCAAGTTCCAGTAGATGTCTGTTTTTCAAGTATCAGACCTTCCACTCACTGAATGTTCCCCAGAACAAATGCAGTGGGCTTGATGTCATCTCGGCCGGGATCCTCATTCACAGACCTACGGCCTTCTTTAAACTGTTTGAACCATTCATATGTTTTACTTCTGTAAATGGCAATTGGTTTTAAGCCTTCAAGAGAAGTTCCGGCTTGACTTGAACGCCCCTTGTACACATTGCTGGCAGTTGGATGACACTCAAGAGTGATTTACAAAAACTTATTTATTTAATTTTTAAGGTTTCATAATATTTAATCATCAACTTAAAATGAAAACTTAAAATAAGATATATATTTGCAAAGTTTAATCTATATTTAGAGCTTGTAAATCAAAGTGCAATTAATCATTGTTTAAATTCTTTAATTGCATCAAAACTGACACCCCAGTTAAGAAAAATGCAAATTTGAGTTTGGTGTGGGGGAAAAAACATATGCACTGGTCTAGCGGGAGATCAGTGGTGAGAAAAGTACAAATCATAATGTCTTGGGTAAAAATACTGGTACTGTAGTATTAATTCAGTGGCATAAACTTACTGATCCAATTACTTACATTACAGAAAATACTTTGAAAATGAAGACTACAAAGGTAATCACTATACAAATGCATTTTTGAAACAATAATGTTCATCAGTATAGCAGCTCAGAAGGCAATGTTATCTGATCAGCTAAATATGTACAGTAATATGCATAGTTAAGAAGAAGAAAGCTTTTATTTGTCAAATATACGTTCGTTAGAACATTGGGTCATAGTGCAGGGTTAGCCGTCCCCACAGACTGAGATAAGGAAACATCAAGGACACCACAGTGGCAAATTGGCAGTGTTCAGACCTTCAAACAATTACATACATATCAGCCTCTATAGCAACAGGAATTTTTTTTTTAATCATGGTATATTTTTCCCCTAAACTACAATAGTAAAACTATGGTAGTATCATTGCTGCCATGATGTACCATAGTAAAACCATACTTTATAGTTACTATGATGGCCCATAGTAATACCATGGTAGTGGTCATAATTATTATAAAATTCTAAAGTACAACCTTCTTAGCGTCACAGCTAGCATAAAGTAGGAGAGTAAAAAAATTTTTATGTCATATTGACCATAAAGTACTGACCCATGGTTAAACTTTGGTAGTATCGTAGTTATTATAGTGAACTATGGTGGCTCCATTATAGTATCATCATAATCAGTTCTAGACTGAAACTATGGTAGTATCATCTATACCTTAATATTCAATAGTTATCAAAACGTACCACTGTAAAATTATTTTAATGTCATGTTTATCATGTAGGACTACAGTAGAACTGGTAGTGTCAGTTACCATAATGTATGCGTAGAGCCTGCATGCTCTCCCCAAGCTTGGTGGGTTTCCTCCGGGTACGCCGGTTTCCACCCACAGTCCAAAGACTAGTTGGTGTTCCAAAATTGCCTGTAGTGTGTGAATGAGCATGTGTGTGTGCCCTGTGATGGATTGGCACCCCCTCCAGGGTGTACTCTGCATCATGCCCTAAATCTCCTGAGATATGATCCAGCCAGTATACTGAGTCTTTCGAAGTGTGGAGTTGTGTTGTAACATTGCTGTGAGGGCTTCATTATTTCCACTGATGAGGGGCAGAGGGGCTCACAAATGTTGCACAGCACCAGATGGACTACAGTGAGTTGTTTTTTTTTATGCATGCACCACTGATAAACTGGCCAGACTAGAAGTTTGTTTTGTGTTCTGCTGTTTACTTAACGGCTTCTTTGCCACAGGCTGGCGCTGAGGACGAACGAAGAATCACGTGTCCGGATGTTAACCAATCTAGCGGCAGTGACGCAGCGCTACGAAATTTGAACGTTATTGCGCAGCCAATAGCGGTGTGTTTGTGGAGTAGCGCTGCCGTTTGAAACGCGTCCACAAAGGAAGTAGCCGGGGAGCTAAACGCTAGCAAACTGCTGCGTTTGGACGGCGGAGTTTATGTTGTTTATGTAGAAGACGGTTATAATTCGTTTTAATTATAGAAGCAGACGAAGGAACGGTGAATGCGGCAGAATGTTGAACAGATACGGAAGGTGGCTGGTCAGTTGAGAGCGCGCAGAACGTTAGCATACGCGAGTTAGCTTAGTGTAATTGGCAAACGGGTTTTCCCCCCATGTAATTAGCTGCGTGATGGTTTGGTGAAGTGTATTTGTTATGGAGCTAGCTAAAAACGCAAACTAAACAAACCTTTTGTAGTAAAGTTAGTGTATATAGTGTCTAAGCAGACTGTTTTAGCTGAAATACGACAGTGAGTGAGTGAGTTAACTTCAGAAGAAGGAACAGTATGAAGACCGCAGAGAGGAATGTGGTGCGTCTTGCAGTTGTGCAGCACCTTCGATCAGCTTACGGCATCAAGACGAAGAACTGGAACAAATGCAAAAGCAGCAAGTCCACACCAGGCAATGCGGTAAGGGGGAAAAACAATCTGACAGTCTGTCCTAAAACCTGAGCTGGGTATCAACGTGTACCTTCTGTTTTTGCTTCAGTTTCAGATGCATTCTTGCTTTCTGTCTTGTTTGTTTGTAGATTTCACAGGTTTTCACTCATGTGTGTAATATAGGGTTCATCAAGCCACATCCTGGTTTTTTTTCCAAATGAGAAAACTATGATCAACTTCCTGCTTTGGTCTTCCAGGCACATACAACTAGAATATTTTGTAGACATATTGGAGATATAGAAATTGTTATAAAGTGCATTTATTGTGTAATCTTTAAGCAAATTAAAAAATGCTTTGGATTTCAGAAACAAAAAGCACTTTACGTTTGCACATACAAAGAATTTGTTATGGGATATTATTTAAATATATATCAGTATTGATGCACAATTAGGTGTGCAAGATTTTATTGCACAGTGGGGTGAAATTTAACTGTTTGTCAGGTTGATATTCTGTATGAAGAAACTGTTTTGTTGTTACTGGCTGTCCTGGTGTTCAGTGCTCTGTAGCACCAGACAGACCGCAAAAGTTAAAGGAGAAGATGGGTCCACATCTCCAGTGAGTTTCTTAGACATTTTCTGCATGTCTTAGTATGCCACCAAGCATAGGGCGAACATGCAAACTCCATGCACACAGACCCAAGGCGACCCTGAAGGTTTATGGCGATAGTGCTAACTAATTTCTTCGAATGCAACAGGTCTAAAGATACAGTTCCCCCTTTTTTCCTACCACTCAACATTTAGTGGCACCTGTATGCTAATCACTGCTCTGATCATCTGTCTTCATCTGCACCTGTTTCTCACTGGTTTATGTCCTAAATTAGACAATGTTTTATGACTGAATAATTCCTTGGTCAGTATGTGCCGTAAAAACCCACAAAACATTCCTTTGAAACTGTCAGGTACAGGATCTGGACTGAAAATGGGAGCTGAAAGATTTTCTTCAGGAAGCTTGGAGAACTGTTCCTCAAACTACATTTTAAAAAATCTGGGGATATTTGGTTATTAGGAGCAGCACTTTTTGTAAGTCGCTCTGGATAAGAGCATCTGCCAAATGCCTAAATGTAAATGTAGGAGGTAAAGTGTAAAGAAATGGGTGGTAACTCAAGTCTTTTGCACAGTCCTGTACCTATGGCACGTAACCACATTGCCACATTACTTTATGTCCTGTTGCTTGCAAACACTGCTTCCTTTGTCATACCATATTTCCCAGGGGAAGCTGTTAGTATGCTTTAGAGGAGTCGGAGTTTGTTTATTTTGTCTCATAGCACTGAGTGGCATTCACACCTGGCGTTTGTCTCCACATCCTGTGTGATTTGAAAACGTTGATGTAGACTTGGAGTATGTCTGGATTCTTGGATGCAGGTGATGGCTTTACTCCTATAGTGTGAATGCAAAAGCATGCCGGATAATGACAAACAACTGCCTAATCAACTGCCCCATTGTCCTAGCCAGGAAATACACAATTTTGTGATAGTGAAAATTGGCCTGGATCAGTGAATGCTCCAGGCGGCTATTAATCTGCATTACTGGTCCACACCCATGCGATTATGTGGGGTATTTTTGCTCAGATCACAAAAAGTAGCTGCTTTTAGTAGGTACCTCAGTCGTAAAATCTTTTATTTTTGTTTTTATTTTTAAGCGGAAAGATTTCAGCCCATACAGGGCCACAAGGCAGGATCATTCTGTCTGTAGACAAGCATCAGAAGACTGATGCAGTAAATGTGCATGATCACCTTCCTCCAGAAGAAAAGTTTTATAAAATCTCCCAAGCATTCGAAACACCAGGTGTTTGTCCTGTTTGCTTGTGGTTGGATCATTTGAGACAGATGTTCATGCAAGCCGTATAAATGCTAAGCAGAACTTCATTCCTCTAAATTAAACAAGGGTGAACTGGAAAAGATGCATTGATTTCAATGATCATAACATCATGGATATTCTGTTTTGAGGTTAACACACTCATGATACTGGTTAGAACATTAATTCACATGGCTGATTTGAAATTATTTGTTGATTTACATTACAAACAGAGGTATGCCCCACAGCTATGGAATGTCTCTCAACCGCCATCTTGACGCTTTTCACATGTGCGGGCTTGTAGAACCAGAAGTAATGCAAGTGGCCAGTTACAAAAACAACAGATAACAAATGATTTTTTTAAAATAAATTTGAGTTATATATGCAGATTTTTCTTTTTCATTAAGCTGATGGCATACTAAATATTTTTTTCTTTCCCCCAGACGAAGACCTTTGGGGTGGCTTTAGAAAGTCTGCAACGTTGTCATGTGCTAGACTATGGCGACATACCCTGGTAAGATGGTTTTAACTAGTTTGAATGATTATTATTCCAAAGTCAATATCACACGCAAAATAAGCATTTCAGCAACAGCTTTAACATCTGCCGCCTTTTTTAAATCAGCTTCCTAGTGGATGCCTGTTCGTGCCTTCTGGGGCATTTGGATACAGAGGGCCTGTTTAGAAAATCAGGTTCTATAGCTCGAGTGAAGGCGCTTAGGGTTGGTGACCTAACTTGACTTTTTTGACTTTCTGTTGAGAGGCCCTGGCTGTGATTTCATGTTAAACAGTGACTCCATTGTTTTGACTCTGTAGGTGAAGTTGGATCAGGCAGAAGAGTGCCTGACCACTGCGCTGCCCTCAGACGTCGCAGCACTCTTGAAGCAATTCTTTAGGGACCTGCCAGATCCTCTTATCCCCACAGACCTGCAGAGCAGCTTTCTAAAAGCACAGGAGCTGACCACTCCAGAGGAGAGGACATCGGCAACCCTCCTTCTGTCCTGTGTGTTGATGCATGAGAATTTAAACACGCTGCGCTACTTCTGTAGCTTTCTGAAAAGGGTTTCTCAGAGGTGAGCTGAAAATGTCTACCAGTAAGACTTCCCACCATGCATCGTCATCGCTCGTGTGCTACACTTGTAGTGGATTTTCACCTTTTATTATTTTTTCATTTATTATGTTTTTTTTATTCAGATGTAATGGTTAATGCCTTTGTTTAGGGCTTATTTCTATTTAAAATACAAATGTGTAAAGGTTAATTTTTATATGGCTCAGTGTATGGCAGAGTTTTTTTTTTTGCAAGGAGCTATGTTTGACACAGTTGATGTTAAGCTGAGAAAAAATATACTTAACCATTTTTGTAAAAATTTCATTATATTGATTAATGGTTTTAGCAGCAGTGGTTTCCTGAAGAATTTAGACCTCCTCTGTGAAACATATTTCTGCCAAAGCACTATTTTGTCACCTGTTCTGCCGCTATTTTTGTGTCAATTAAATAAAAGGAATAAATATTTTAGCATGAAAAGGTTCACATAACTATGGTAAGTCTAGAAAATCAGGACTCTAATCAGTCTCTCCTTTGTTAAAGATCTGCTGAAAACAAGATGGATAGCAGCAATCTTTCCATTGTTTTTGCCCCAAATTTCTTCCACTGGGGGGATGGAACCGAGAAGGTGAACTCCAGTACAGAGAAGAGAGTAAAGCTTCAAGCTTCTGTGGTGCAGGCCCTCATTGAAAATGCTCAGGATCTAGGTATTTAGTGCATTACTACTGATTACAATGAAAAGGTGAACAAATCTTTAGCAGAAGAAATCTGCTACAGTGGAACCTTGGATTGCGAGTCACATGGTCTGCGAGCGTTTTACGAGATGAGCAAAGATTTTTAATAAATTTTGACTTTTAAAAAAAAAGCAAGTCTTGGTTTACAAGTACCGAGTATCATGTATCACGCATGCGCTTGATGCCGAGAGTCACGTGATCACAACTGAGCCAACATTCTCTCTCGCGTGCGTGCTGTGGAATTGTGGGTAATCGTCTCCCCTGCTGGGTCATAGTGCACTTCTCTCACTGGTATAATCAACATCTGTACACGCGTGTACTGTTTACTGTGACCACGTGGTGTGCGTGCAAAACATTTTATTTTGTGTTTGTAAGCGCGTGTGTACAGCACATGTGCACCGTTTCTTATAACACGTGTGTGCATGTGTGTAAAGCAAAAGAAAGTCTCATTAGAGAGGTTTAAGATCCATTTTCTCTCTCTCTGTCATTGTGTGTGCAGCCATGCGTAATTTGACACAGTGCCCCTTCTCACTCACACACTCTCGCCTTGTTTGTTTGAAATTCAAATAAGAAAGGAGAAAGGTTTACTGTGTAAGATGAAAAGGGAGAGGCTGTTTCCTCCTCTTACTTCACACACATACAGCTCCTGCGCGCATAAACAGAAACTTGTATCTGTTTTTATTATAACTTTTTTAAAGGTAAAGTGCAGGTTAATTTGTTTTATTTTTACTTTCTATTTTGTATTAATTCTTTTTATATATATATATTTTTTGAGCTGTGGAATGAATAATTTGAGTTTCCATTATTTCTTATGGGGAAATTCACTTGGACATACGAGTGCATTGATGTACAAGCGCGCTTCTGGGAGCAAATTATGCTCGCAATACAAGGTTTAACTGTTTAAAAAATGTTTTTTTTTTTATTTATTTTTTAGCTTGAATTCATTTTTTTTTTGGACCCACATGTTCACTTGTGTTCTGAAAAACTTGTGATTTGTTTTTTAAGGTGTGGTGCCAGAGTTCCTTGTGGCCAAAGTTCCAGCCATGCTAGGTTGTGATTCTGGAGTGTTTTCCCCTTCAGATGCTACAGAGGAGGGAAGCACTCCCTCTGGTGTAAAACGAAGCAGGCGCAGTTTAGGAGGTAAGAGCTTGATGTGTAAAATAACAGTGGGCTTATTTCCCCTAATCCCTCTGTTACTGCTTATGTGTTTGTAACATAATGTGTAATGGAATCCGATGGCTTTCTTAGAAATGTGTCTTAAACATAGTCCTTTACAGATGAGTGGTTTTGTCTTGCATTCCAGATATGGTAAATGGAGCTCTCACTAGGTTAAAAAGTAACAGAACTCCTTCAAATACACCTCAATCTGATGGGACAGGTGGGTATGCTTTGTGTGTGCAGTTTAGGTTTGGCTACATTGTCTGTTCAGTGCATGAAGGTTATATCAGTCGCTAAGAAGTAGATGTCTTCAGGGAAAATGTTTCTCAACCTAGTCTTTAGAGTCCCTAGTGGAACACTGACAAAATGGCTGGGGTTCAACAGCAACCACAGATTTTTACAAAAAATTAACCAGCTGAGCTTCCCTAACTTCTTTGTTTTTCTGTTACAGTAATGTGCATTTGTGTTATAATTAGGCTGAAAGCAAGTCATCAGACCAGAGAACAGCTTCATGGCAGACTTTTAACTGATGTTTATAGATTTTTTAGTTTAAATTAACTTGTCTAAATAAGGGAGAGTGGACTTTGCTACAAAAAACAGCATGTTTAAGGCATGTGGGAAGAGCATGATTGAGGCTTTTTGTCCGTTGGTTATCCATCTCTTGCACTACACAACATTTGGTTGGCAATTTCCATGAGCATAATACAGAGGAACCTTGGATTACGAGCATAATTTGTTCCGGAACGGGCTCGTAATTCAAAACACTCGTAAACCAAATCGACTTTTCCTATAAGAAATAATGGAAACTCAAATTGTTCGTTCCTTCTTTGTAGAGCACAGAGAAAGAGTGTATGTGTGTGTCTGTAAAGGCCAAAGTAGGAGGGAATGGAATATCTAAGTGTAGAATATATAAAATCATACTACTTGCTGCTCGTTACTAAGGAGAATAAGTTCAGGGAGGTAGCTTATCGGAGAGGCACGATCACAAAAGTACTCTCACACATTCAGCTGTAGTCTACCACAACACTAAGTACCATGTGGTGTGATTTAGTATTACCGTGTAGGCACGTTACAGAACTTCGTGAGATACATTGTATTGGTATTTAGAATAAAAAATAAATACATAAATGGCCTCTTATGTTGGCATGGCAGCTCACCATGTTTGTACGATTATAGGGGAAACTGAGTGCAAAACGAAATATAACCCCAAATTTATTTTGGTTTTATCAATAGTGATGATGTAATGATTTAGCATTAAAAGGTACCCGTTGTTGCTTTTGAGTCATTAGACAAACCCTTGCGCTGGATTTTTTTTATTTTGGATTTTTTTATATATATAAAAAAAGTTCCCGGAGTACTAGTGAAGCGTGGGTCGTCTGGTAACCCGCATGTCGGGTTGAGGCGGGTAAAGAAATTGGCACTTTATTTGCGGGGTGGGTTGGGGCAGGTCATTAAAAACAAAATAAAAAAAAAAATCCATGTATGTTGCGTGCAATTCCGCTGCCAGTCACAACAAAAACAAAGAAATAAAAGTGAAGATGGA
>JAOTQY010000002.1:5929895-5943543 GCA_026413445.1 Dolichallabes microphthalmus
ATGTTTGATTCATTGTGCATGTAGAATATGGCATGTTGGAATGCTGGTAATTTACTTGTAATTAATTATGTGTAAAGAGTTTTGTTGACCCTTGTGTCTGTCTGACAACTTCTCTGATTTGTACATTTCCCATTAATTGCTGGGGTTTTGTTAATAAACATGTTTTTGCCTTTTTGGTGATAACGTAATATAGCCAGATAGCAATCGGATTAAGCCCTCAGTGTAAACGTGTAGTCAGTTGCTTTTAAAGGATGCAGTATCTGGAAATCTGTAATCCTAAACTAACTGCATAAACTATTATCCAGTTATTCATATACATATGTGCTTGTCGCAGTTGGTGCTGCAGTTTAGTCTGTTTTTAAGAGAACAGGCTATTGTCAAAGATCAGTGAAAGTATGGCAACGCGTGTAGCTGAGGCATCTGTTTAAATGGCAGGAGTTAGAAAAGCCATGCAAAGCAATTCAAATAAATTATTACTGCCATTTTAAATTGTAATTAAGACCTAAGGGAGGCCTTTGTGGTGGTGGTGTTTTTTCAATGGGTAAAATCAATTTTATATTTACCATTTTTAGATCTGGTAAAAAAAAATATGGGTAATAAGTGTGTTGGTGATTTTTAACAGGCATATTGTGATGTCATTTTATCTACATTTTCATGTTTTCTGTGATGCTAACTTTGCACATTTTGTATTTATACTAAGAGAAAAGATTACTGTTTATTAGCTCTGTCTAAACTATAAATATAACTTGCTACTAAAAATTAAATATGTTTTAAGAATGAAAGAATGACTAACGTTTAACCTTTTAGCTGATTTAAAAAAAGTTTTAATTGAACTCTAATTCTAGATTTTCAGGGTTTGGGTTTTTCTTTATACCTGATATCTTGACACATTATACTGCAATGACTATTTGCTCCAAAATAAAGACTATCTATATTTGCTCTCATTTGCCACTTGATCATTAATTTAATATTATCTGTTTGTATCATTCATTTGCATTTAAAATTCGTGAAAGCACTTAAGAGCAGACACTTGGGTCTTGTATACAGTCAGGATTTAAAAAGAAAGTGCCTTTATTCCAACAGAGTGTCATTTCAAATTCTCTACCGGTGCCAAAGGGGTCAGAGGTCATTGGCTGGCGCCTAGCGACACAAGAGAGCGTCACCGGTTTTCACTTCAAAGACGCTGCATTTAGTCCAACTGTACTGACAAGTGGTACTTCACAAGGTCAGTCTGGATGTTTTTACTGTATTTAACTACACTCTTTGAATAAGCTTTTGCCTGTTGTAAAACCTTTAATGGCTAGTTATCTACCAAGGCACTCGAATGCAACAAGGGAAGCATTTAAGTAAACCTAGATGTGCTTATGTTAGAATTTGATGCAAGGATTTTTTTTTCTTTAGAACTGGGAAAAAAGGATAAATGGAATAAAATGACTGCTCAAGTTATGACCGTGAAATGGAAAATGCAAAAATGTTTCCTTTTGCTGTTCTTGCTTTTTTTTACATGTAGACAAATGGGGAAGTAAACAGTTTGTGTATAAAGATTTAGTTAAGTGAAATCTAGTGACTTAGATTTTGAACTTTAAAGTAAACTCCTTCTCTTACTTGATTCTAAATTTAGCCTGAAATCAGATTTAATTTAAGCTGTCTTAATATATCTGAGTCACATTTAAGCATTAAACAAATCAACGAATATCTGAAACAGAGAAGTGGACAGCTAAAATTAATAAACTGCATCTAGCTTATTCATTAACATAAACACCATATGCAATGACCTCAAGACCTCTTTCAGTATCATATCTTTCACTGTGGTGTGAACTCCATTACTCCATTAACTCTGGCTACTAACCTGCACCTCAGATTCACATTTTATAAATTACATGTTCAAATTGAACCTTTTTGACTGTATTTTACAACTTGCTTCCTGCATGTACGTTTCTGACTTGGCGATACTTTATTTGCAAGGAGTGTTCGTGTCAATCCGGGACTTGATGGTGCAGAATAACAGAACACAGTTATGAGAATAAAAACTGCCTTCATTTCACTACTTTGAAAGATGCGTTTCACTAGTGATACCATCAAGGTAGAAAGTCTTCTCAGTATGGGGGAGCAATGATTGGACCGCCTGCTTCATGTCTGAAATGCTGGCTTCCCAAGAACTCCTTTAATTGCCCAACATTGTGGAAATGGCTTGGAGTGAGGTCAGGACCCATCCGAGCTCCTGTGATATGCAAGTGGTGCTGGCGAATGATTGTGTGTGTACAGTTCCAACAATTAGTGTCTCTTACACAAGTTGCTGACAAGTTATCCGTCTTTCTCTGATTTTCAACGATCAGGCATTCTGTTTGCTGAAGGTTCTTTATTGTAATTTCAACCTTATGCAGTTCAGTAAACTGTGAAATGATCCTCCAGGACCAAGGTGCTACTTACAACATAAATTAACTAAACTAACTAGCTAACTAAGACACCTAATTAGGTGACTCGCTAAGACAAAACAAATTATCATAAATTATCAAAACCATCTAAGTACTATACGAAAGACAGCAAAAAGACAACATAACATAAAGTGCACATGCAGACAAGCAACATCATGACAACACGTCACAATGCAATACTTCATGGTAATGAGTTGAGTTAGTGCAAATAAATTTTGTGAGATGATGGATGAAAAACAAAGTTTCTTGCTAAAGTAACAACTAATAAATCAACTGCTGTTTGGTGCGTCAACCATGTGAATGACTGCAGTGAGCTCTGAGCCTCCTTGGCCGTGATCATCATCCACAATCGTACAGCCTTCTTTAAAACATATTCAACATTCAATGTTTTACTCTGGTTTAGATCCTCATCAACTTATTGTGCTTGAAGTCTATTTACCTCTTCATTCACCAGAAATGAAGTCCTGGATTGACTTGAACGCCCATAGTAAAAGTCATTAGCTATGAAATTTATGACTGTAGATTTTGGAATTGCATACATTTGTAGATAAAAATTGACCAAAATTATAGCCTAACTTTAGGGTTTGGAAAACTAATTAATAACCTATTATTTGTGTATTTATGGTGTGCAGCATTTGCTTCATAATTTTTTTCCATTACAAGGTTTGTTTTTTTCCATTTATAAATTTTTTCATTTGGCTGGTCTGTAAAAGAAAGCAATACATATCTAAATGTGCTTCACAGGAACAAAATACATCAGTAAATCCGAAGACAACCTGCTGACCCCTCGTGAGGTAGAAGAGCCTGGGGCATCCTGGAGTAGGGAGACGCTAGACAGAATCACAGAACATTCTTTCACTGATACTCCAATGAAAGCGTACCTCAGCTACCGCTCTGAACCAACAATAGTAATCAGCAAACCAGTGGCGACCAGCACTATTCCGAAGAGCCTCTGCTGTGCTATTAGTGCTGAGAGCTTAACCAGTTCAGAGTCTTTCCATGAAGACGGCTCTCGGGCAGGTCCTAATTATCTGAATGTCAGTGTCGCTGTTGATGAATGTTACAGTAAGAGATGTACTACTGACAGAGAGGAACCCAAAGACAAAAAAAACGCACCTTCTTCTGAAAAAGATATTGCTGTTTCTTCACATTCCTCTTCACTTTTACAGAATTCAGGTGGAGTAGAGAAAAATGTTGAAACGCCACAGGAAATTTGGAAGGATGATAATCATATTAGTTTTGGACAAATTGATTTGGGTCCCTTGTCTCCTCTGCATATAGATAGTACTCTGTTTGAGGCTGCAGAGAGTTCAGATTTGGTCAAAGATGTCCACAAGTCCTCTGTGTGTGCTGACACTGAGAGCCGTTTGCTCTTTAGGGACCTCACAGCAGGTTCTGCAGACTGCAGCGTGCTTATTGATGCTTTAGACATCCAAAGCCCAGTGGCCTTCCGGATCAACCGCTCAATTACAGTTCAGTCTACACCATTTTCAGGAAAAGAGTTGTTAAATCCTTTGCATTCTGAGAAGTTGCAAGAGCCAGCACTGTTGGAAAAGCCTTCCGAATCTTCAAATCAGCACGGCGCTACAGTTGGTCTCATGGAACAACATAAAATGAAAGTGGCTGACCATGTCCAGCGTTTCAACATGCTGGCAATCAATTCCCCCAAAGCCAAAGCCCGATCTCCTTTGAAGTTCCACCGAACACCCGTACGGCAGTCAGTCCGGAGGTTCAACTCTCTGAACCAGAGGAAAGACACCAGGTCTGGGTGGTGTGCTACAAGTCAAGGTTCCTCCATGATTAAAGCAGTTAGTTTAGAAAGTAGCTATTTCAGTGAAGTTCCACAACAGCCTCAACCAAGTGAGGTCTTCTGTTCCCATACTGCTAATAATGAAGTTTCTTCTAAGCCAAAGCTACCAGTCTCTCCCCAAAAGACATCTAACAGTACTGTTTGTGCCTTGGGAGACGTAACTAATACAGTGGTACCCAAGGCAAAGGGCAGTACGTTTTTATCAGCCCCCAGATGTGCCAAATCTGAAATCCTGCTTCAAGCAGCTGAGAAAGGGTACCGAGGTTCACCCAAGAATCCCCTTACACACGGCATGCTTCTCTCCGCAATGAAGCCTATAGATTTATAAAAGTACAGTACAAGTCATTTCAGCTTATTGTTTGAAAATTTTGTAATCTTTTTCCGGGGGTTTTAATTTATTTTTAAGCTGTTCTTGGTTTAGTGTAGTTGTGGATCTAAGATTATTCCGGCCAAAACATGATAAACATTGAACTTTCAAAAGCTGTCTTGTACTTACTTCGTTGCTCTCTTTTTGTTATGCAGCATAAGCCCATTCCTTTTGCCTTATATTATATTTTGTATTTTTATGTCAGTCATATTTTGAACTCTGCTGTTTTGAGAGGTTGATGTAATAAAAGAGGAGTTGTTAAAGTAATGAAACAAGCTTATTTCCTGCAGCTAAAGCAAGTGAAAGATTGAATATAGGATGTGAAAGTTGTAAAAAAAAAAAAAAGTTTTGTGATCATGGATGTCTGTGAGACCTGGGTGGAAGGATTTTAGATTGCAGTCCTATTTACATTTTTATTTATTTACTTTGTATTCCAAAAATGAATGGTTAAAGTTTTAAGCAGTGATGTTAATGAAAGTGATGAAAAATACTGTTGTGGGTCAAGAAGGCTTTGTAAGAATGGAACAGTATTACAGAATCATTTTGTAAGAAATTTCTAATTAATATCTGAACTGTCATTAATCTATGTATAATGCTCATGTTGTGAATTTATTATTTCTTTCAATGAGCATAAAATTCAACTACACACCCATGTTGCAGTCATGTGAAGTTCATTTGTACACCACAGTATGGCGCTCTATGTTTTAGCAGAGGACCTCAGCTGGGATTTCAGGAGAGAAATGTCAATGAGTGCATAATTGAAACCAAAGTAATTGTTGAACATGAAAGGGGTTGGGTTAAAACCTACAAAGCAGGTTCGGGAATAACAAACTGACCCAAACACAACATTCTTTGATGGCTCAGAGTATGTGTTCACTAAATGGACAGAACATCATATTTCTGGGTGTGAATCATTTAATGTACATTTTATATTTCAATTTTTTAAGCCAGATCAAGACAAATAATACAAATATGAATTGTGCTTAATGTATGGGACATGCTGTACAAATGACTAAGGACATCAGGTCCCCCCCAATTTATTTAATTTATTCCTATAACGTACGATATGTATGATATGGTAAAGCTTTCCGCTAGGAGGGAAAATCTTCAGGATAGAGGCACAAACTGTCTAATGTGCACCGGGTTGGGGAATGACTAACTGGAATGAACCTTATTCCTAGGCATTCCACAGCAGTACAGTTAATTAAGAAGCTTGACAAAAAAATAATTATTGAAATAATGGTGAGCCGGAGGGTGTAGCTGGCTGAGGGACCGAGTCTGGGAGCTGACTATGTTCAGCATGTAGCTGTAGATCTCTGCGATGATTTAACTACATCCGCCCGAGTGTAATGGAGCGCACTCATGCCTCCCTTCAGCTCCTTATTAAAGGCATGTACAAGTTCTGGCGTTGCGGATGGTTTCATTCCCATTAGCGGGGATTTGTGCACAGTTTGCCTCCGATCTGCCTGATGAATTAGCACAGAACCTCAACTCTGAGGGGGAAGAATAGAAATCTGGGGGTCTTGGGTTGGATTTCTTTTTGTTGTTGTGAGAAACAGTATGTTTCATTTGAATGGGAAGAGTATCAGCATCAACACAGACACGAGTCATGCAGGCTGCTTAAGGTCAACTAGTCATGAATAATAAAACGCATAGTTTATCATTACTCATTATATTCCTGCATACACACTTCTGTCAGAGATTAAGTCAGTACTTCTTCCATGCTGAAGTCACATCTTTTGCACCTTTAGTGTGTAGACCTGTACGGAGAGCGCATGAAGTGTATCTACCCATCTGGATGTGCCAGTTGTCACTGTTCCAGTTGCTCTCTCTGGTACTCTGTTCTTTCCCCAACCTGCTCGATGGAGTTGGGTTTCTGTGAGTTCAATGTCATCAGACTTCACCTCTCCAACCACAGACACTCTCCTCCCATCCCACGACTGTGCTCGTCCATTTCCCTCAAGTGGCTTCGGGGAAGCGGTGAGGGGGTTTAGTGTGAGAGGTTTAGGGGCGGAAAGTTTGGGTTCTGCTCGCGTCGCGTCGCGTCTGGCCAATAATGTGCAGAGAGCAGCCGTGAACATCATTTAAAAAGGAGACAGTCAGGCGCTGCTGCGATTCATATTAAACCCCCATCAGTAGGTGGGTGTGTGTTTGTGTTTGTGTCTATGGCATCGGTATGAGCTCTGTACACTTCCTCCGGCAAACTTGATCATCTCTTATACATTCGGACCTGGATTTTCCACTCTCTCTCACTCCCTTCCTACAGACACCCTGATACTACTGCACTCATTAAGACAGGTGAGCTTTCTGCACACACTCATTTATACACACACACAGAGTAGGATGCTAAACTTTCTATCCTTTCTTATCCTTGTTCCCTTCAGTGTTTGTCTTTTTTTTTTTAAGTGAGTGTAGTGCACCTTTATTGAACATGATTTTAAGATGCATGATTTGACCTGAATGACAACTTTTGTACCTTTTGATATCACCTTTACACGTGAGAGTAACACTTTAATGAGTTTAATAAAAGTTACATCTTTCTAGACGTTTACAGCCCAAAAGCAGTGAGGAAAGTTTCTCTGCTCTTTCACTAAACCAACTCGTGGACTCTGCTTGGAATTCACCTCTATCATTAAAGAGCTTTTTAAAATGATTTACGCACGACGCATTTAATAAACGCTAAAACGACGATAACATTCTGGATTTCTCAGAGAATATTGTTTATTGTTATTATAGTTTCATTAATCCTTTAATACATTAATACACCACGCATTTTATTATACACGGAATTTACTTTCCGATTCCGCGTTATACCCTGTTATAGCCGGTTCCTACGCAACTTTTACGCACACTTTTTTTTTTGTGGCCAATACGAGCTGAATGCGTTATAAATCCCATAACCGTGGTCCTAAATTTTTTAATGATTGTCAGTGGTCACTTCCTTTCCATTAGGCTCCAGTGCAAACTGCTCCAGTTAAAAAATAGCACCATTGGCCTGCAGAAGTTGAAAAACGTGATATGTCCTCTAAGGAGACAAGGACTTCATATGATGCACCAAGAGATGGATAAATCCATGTTATAAACACTTCTTACTTCATCGCTTAAAGAAAACTTTCTCAAACTTGCATTTATACAAGTAATCATGAACCTACTGTATACACTCACAGATCTCAAACCAGTCGCCGTATTGTTATAAAACAAAATGTATGGTTTCCTTAAAGTAGTCTAATTAAATTTGCTGTCATCAATCAGGGTTATTTTTAAATCAGGTTATTTTTTTAGGTACACATGGGAACATTATCTTATTAAATGTTGGCTTTGTATTATTGCAACCTGGCTGCAAATACTGTATAAAATTATATTAACCTGTTCAACTTCATAACCACAAGACCTCTCAAGAATTCAAAACTATCATTTTGATTTATAGTCGATTATCAGGATTTCCACCAACACCATGATTTAGTACTTGCTTGGTACAGTTCTCCTGGTAATTCTGAACTGTGCATCCTTTAGGACCTTTAGTGAGTGAGTGAGTGAGTAAGGAAGAGTCTTTTTATAGCACCTTTCTAGATATGGAATCACAAATTGCTTTACAAGAAAACAGAAGACAATGAAATCAATCACGGAATAATTCTAAAAACTAATCTGAAAGAAGAGAAAGGAATAAATAAATAAAAAAAGGTTTAAGGTGGTTTTTAGAGTAAAGCTTTGAAGGTACACCTTTAAAAGCACCTTATTACATAAAATGTAAAAAAAAATTTATAAAGAATGTTCACAAAAAATAAATAAAACAAGAAGTAAAGATTGATGCTTGAGGAGAGGCTCAGTTTAATATCACTGTATGTTTATTCTGAGTACATATAACAAATTCCTTGAGAAAACCAAGGACATATAGTTTGTGTTTCTTGCAATTTAAATGCACATATTCATTAATCACCTCGACCAGAGGAGAGCACAAAAACCACCAGATACATCTTGTTCTCCTTGTGTTTTTGCAGAATGACCAGACTGGTGCAGATCACATGCGCAGTGCTCTTGCTGTCGGTTCTTGTGTCCTGCGCGGTGGAATCCAGAGCCACGCAGGGCGCAATTCCAAACCCGGGCAAGAACAAACCAAACGAGTCGGAGCGACGACAGAGCGGCTCTTCATCATCATTATCATCCTCCTCCTCGTCCACGGGTAGAGTTCGAGGCCCGTCTTCCTCTGCAGAAGAGGTGCTGGAGTCGAGTCAGGAGGCGCTGCACGTGACCGAGCGCCGCTACCTGAAGCGCGACTGGTGCAAGACGCAGCCGTTGAAACAGACCCTGCACGAGGAAGGCTGCGCGAGCATCACCATCCTCAATCGCTTCTGCTACGGCCAGTGCAACTCCTTCTACATCCCGCGCCACGTGCGCAGAGAGGAGGGAGCCTTCCAGTCGTGCTCGTTCTGTAAACCCAGACGCTTCACCACCATGACATACACGCTGTCCTGCCCCGACCTGCAGCCGCCCACGCGCAAGAAGCGCGTGCAGCGGGTCAAACAGTGCCGCTGCATCTCCATCGACCTGGACTGAATCCGCAAATCACATTCTGGAACGCGGTTTTTAAATTGTATTTTTTTTTTTTAACGCGTCGTCCCTTGATGCGTGAAGTTCTGACTTGTTTTTTGATGAAAAATACCAATTTTATTAAAAGCACATTTTCAAGAGAGAGAGAGAGAGAAAAGGATGAGCACTGATATTGCGCAATCAGAAGAACTCCAGCCAAGCGCACCGACACGGCCAGAACACGTGTTTCAAACTTTCCGTCAGTTGTTACAGCTTATTTTCCTGTCCAATACTCCGAGCCTTATTTTCCTCACTGTGCACAAACCAAGGCGACACGAATCCACTGGCAAAACACACAGCAGCACCATTTCGCATCATTTTGGAATTATTTGGGACCTTAGGGCCTAATCATGTAATAATATGTACTAATAATGAATAATAATATAACTGCCTTGTTTGTTTGTTTGTTTCTGAGTGTGCTGGAAGGTGTGTTTTTCCACCATGTGGAAATTAGTGGTGAGTTAATAAGACATGTAAAGAAGACTTATTTAATATGATTAAATAAGAGCGCTTGTGTAATAGCAGGTGTATTATATTGTTTGTTTGTTGTGAATTTCGTTTTTTTTTGGTGGACATTTTTATCTACCGGTTATTATACAAGAACCTGTGTGAGAATGACATCATCATAAACACTTGGCATATACTTTATTTAAAAAGAAACAAAAAAATCTTGTAAAAAGGGTACACACCTTGTTGATAATATACTGATTGCAGTCCATTGTGTTTACAAGTCTTTCTACATGACTGTTTAATAGGATCTTGACTGTAGGCCTGTTGAGTTAATGGATTAATAAAAAGCTAAATGAATCTACCCGAGTCTCTTTCTGGGCAGGGAATCTTTACATATCCAGCCTGGAAATTAGATGGATATTGTTTATACAGAACGTGTACAGTATGCAGTATTCATATTTATATGAATCACAAATTGTTCCTGGATCTCAAGTCTGGTAATCAGTTCTGTTTTAACTAATATAAAAAATAACAGAACATTTTCCTGAATGGCAGCATTGTGGTTAGCCCTGTCACTTTGCACGTCCGGGGATCGATTCCCGCCCCGGATCTGTGCGCATGGAGTTTGCATGTTCTACCCATGCTTGGTGGGTTTTTCTCCAGGACCCCCGGTTTCCTCGCACAGTCCAAAGACATGCAGGCTAATTGGCATTCACAAATTGCCCTGTAGTATGTGTGTATGAGTGTGTGCCCAGCGAGGTGATGCCCGCCTTGTGCCCCAAGTCTCCTGTGATACCCTCACAACCCTGTATACAGCATAAAGCGGTATAGACGATGAGTGAACCAGAAGCACTTTTTGTACCTTACTTACAGTAGGTTGTAATGTGGCTCAGAAAAGTGATATATATACCTATTTATGCAAACGCAACAAACTCTAAGAAAAAAGGCCCTCTAATCTATGTAGATGTAAACATCAGGGCCCATATGTTTTGTTTTTCATGTGCCACAAATTTATCAGAAAATATATCATAGCATTTAATTCGAAACATTTGCGATTCCTCACCATTTCCCCCTCTAAAATAACACACAAAATATCAAAAAAGTGAGTGGCACAAATAGTGTTTCAATTTAATGCACGACTTTGTTGGATGGTGTGAAATGTGGGGAAACATGAGCTAATCCTGGTTATGTCCTGATTTCCCCCAAGGTCACTGAGTTCAGTTGTATGCTTATGAATAGACTGTTGAGAGAACAATTTAACAACAACCGCAACTTGGATTGAGGAAAGTTAACGGAAACAGAAATACAGGCAGGACAAGAACAGTGAAGAGAAGACGACCATGATTACTGACATTTACACAATGCTACTACGCACACCACATATTCGTAGTTGATAAATAGGAACAAACTGCAAGCTTTTATGGAAAAGACCATTTATGTCTATGTGACTCGGTCATTCGTCCAAGACACTTAATTTATTATTACAGGCTATCCAAGAAGATGAAATCATAAGCAATTTGGTAATGATGAGGAATTTACTCGAGGCACAAAAACACAAAAAAAGTTATAAATATATACTGTATATATCCATCTTCAGTGCAGACTCACTAATGTGTTCACTTTTCAACACATCATTTAAGGAATATAAGCTTCAGCAAAATTCTATGAAAATAAATATATCATATCGTACATGGAGACTAACAAGCCCTAGCTGTTGTTCAGAAACGAGATTGCATAGAAACTACAACTGAGGTGCATGAGATATTGCAAAGGAGGTAAAAACATACAATCAGGTAAAAAGGTAGGGGCAAAAGGGCTGCTGCTGTTAGCAAGAAAGTGCAAGTGACCGTGATAACCCTACACCTATGGCACAGAGTCTGTATTTATGCAGTTAAATCCATTCTGACCGATGCAGGAGCTTTATTTCTCCTCTTTTATTGGTAATTTGAGGTGTGTAAGAGAGGTCTTAACTGACTGAGGAGATCTGCTGTCAGAAAATAAATAAAGGGGAAAAAACCTCATGACTTAGTAGTTTATAAAAGCCTTAATAGGCAAATCTCTCTCTCTGTTTACATTTAATTCACTAAGTCTTACAACATAGCTATTAAAAGGTTGTTTGGTTTATTTTTATCAATGCCCTGTATTTCTTTTAATATTTCTTTTTTAAAAGCTTTAAATATAGCTGAGATCCTGAAACTGTTTCCTATAACCTGTATGATGGAACCCTTTCAGCCAGGAGCACCTTTACAAGAGACAGAAGCTTGGATTCAACATTGAAGATGTCGGAGATGGAGATGGTTCATTTCCTGAAAGGGTCAAACGACTCTTGGTTGTACTTTCACGTCCACAAAGAAGAGGAAAACGCAGATCTTAGATCTTTTGTGGCGGCCACAAGTACGCTTGTGACAGAATAGAATGTCATAGACCTGTCCCTCTGGAAGGTGGTGAAGATGTTGCTTTATCAATATCTGACTTGTTTTATCTTCAGCTGGAGGACACGTTCGCCTCCTTCTGCTTCAGTCTCTCTTTCTGTAATGAGATATATGGTGTGAATGGTGTGCCGAATGTTCAATAGCTCCAAATGTAACTAAAGGCAGTGTGATACAATATTTAATTGTGTGTGTGTGTGTGTGTGTGTGTGTGTGTTTCAGTCTCTGGCACTTACCAGACTGTTGGCGTTAACCTTTTTTGTCTCCACTTTCTTCTCAGCTGTGATCTTTTGAACAGTCACCTGAGCTTCTTTTAACCTAAAAATATTGTGATATTATAAAGATAAAAAGTTATATTATCATTATAAAATATTTTATTTTTTGTAGGAGAAAATTGCTTTACATTATAAGACACTTTGCTGTTTGACATCCTTTAAAAGATTTAATATGATAATATAACTGGAACTGTGACATCATGACATCATAACTGTCAAATTCACTATAATGTCTGTGCGGTTTATTTCCTCTGGTTTTTACAGAAGTATTAAAGTAAAGATCATAACCCTGCACACTCAGACAATGGAGTCAATATACTGAATTTATAAAATGGTATTGAAATTCCTCTGAGCTTTACACCAAAAGCGTATTTATTAAAATGAGCTCGTCACTGTATAAATCCGCCTGGAAACAATGTACAATAAAACAGTGATGTCGTCAAACTATTTCAAAATTACTTATTAGTGCATAGCACTATTGCTGTATAACACTTTGTTCCTAAACAAAGTACCTCATTACTGCAATGTCTTTAAATGGTCACAAACTAAATGTTTAAAAAGAGACTGTGAAGTGATTGCGTCATCAACCCTTTAAACCCAAGCAGCAAAAAACTGTTAAAAATAAATTAATTTCCTAGGTAGTGCTTAAAAAAAAAGGATATGTCACTCTCTACTGCACAATCCTTAGCCCTATGTTAGTTAATTTAAAAACTGCTAAACAAATCAGGGCTAAAATGCTTTGAGTTTTAAGGGCTACTGTAAATTTGCAGGAATTAAAATTTTATTTAAAAAAAGCACTTAATAAATAATTATAACTATAAATAGTTTATGGCTTTAATCATAAAAAATGATTGTTGCTTGTTTGGCAATTCCTCAGAAAAACATCTAATTCATTTCTAAAATAATATATTGCTTCATATTCAGATAGAAACTCAAAGAAAAGCTCATCTAAAATCCCAAGTTGGTCATTTCATGTGATTAAACCATTGTGTAAGCTCTTATGGCAAAATGTTAGCTTTAAAAATTTTATTTTTTTTTTTTTAAAGAAACTGTTCTTTAGGGAAGTAGAGCACTTAATCATGGAACCAAATGTCTTATATAGGGAGAAATATAATTTTTTAAAAATTACTGTATATGTAAAAAATTATATTACACAACAATCCTTTCATCCTATTTAAAAACTAAAATGTAAAATGTAACAGATTAATGTCTAACTAGTATAACATCTGGGCCACCACAGCCTCGGAGAGTAAGATCCAGCTCCCCGGATTACTGAGCCGGTACTTTGTCTCCCC
>JAOTQY010000002.1:6402681-6412728 GCA_026413445.1 Dolichallabes microphthalmus
CCTATGGCTTTGTTCTATAGGAAAGCAAAATCAGATGGTGGTGATGTGATATCATTCACTCTTCATTGCATATATTTGTTCAATTGGTAAATATATAAATCTTTCTATTCTATTTAATTCTATTGATATTCTATTGATTTTTTTAGGCTTGAAAGGATGGGAGAAACGACTCGTCATCTCTGATAGAGCTCACATAGGTATAATACATTATATATGTGATATTACATAGAAATTGTATTTGCATGTCCTTATACTGTTTTAACACACTTTTATTTAACTTCCTGTCACTTGGGTTAATCCCTTCTGTTTCAGTCAGTGAGCTAGCTAATAGTTTTACTGCACATACTCTACATCCATGGTCCCGTATGGTCCAGTGGAGAATTAGAGTAGCATTCAGAACCAGATGTAGCAAACACAACAGCTTCCTACACACAGCCCGTGTATCTATCTCTTGCGCACAAAGATGACGTGACGTTACAGTGTTGTAATGTTGTCTCTTTGCTTAATTTTCTTTTTTTATTCGCATCAATTGTGCCAAAACCAGTGCTAGTGATATCCAGAGCAAGAGGAAAGTAAAAAATATTAATTAGGAAGTGAAACAGAACTAAATTTACCACAGTGCATACACCAACGTTTCCCACTAAGCTTTTTTAAAGTATGTAATATGGTGTTTTAACAATATCCAAATCATATAATGTTCTGTTTAATAGAATGTAACGCATATGGCCATTTATCTCTTCTTGTGTAAACATTGTTTATCTCTGTGGTTCTCAAGCCTGGCCCTGGAGAACCACCTCCCTTCTCTATTACACCCACTCCAATTATGGAAACACTGTTAATTAACTGATTAGTTAAATCAAGTGTGCTGGGGGCTGAGAAAATACTAACATATGCAGGGCAGGTGGTCCTCCAGAACCAGAGTGGAGAACCACTGAGTTATCTTGTCTTTAATATTCTCCAAAAATCCACTAAATACATTTAGTCCTCTTACATCAACCAGTGTTTTGTACTGTGAACTTTCACTGTGAAATGCAGTCTCTTTGTTAAGTGGTTTGCCTAAAGGGTGGAATTTCAAAGCTTCTAAAAAAACGGACATGTAGTCTCTCTCCCCCCCCCCCCCCCATTTTTTTATTAGGAATTTTATTGTAGACAACCTTGTGTGCCAGAGAAAAATTATTTGCCAAATGAGTACAAGTCTAAAAATGCTATGTTTCGCTGTGAAACTGGTCATACTGTAAGTATATGATCCTGCAAGTAATTGTTATAAAACCATACTGTTTTTTTTTTAGTTTTTGATTTCCATCAAGCTGTGGATGGAATGCAGGAAGTGCAACGACAAGCTCAGGATGGAAAGAAGTAAGAATGTGGTGATTTCATAAAACAGCTGAATTAGGAATGAGGAATAAGACAGGAGTTCCTTCGATAAATGATGATCATTTATTCTTATGGTTTGATAACAGCATAGGAACAACCAAGAAAGGCATTGGACCAACGTACTCATGCAAGGCGTCCCGAACTGGACTTCGCATATGTGACCTGCTAGCGGATTTTAAAGAGTTTTCCACCAAGTAAAGTTAAAAATTTTCTCCTTTTTTAAAACCAAAATTCACAAGGTTGTAGTAAGAATCTAAACTCCTACTGTTTCCGCATTTTCCTTTGTAGATTCAAAAACCTGGCACAGCAGTACCAGTCCATGTATCCATCCCTTAAAGTGGATGTTGAAGGCGAACTTAAGAAACTAAAGGTAAATTAAATTGGGGATTTTGTATTTATGTCATACGAACATTAATACAATATTGTTGTGACATAAACCACGTTCTGTACGCTTAAGGACTATGCAGAGAGAATAAGGCCCATGGTGAGGGACGGGATATATTTTATGTACGATGCCATTCACGGACCACAGAAGAAGATTCTTGTGGAGGGAGCAAACGCTGCCCTGCTAGACATTGACTTTGGTAAGGACGTCCCACACCGTCTTAGTTCTGCATGTACATCACTGTAACTCATATAACAAGGGACTGAAACAAAGTCTGTGTTCTGTCTAGGAACCTATCCGTTCGTGACATCATCCAACTGCACCGTTGGTGGTGTTTGCACTGGCCTTGGCATTCCTCCAGCGAATATTGGAGATGTGTATGGTGTATCGAAAGCCTACACTACTAGAGTGGGCATTGGGGCCTTCCCAACAGAACAACTCAATGTAAGAACTCCGGTCTGCATCATTTATAGACTAGCTACAGTCAAATGTACTTTGGCTAACATTGAAGTGAACTTACTACACATACAAGCTTCCATTCTTTATCATTTACTATGGTGTAGTAATGTAGGGATAGCACAAAGGTTACTGTAGTTTCAGGATAACTAGAAACTTGTTGGTGAAGCTACAGTAGTTGTTTTAAATTCTGCTGATTTATGTTTCTGTGTGCCTTAACTTTAAATGTGATTTGACCATATGAGTACCATAGTAATTTAGTCAGATCTTTAATCCATCCATCCAGCATCTATACCACTTATACTCTGTAGAGACCTGGGGGGTCTGGAGTCTATCACAGGGATCTTATGGCACAAGGCGGGGTACACCCTGGTACACCATACTCAATCACACACTGCAGGCAGTTTGAAAATGCCAGTCAGCGTACACTGCATGTTTTTGGACTGCGGGAGGAAACCGGAGCACCTGGAGGAAACCCACCAAGTACGGGGAGAACATGCAAACTCCACGCACACAGATTGGAAGCAAGATTTGAACACCCATCCCTGGTGGTGCGAGGCAACGGTGCTAACCACTAAGCGACCATATCAGCCTCAAAATCTAGTGAGCGTGCCTTCATGCCCAATAAATTTGAAACTGCTTTGATTCTTGTATGATTCTGAATGATGTTATGCATCATAAATTTTAGTCAGTGCGTTATAGCATGGATATCTGCGTGTTGCCAAAATTTAAGAGGAAGAAACTTACTACACTCTTGTAACCTTATGTTTCTCAGGACTCTTGTATTATTCTACAATTTTACAAGCTCTATACTGTACATACTGCAGGCATTGTGACTTTCATTCATCATTGTGCGAGGAGATTATCTAAGTCCATCAGCTGGTTCAGTGCTCTAATAACCGTCACATGAACAGGAGACAACTTTAGGAGCTTAAACTGTGCCAGGGGTTTAGTTTCAGAATGTCACAGCAGTCTACTTGCTGAGAGCTATTCACATAAGTACTATAAATAAAATTTTATTCCTTTTTTCCCCTTATTTTTTTACTTATAATAACTGTTTAACGCATCACCGTTTTAGTTAGTCATCTTGTTGTTTACTAGGTTGGTGTTAAATTGCTTTCATAGGAGAAAAAAACTCTCATTCAGCAACAATCATTGAATAAACACTGCTGTAGGTCACATGTGTCAGGGTTTAGTTCCAAGTACAATTATATAACCCTTCCATATTTTTTGGAGCTGCCAAAACCATGAGATTGCTATTTAATATATGTAGACAGAAATAATCACCAAAAATCCCATTATACATAAACAAATATGAATGCCATGTGAGGCTGAATGGGGGGATACATACAGAAAAAGCCATTTCAGTCACTAAAGTCATGATATGAGTGCCTTAAATATAGGTAATGTGTCTTATTTAAATTAAGTAATCATAATCATAAACCATATTTTTTTCTCGTCTAGGCTGTAGGAGATCTGTTACAGACGCGAGGTCATGAAGTTGGTGTTACGACAGGCAGGAAGAGACGCTGTGGGTGGCTGGACCTGGTCATCCTTAGATATGCTCACATGATCAACGGCTTCACTGCGTGAGTCGTTTAGTACACAAATCCACATGGTATTGTGTACTGCTAATATATAACAACGTTTTACTGCAAAATATATGTTGTCTAAACAAAGTTCATAAGCAAGTGTTTTTTTTTTGTGTTTTCTCCAGAATTGCTTTAACTAAATTGGATATCCTGGATGTGCTTGATGAGATCAAAGTGGGTATCGCCTACAAACTCAATGGCAGAAGAATACCCTATTTCCCAGGTAAAATCTGAAAGAATCAGCATCATCTAATAAAATTGCATGTATGGATGTAGATTATGCTTTTGGTAACATTTTACAAAATACAGACATATAATCACAATCCATTGGTGTAATTATGTAATCAGACAATCCAGTGCAAAAAAAAACAATCAGATACAGGTCAAGAGCTTCAGATAATGATAATGTCTTTCAGTTAATGTCCATCGTTATTAAAAGTGCAGAGTTTCAGCGCAGAGACTAGACCTATCGCTCTACAACCTTCAAATCTGAGCACATGTGGGAGAAGGCCGAAGCGATCATCAATCAAGCACTTACAGTATGGTAAAAGAGCCAGAAGGAAAACATTCCTCAGAACAAGGCCATGAGAAACAAGTTTATACGCTGATGATGCCAAGTATAAACTCTTTGGAATAAGTGCCAAATGGGCATTTTTTCCCCCTATTCAGCATCAGGGACTGGGAGACTTATTAGGACTGTTGGAATGATGTACACTACCGCTCAGAAGTTTGGTATCACTTTCAAACTCCATAGTCTTTCACGATTTTTATTTCTTTCTACATGATAAGGCAATGCTGAAGGTGTCCAAAATATGCACTAATCTGCTTTGGACAGTTGATATTAAGATGTTTCTGCTACTCATGATCTGTAAATCCTTTATAACGACTTTAACCCGAGGTGTTGTTAATTAGTGATTTCTGAGGCTGGTAAGTCTAAATGAACTTCTCGCCTTCCTGGTAAGATCTTCATAAGAGCCGGTTTCATTATGGTGCTTGATGGGTTTTGCAAATGCAATTGACAATATTGTTCTTGCAAGAACTATTACAGAAAGGCTGACCTCTGTGTCTTAAAGTAACAACTGACTGTTGCTGTTGTTGTTACATAATTACCTAATTCCATATGTGTTATTTCAGAGTTCTGAAATCCCCAGTACTGGTGTAGAATGTAGAAAATAAATCACTAAACAAAAACAAAGAAATTTGCAAGTGATCCCAAACTTTTGAGCAGTATGCACAGAGACGTCTATAAGAGAAACCTGGACCTTCTTTTGGTCTAGTGCTCTAGGGAAATAACTCATGTTTCCAAGATGAGAATTGTGGTTATGATTATAACCATTTCAATATCGCTATGACAAATGACGACTCCTATATTGCCAGACAGACTCCTCTTGACTGTCAAGGACCTGGATATAAATAAGTTGGTCCCTTTTGAGCTGTCTCCCTTGGGTGCATTTATGCTCAACGTATTGTCCCGAGGTCAGCAGAGATTTCTGGATAGTAAGAACCCAAAGCCTAGTAATTTTGTCCTAGTAGAGAGCACACAAATAGGCCAATTATGGTTCACTTTGCTAGTATTCATAAATCGACAATCTACACAGTCCATTAAGTGTTGTGTGTGTTGTGTAGTTATATAATTTACCAAAAGTGCTAGTCAGTCTTTCTGAACTGCTTAATCCTCACCATGTAAATGCGCATTGCAGATACCAGACATAGTACAGCAGCCAAATTAGTTCTGCTATCCCATACTTGTCTGGCCAGTTTTTTGGCAGATCCCCGTACCTCATCCTGGCTGGGATGCGACAGGTGCACTTCCAGCCTCAGACAGACTATGGTATTCACTTCGCTTACTGCAACAGGTTCAATATTTTGGTAGAGCCTTCTGAGTAAATGACATAGTGAAGTAACACTTTTAAGATGGATAAAACAAAGCTCTGAGTCCACAGGATGCTGAATGAAGTTAAATATTCATGTATACAGTACTGTGCAAAAGTCTTAGGCACCATATTATATGCTGTACCAATTTTGTTATATCTGTTTATCATGTCTGCATAATTATGTACAAAATCATTCAGTATTTCCATATATAACTTAAAAATGTATAAATAAATTACATTACAGGAGAATATATGCATGGCTATAAAGAAAGAAAGATAGACCAGTTTTCAGATGGAAACAAAAAACCTAATGTACACTTCTGGGATTTGCATAAAAATACAAAGGAGTGAGTGTGACAAAGTTACCAGAAGATCTCATATTCTCCAGCAAGCTCAGTAAAACCTGTTTTCTTATAAAACTGCACAAATCTGTCTCTAAAACTCATGATTTTAAGCAAAAATATTGACTGTTAATTTTATTACTCTTTATTGGTTTTTATTGCTCTTTATAAAAGCATCTTTTGCTCATGCCATATTTTTGTATGTGCCCAAGTCATTTGCACAGAACTACTGTATAAGTAAAATAGAACCTTCACCTTTTTCTGCTGTAGCCATTGGAGGGTCAACTTGGCCTTGTGCTTTGGATCCTTGTCATGTTCGAACATCCAAGAGCGTCCCATATGCGGCTTTCGGGCCTTAAAATTCCAATTGTCTGTCAGTATTTTCTGTTAACTTGCTGCATTCATCTTACTATCAATTTTGACTAACCTGCCTGTGCCACTGGAGCTCACACAGCCCCAAAACATAAAGAGAGATCCACCACCATGCTTTACAGTGGGGGTGGTGTACTTTGACCATAAACATAGTGTTTAAGGTTGTGACATTAAAGTTACATTTTGGTGTTATCACTCCACATGACTCTGCTCCAGAAGCTGCGAGGCTTGTCTAGGTGCAGTCTGGTGTCCTGCAAGTGGGCCTTTTTGTGGCATGGGTACAATAATGGGTTTCTCCCGGCAACTAGACCATGCAGCTCATTTGTGTTCAAGTACCTCCTTATTGTGCTTCTAGAAACAACACCGCCACTTTTTGTCAGAGCAGCCTGTATTTCTCTCAAAGTCGTTTGTGGGTTTTTTTAATTGGACAATTAATTTGGCAGTAGTGTATAAATAGTTTTTAGTCTCAACAGAACCTCTTACGTTCCAAGTCTTTATCAGAGTTTGAACTGTATTGACATTTTCAAGTGTAGCAAAAAAATTTTTTTCCGTGTCTTTGCCTTATAAAGTACAGATACCTTATTACGCAGGTCCATTGGCAGTTCTTGTGTCTTCACTATGATGCAATATTCAGCTAAGTCAGTGCATCACCTCATGTGCTGAGAAACTCACTGATTATTTATTCACAGACTCTAATTACAATTACAATGTGTTACAGGTGTGGAAACTTCCCTTGAATGGCCATTTAAACCTGTGTGTTGTAACCTGGGTGTTTATAATGTGGCCAGAGATTCTTTTGGAAATGTAAACTTTTGATCAGGCTTGTTTAGGTGATCTCAGTTAGGTTATTGTCACAACTACAGTATGTGATAATTAATGACTTCACGTGGCCACTGTCCTTAAATAGGAAAAAAATATTTTGTATTGTCTGACATATTTTCCAAATAAATAGTAGTGTTTAACAATTTCTTTTAGGGTATGCAAACTTTTGAGCACATTAATATTATATATAATATTGGCATCCTAATTTTTCCATCAAGACTCTAGCTTATTCAAATTAATTAATTTATTGCTTAATAATTTTGATTATGAAATAATGCAACTGCTTGATTTTAACCTTGGAGAACACGACAAGTGATAGTAAAGTGAGCGTATATATCATATCAGTATACTGATTCCAAGCCAAAAGTTTGTATTGAACTATTATTAAAGGACGTCTCATTGAGTTGACTGCAGCAGGAGGAAAGAATAGTTATATGTTATTTGCTTCTGGTTCATAATTTGTCTATTCAACAATTACAGTAGAAACTTTGTTATAATAATTTTTTCGTAATCATAATCATACATTTTCTTTAAATGTATTGTTTTATGTGTCCGTAGCTAATATGGAGGTACTGCATAAGGTTGAGGTGGAGTATGAGACCTTGCCTGGCTGGAAGACAGATACTTCCGCAGCCAGGAGGTGGAATGACCTTCCCCCCAAAGCCCAGAACTACATCCGGTTTGTGGAGAATCACATAGGTGTACCGAGTGAGTCAAACACTCATGGCTTACCATAAAGCATGTAAAGTAATATGTCTTCATTTGAAGTAAATTCAACCACCTACTGATTTAACTTGCTTTTCCATGCCATTGCAGTCAAGTGGGTCGGCGTAGGCAAGTCCAGGGAATGTATGATCCAGATGTTCTAGAGTGTCTGTCCCCCAGAGACATCTGGAGTCGATCAACAACATGCGATCCTCTCAGGAAATCCAAGAAAACAAAATGACCGTGACAGCAATTGGAGTAGTATTCACAAGATTTACTGTGGCGTTTTGCCTCCACAGCTGAAAATGAAACTTAATAAAGGCTAATCAGTGGTAATGAATTAATAAACAAGACCTCTTGTCTCTTGATAACAGATTACATCCAGGCAGATTTTTTTTTTACTTACATTGCGGAATTTCTTCTTTTTGGATAAACATATGTGAGTGTGTAACATAAACATAAACCATGTGAGTGTGTGTTTGACTGAGTAGAACTGCACACTAAATCCCCAGAGTTGATTAAACACTTTCAGAGTTCACTGGACCTACACCGATCAGCCATAACAATAACATCACCTCCAAACTGGTGCATTTACATGATAAGCATTTACATGATAAAACAATTTATCATGTAAATGCTTGCATGACCAAAACAACTATAAATTATCGAGGCATGGACTCCTGTAATTTGCAAGGTGGATCAGACTTGTTAGACCAGCATATCCTCGATGCTCGATCAGATTGATATCTGAGGGATCTACAACATTGCCCTTGTAAAAGCCTCTCACAGATCCTTATGATTGGCCACTTTTTCCTGCTTCTAGCACAACAACTCTGTTTACTTACTGCCTAATAGATCATACCCCTTGACAGGTGTCAACCCAAGGAGATAATCAATGTTATTCACTTCACCTGTGCTTTGGCTGATCAGTGTATAAACACTGTACGGCATTATTTAACAGTCTGGGTGTTGATTCCACACTGGGAATTTTGCTGTGCCCGATTAATGAAGCTCTACCTAGTTCTTTTGTAGCAGCACACACTAGTTTTATTCTACAATGTATATTATTGTGAAAATCATGACTACAATGTGCAGTTACTCTATCATGTTTATTTATTGTTTATTTATTGTTGCATGAAATAGTTTTGTCGCGTGAACATGATTAGAACATGCTGTTTTTTTTTTCCCTGTTTTTCTCTTTCTGATACTGCGATCTTGAATAAAGGCTTCACAGTTTTCTTTGACGTCAGATATAAAATTAGACCAAACATCACTGAAGCTGCTGCAGAAACAGATACCAATACAGAACATTCTGTTCCTCCATCACATCTCCAAACCTGCATCAGCTGCTTTGCAACTGGACTTAATAGTGTAGTAAAGCCCCAGACAACTAGCCTTTTGACCCCCGGTCTGTGTGGTCTGATCCCACAGAAAAGTCATTGCATAACAAATTGCCAAAAAAAATCAAGTCAATGCTGGTCACAAAGAAAGGCAGCAGAATGTCAATGCACGAAAGCTCGCTGTGCAGGGGGGCCCAACAGGCAAAGAGCCCAATGCCTCTAAACTCTTCCACTCACTTGTGCGTCCATGGGATGCGCCAGACCAATAAATCTGATCTACAAGGCCTCATGCAGCCTCAAGGCCTAAGCCACCACCAATGCCCCGGTTCCAGACATCACAGCACACACCAGAGGACATTCTTCAACATTGAACATTGTGTTGTGTCACTTCACCGATACTAAACCATGTTCGCTTATATGGAGGAGTTTCCACACAAAAAATGCAGAGTATAAAAAGAAAATGATATTAAAAAAAAAAGTCTGGGAGCTGGCTGCATCATTCACTGGTTTTAACATTCTTATGCTAATAATGAACTCCTGTCACATAAATTAAAGGAAGTAAAAATGCATGAGATTATAGTCCCAAGACTTGATTGCTTTATAATAATGATGTTTAAACAATGCCAGGGCAGCACGGTGGTGTAGTGGTTAGCACTGTCGCCTTGCACCGCCAGGGTCCGGGTTCGATTCCCGGGGCAGGCTCGATTCTCATCTCTGTGTGCATGGAGTTTGCATGTTCTCCCCGCGCTTGGTGGGTTTCCTCCGGGTACTCCGGTTTCCTCCCAC
>JAOTQY010000002.1:6414144-6429242 GCA_026413445.1 Dolichallabes microphthalmus
GTTCCCAAATTGCCCGTAGTGTGTGAATGGGTGTGTGAGTGTGTGTATGTGTGTGTGTGTGCCCTGCGATGGATTGGAACCCTGTCCAGGGTGTACCCTGCCTTGTGCCCCAAGCCTCCTGGGATAGGATCCTGGCCCGCCGCGACCCTGAACACAGGATAAAGCGGTATAGAAGATGACTGACTGACTGACTGACTGACTGACTGACGATTTGAAATTGTATAAATTTAACAGATACTCCATACAATATTATTTAATCTCACATGAAGAGTGTAAGAGGATAGCCATTCATAGTTTTAACTTTCAGAGACAATCCTGTACATCTCCTCTTAGAGTGACTTTATGTCATGTGATTACAGAAAAGTGCCACACATGTAGCCTTATAAATGGCACAACTGTATTTCTCACCCATCATCTAACATTAAACCTGGGCAGTTTCAGCCAGTTACGACCACATAGCTGTCCATCAAACATGGTTTTTTGATCAAGTATATGATGAAAAAAACACAGGAATATATATTTATGTATATGCAATATAAAAAACATTTCTTGGTTATATGCACTGGAAATATCTTCATCGAAATAATAATAAAAAAAAAACTGTAGTGTGGTAATACGTCTTTGTCCTCACTGCATTTTGTCAGATCAAAATTGGGTAAGATACCAGTGATAAGGAATTCGACTCACTCTTTCTTTTCAAATCTTATCAATTATTAGTTAAAATTAATTATCAATTAGAACGTTGAGGTTTACGTCTGAGCTATGATTACTGTGTGTGTGGAGTTGTTCATGTTCTTTCCGTGGGTTTCCTCCCATCTGCTAAACATATGTCAGTAGGTTGACTGGCGACTAAATTGTCCCTGGGTGTGCATGTGTGTGTGTGTGTGTGTGTGTGTGTGTGTGTGTGTGTGGTGCCCTGGTGGCAGCTTTGGATAAGCTCTGGATCCCTAAGAAGAAAATAAGAACAAGAAATATGTTAATTCTAAAAAATCTAAATATCCAACAAATATTGTTTGTATTCTCTGTCTGTGACTTAGAGGCGTTCAAGTCAAAACAAGACTTGTGTAGAATAACAGAACACAATTATGAGAGATAAAAACTTCCTTTTTTCCTCTATATAATCCCCTGCTACACTTATGCACTTGCCAGTGTTTTTACTAGTGCTTGGATACCAGAGTAGAAAGTTACGCCAGAGCCATGATCAGACTGTCTGTCTGATTCACTTCTGAAACACTGGCCTCCCAAGATCTCGTTTAATGGCCAAACCATGTGGAAAAGGCTTGGAGCTATTTCAGCGCTGTACCGGGGATGCGATAATAACTCCCAGATGAGGTCCAATAATGTGCAAGTGGTATTTGGGAATGATTATATGTACAGTTCACACAGACAGACGTGGATCTTCCACAAGTTGATGGCAAGTTATCCATAGATTTTTAAAGATTAGGCGTTCCACTCGCTAAATGTTTACAGAAATAACTGCAGTGGGCTCAGAGCCACCTTGTCCTGGGTTCTCATTCACCGATGGACGGCCTTCTTTAAACCATTTGCACTATTCACTCATAACTGTACTGTGCTTCAAGTCTTCGGTTTTACACCTGACTAAGAAATTTCATCCCGGTCCCAGTTTGACTTGAACACCCTTGTGGATTCACATTTACTAAGAATTTTCCCAATACTTCTTTCGAGGTTTAATGGGAAAGACTTGTGTGGAAAGAGAAACCCTTTACCACTTAAGAAAGTGTTGCAGAGAGTGGGTTTTGAACTAACAAGCCTCAATTTGCCAGCACGTGTTGGTTTATAGAGCGTGATGTACATACAACTTGTGTGGGATTTACTCGGCGACACATGCTAACCTGCTGAATGAGCCTGTAATTCTCATCCACAAACTACAGTCTTCTTAATGAATTGCGAACTGCAACTTAAAACTGTGGAGAATTGAAGTGAAGGCAATTAGGCCGTGCGGTACAGTCCGGGTATGCAGGCTCCCGATCCCCCCTTTATGTATATGGTGATGTTCCAGTTCAGTTGCTGGCCCTTTTGTGGAAGCTACGCTGCAGCTGTTGGGGCTTTCATCACAGCCTCTGTGTTTTACTCAAAAAGGTCACACTCGTCACTTCCGCGGCGGCTCCTCTTACCCTGTGCGGCATGCCATGGAGCCCTTAAGGCCCTGGGCCGCCTCACCGACTGCTGGATGGACTTAAGTCCATGCATGTGGCTTTGGATACACTAGTTAATCACGGGGTGACCAGCTGTGCTCGGAGAAAACGGAGAGAAAAGGAGAGGCACGTCTGCCTCAGTGATGTGTATACTATAAATATGGGTTAGTTAAAGAAGTGACAGCTGTGCACTTCTCAACCTTCTGCTCGCACGAGGTCAGAACACAAGGCAGACACGCACTAATGTCATACATGTTCACTTGAAGGTAAAACGGAAAAACGAAGCTTCACTTTCTATTTTTGTGTATTTTGATGGCGAAACACAATGCTATAAAAATAAATGAAATGAATGATGAAAAAATAAAGAATTATAAAACGTTAAAATGTCTACACTTCTCGATTGTGAGCTCAGGTCTTTGCATCTTCTCTCCGTCTCCATATCTTGGTTCACCGGGTTCACTGGTTTCCTCCAACCTCACTAAGAAAAAAAGCGCTTAGATGTGGACGAGTGTGTAAATATGTCTAATATGTCTGCATGGTGCGCCTGTGATGGCCTGGTGTCCCATCCCTGGTCTATTCTTGCCCCTGGGATCGGCTCATGATCCACAGCATGATCGGACAAACTGATGGCTGGACATAATTATGGCACTTGCTCACCAATTCATTTTCAGTGAGCAAGTGTCCTAAATATGTCGGGCCTTCAGTTTCTATGGGTTCATCAGGAACTGATTTATTGATTCGGGATGTCTGGCAGTAATCAGGCCTGGGTGTGGCAAGTGAAATTATGATATATAATAATAACATTTAGCTGATGATCTTAATCATTTAAGTCTGATAAATATGCATAATATATATGGGGTAAATACATTTTCACAGCACTGTATACTTAACAAAGTCATGATCACTATGGTAGAGTTACTTTGCAGTGCAACCTTATGTTTGAAATCCAAATGAATATGTCTCCAATGCCAATCTATTGCAGGGCACACTACAGGGAATGCCAATTAGCCTCATGTGCATGCCTTGGACTGTGGGAGGAAACCGAGTATCTGAAGGAAACCCACCAGCACGGGGAGAACTTGCAAACTAAATGCTCACAGAGGCAGGAATCAAACCCGGACCCTGGTGGTACAAGGCAACAGTGCTAACCAATGCTAAAGCTGATCAGCTTTAATGTAATCAGTGTTATTATTAGTTCATGTTAAAGCCCACGTACTTGGATCTGTAGATCGGATAGAGATTAAGTGTTCTCTTATTTTTACTTTTACCACTTCTGTGCTGTTATTGCAGCGGTGAAATAATGAACTAATCCTAGTAAAAATATTCAGTTTAGCTTTTCTAATTAATATCTATTGGTACAGGTGTTTCTTTACATTGACAAGTAGCTTATTAATAGCTTAATATCTTAAGTAGATTATAACATCCAGCACATAACTGTTTATAACATTATAACAGACTATAGTTTGACGCATGCGCAGTACGCCGTTAAAACGTGTGGTTCATAATCTGGCACATAACTGTTCATAACTTCCCTTCTTCTCAACATTTCAATTTTATTGATGGCATTTTCATAGTGTACGTCCCATTTTTCTGGAGTAAGCCATTATAACTCACACTGTCGTGTCAGTGTATAGAGGATTGTGCCAGCTTGTAGGTGCATTATGGTCATTTTTGTGTCTTCTGTGTACACATAGTAAACTATCCCGTTGATTGGCCCTTGAGTGACGCATATAGCCACGCCCGTCTCAGGGCAAAGGGACAGACATACAGACAGGCAGACATACAGTCAGAAGTCTTTCTGAGACTGGTTTTGAATCCTCCAATGTATGAAACGTAAAGATATCACTGAAAGAGATGAATTTCCGACTAATGTACAGACAAAACCTCGCTTTTATTTATGTAGATTAAAACTCAAATAACATATGAGTGATACTCATAAAGTTAAAATGAATCAATTCAACAAGTTATTTGAGACACACATAGTGGAATTTATGACATCATTCTTGATGTCTTGATATCTTGATCTTGATACAAATTAATAAGAATAGTACTTGGTTTGGGGATTATACATTACTATCTAATTATATAGTAATTATATAATACATTATATAGTATATAATTACACATTACTACTGTATATCATCTGAATAATCAATATTATAATTGAATTCATTCGCAATAATTGGGGTATGTCCTGGATTTTAGAACCTTGATGTACAGAAGAATGATGAGTTTTATAGAAATGACTCGTATTTGTTAATGTAGGTAAAAAAAAAACAAAAAAGCAAGAAAAAAGATGTGACAGCATGCCTAGGCTTTGACAGTGTGCGGGTCACTTTCCTGCATGCACTCTTGTTTGCAGCTCAGAGTGTGTGTGCGTGTGTGTGTGTGTGTGCCCGTGTGTGTGTGTCTGTGCATGTTTAGGAGCATCGCTTCTTTTCAAGTGTGACCACCTGTCTTTTGTTGTGAGGTAAATAAATAAATAAATGTGGCCAGGCACCAGCTGTCCCTGGCAGTGCGTTCAGAGGTCAAGGGCTCCTACCGCTGGCCTCACGAGGTGAAGATGTCCAAGTTTTCAACTTCGCTTTCCCTTCCAAAGACTTCCCACTGCCCAGGGAATACATGCAAATAGGCCAGCTCTGGTTAAATGGAAATTACATGAGCGTTTTTGATCAGTGAGGGCAAAAACACAACTAATTAAGTCAAAGCGATGCGAGATAAGGCTTGAATACATAAACAACGTAAGTCTTTGGAAGTCTCTGCTTTTCGTTTAAAGTGAAGATGAATATCTGTGACGGCGATCGTTCACTGAGGTCATTTGTATGGGTTAGGTGAGTTGAGGCATAATGTTAGATCGGAGGTTCTCAAACAATTTGCAGCTCCTTTAATTGTGAAATAAATTAATTATTTAAATATCGAGCTCATCATTTCAATGCAAATCAGCACGGTTGCTTTATACATATGTTCATGATTGAGGGTTCGGATCTCACCTCCAATCTGTGTGTGTGGAGTTTGCATGGTTTCCCTGTGTTTTGTGGCTTTCCTCCAGCTACACAGTCTAAAGATATACCTTGCAGGCTGATTCAATTTGCTTGTAGTGTGTGTGGTTAGGTGTGTGAGTGTGTGTGCTTGTGCCATACCCCAACCCGAGTGGTGCCTTGTGCATCATGTACATGTCTATTATACCTTAATGAAAAAAACTTAGGAATCAGGGGTAGTTCAGTGTTTAAGGCATTGCACTATGGTTCGGAAGGTACCAGGTTCAAATCCCACGACCATCAAGTTACCAGTGTTTGGCCCCTGAGCAAGGCGCCTAACTCTCAACTGCTCACATGTATAACGAGATAGGAAAAGTAAGTTAATCTACATAAAGGTGTATGCCAAATGCCTAAATGTATGTATGTAAATTGTATGTATGTACCTGAGTAACTAAACCCTGGTGGAATTACACAATTCAAATAATACTTAGGAAAACTCCATTAACTGTTTGGCCAAAAATAAAATAAAATAAAATAAAATAAAAAAAAAATTTCAGAAAAATCTAATTATTGGTCTGCATCAAGCAAAGAAAACAACTAAGGAGACTGCAGAAATGTCTGGTATTGGGTTTAGAACCATCCAACACATTAGTAAAATACGAACCTTCATGGGAGATATGTTCATTCATTCATTCATTCATTCATTTATCTTCTATACTGTTTATCCTTCAGGGATAAGGCAGGGTACACTCTAGACAGGATTCCAATCCATTGCAGGGGCCACAGTTACACATTCACACACACTACTGGCAAATTAGGAAGACTAATTAGCCTAATCTGTATGTCTTTGGACTGTAGGAGGAGACCAGAGTAACCATGGGGAAATGCACCAAGCATGGGGAGAACATGCACACACAACTTCATGTGCACAAATCGAACCATTGACCCAGGAGGTTGGAGACCGTAGTGCTAACTGCTACAACTCTGTGCCGCCTTCACAGGAGGTATGTGGTTGAGGGTGAACGGAAGAGCATGTCCAAACACAATATGATGAGAACTCAACGGATTGGGACGAAACTTCCATTTATTCAAAGGAAACCACTTGTTATTGATGTTGATCAGAAGAAAAAATGGCATGGACATATTCCCGGACTCAAATAGTGAAAAAGTGGCTCTGGGATCACGAGGAAACATTGGACCCAAATCTAAATATTCGAGTGTTTGCCCAGGCATTGTATCATCATCGTTCTACACTAAGGCCATTTTATTCTTTATATCTAAGAAACAAATATCATTGATGGTATGTGATATTTGGCATTTACAGTAACCTTGATGACATTGAGTTGTTATCAAGCTGTTCTGTAACATGCATGTCACAAGAACAAAAGGCAATTTCACGAATTGTGGAAGTCTTTTAATCTAATTAACCTTTATAGTTAATATATTTATAGAAGAGTTACAACTAGACTAAAGCTGTAAGCTCTTAAGCCTTCTTTGAGGTTCTTTACAAGACCTTCCCAGTGACCCAACACCCTTATTTACAGTCCAGCAACAAAGCGCTACATAGTCAGGTGCTGCTGTGGGTTGGCCACATCACACTGCTCACACTGAGAACACAGGAACCACAGAGAATAAATAAGGAGGCCAATACTACTACTACTATCTGAAGACAAAGGAGTCAGTGGGATAAGGCCGGGGATGCTGGCAGGCGGGGTGTGTGTGTGTTTGTGTGTGTTCGGAAAGTTTGTATGCTCTTCATGGGGGGCAGGGCTGTGGGAATCGCATATCTATGCCATTGGATTTCTTTAGATGTACAGCCAAAGAATAATTAGGAGCCCACTTACTGAAAAATGACCACTCGGTTTTCAAATTAGACACGCATTTTCCTCTCCCTCGGTCCTTCTGTTTGTTAAAATGCAAATGATCCGGGAAGTTTTTTTTTTTTTTTTACTGAAGAATTCCTCATTATGCTCAATACGATGTGTGTCGGTCCCTCCGTAGCTCATATCAATAGCGAATGTGAAATCCTTTTCACTCTTTCAAAGAATAAAATCAAATATTCACATGCAGAAATAATAGTTCATGAATCAAATAAATCACACATCAAGCTGTGTTAACTACTGAAGTTTAAAATGTCCAAAATAAGAGTTTAGGGGCAAAAATGACTGGAGTTTTATATAGTACTATACTAGTGAAAATGCTCTCAACAACACTCATTCACTCTCCGTATCACTCATCCTGTCTATCGCTGGGCGTGCAAGCACACATACACACTCACTCACACACTATGGCCAATTTGGAAATGTAATTGGAATGCCTACGCTATGCCGCCATGCCACCCTCTCGACAACGCACCCATTTATTTCAAGCTATATGTCCTGTTTTAGCCTTTTTTTTAAAGAACAACAAAGCAAATCAATGCTGATTCCATTTCTACATGGTTTGGATGAAGTAGTAATCCATAACAATGATTTATGTAAATCCATAAAAATAAAAACAAAAAAAATCCGTTCTGGCAGTTTTTCCACCCATTTTGCTTTAATTTCCTGGAAAAAAACCTGCTTTGGCGCTCACATCCACCCTTTTGGAGTTCATCTTACTTACATATTTTACAATTTATTATCTTCCCTATAAAGTAAGTAGTTGGCAGGATGACCTCGCACCTCCGATCTGTGTTTACAGCGTTCGCATGTACTGCCTGTGCTTGGTGGGTTTACTCCGGATATACTACTCCGGTTCGCTCAAACAGTCAAAAGACAAGCAGATTAAGTTCTTTGGAATTCCCAAAGTGCCTGTTTTGATGTGTGCCCTATGATGGATTGGCACCTTGTCCAGGGTGAACCCTGTCTCGTGCCCTAAGTCTCCTTTGATGGGCAACAGACTCCCAAAAATCCTGTACAGGATAAGCGAGATAGAAGATGAATGAATGCAGTCAGGAGTTTTAAAAGTCTGGGTAATAGAGACACTGTTCCAAATATATAGACACAGGTGAAAGGAGACAAACAAATAGGTGAAAGAGACGAGGACAACAACATTGAACATATCGACAGTCCGACAAATACAGACACTTGACAGCACACAGACTAACGTGTATATATATCTGCTGATTAGACTTGTGTCTTTTTGAGACATTCTTCTTATATGTACTGTACGCATTCTTCTGTACTGTACGCATAAACATTTCAAGATTTATATCTGAAAGTTATAGTTATAAGCATGCTTGTAGGTGTGTGTGTTTTCAAATATCCATGAAAATGCCCCTTTTTTTTATATAACTGGCAATAAAAAAATCTTGCCCTTGGCTCCTTAAAAACTATTCTTTGATTTTTGATTGTTCTGGACAATTTTCCTTGGACAATGTAACATGCCATGTAACGTCATCGACATTGTACGTCATTGCAAATTATGATGTACTGAAACCTTACCAGCTACTACTGTATCTAATTTTCCTCCACAGCCAAGAAAGGAAGAGGCTTGTGTTGGTGGAGGAAGAAACAGATCAGGACTCACTGTGTTGTCTGTATACAGAAGCACTTTAACTCTTAAACAGCTGATGTTATTTATAAACAGAAACCTGGAGAGATACTCCTTGACTCTAAGTCCTTGGAAAGACACCCAGGGGACAAGCCTTCCTCAGTGAGTTGTGCTTAATAAAACAGATGTTAAAAAAAATAATCATTCAGGACGGGTTAATATTTTGACATTGAACAGTACAGTAAAGTGCAACAATAACAAGAAGACGACTGACATTTCAACTTGGAAATAACTTGAACACACGCAGTTATCACATAAAATTCTCTATTTAATCTCTACAGGATTGAAATAAAGTCCTAGCTCAAGATTGTCACTTTTTCCACAGCACACACACGGGTACACGTCAAAAGCGGCAAATAAAAAGCACAAACAAATTTGTAACATAACAGCGTTAATCAGTCAAAACAAACAAAACAAAGAAAATCCAACAAATGTTTTTTTTTTTTAAATAAAACAGATTGTCACCTACATTCACTAGAGCACTAACATCAACGCATCTGTTTCCTATAAAATATATGTTTCTTATAAAAAAAAATTATATTAAATCTAATGGCACTTCTACAAAGTCTATTAAAAATGTCCTCCGTTTAGTAGCGTCTTTCATTACTTAAGTCGAACTCAGTAAAATATTTGCACGAGAAAGAAATCAATAAATAATTCTTATGATTATACAGTTTCACAGTCTGAACCTTAGAAGACATTATTCCAGTATTAATCTTTACATACACACTCCTTTTGTTGAAGCAAAGCATAATTGTGCCTTATTATTTGTGCGGCTTGATTTCTCAATTCACAGCACAGCTTAAAGAATCATCACTGGTGCTCGCGTTACACATGATTATGCTCCTGCTGGTCATACGCGATAGTTCAAAACTGGCTCGGGCCTGATCACATGACTGCATCTGAGCAGGAAGTTGCTTCAAGTATGATGCACCTGTTTCCTCGATTCACTACCCACAGCCTGATATGATATTTTAATACCTAAAGCGCTCGTATCGTATCTTTAATTTAAACATGAAAATCAAATACACATTATGTTGAGTTGTTTTTTTGTTTTGTTTTTTTGCAATAAGTAACAGCTTGTGCAGAATGAATAATTACAGGCCCACAATAATGCCCAATAATGAATTTGCTGTTGGATTAATGTGTGTCAACAAGGCACATACTGTGTAGATCAAGTTGATGCATATTACTTCAACATATTAACCTCGGTGGAGTCAGACCCTAATCAACACGTACATTTCGAATAAAAGCACCTACGTTTCATCAGTATTAGCTGCATGAAAGAGACCTCCCAGTTCTACTTAGTCACATGATTACAACATTCTCAGGAAAATGTTCATAAGTTGCTCATAAGTAAGTTCCAGTGTTCCACACAAGACCTTAAAACATACGCAGATCTTGAACTTGAAAGGAATTCGAATATGCGTTTTAAACAGCTGCCCGACAAATGATGTGCGAAGAAGACAAAATAGTTTTGTAGTGAGAAATCAGTGAGAATTACACGTTTCTCCTCACATCTTTTCCGTTCACATCTAATGTTTCTTTCGCTTTTCCTTTTCAGGAAATATTACTCTAAACAGCTCTGGTGAAAAAAAAAAAAAAAAGTCTGTGTGACACAGAAAAACAGTATTTGTAACACTTCTATTAGTTTAGAGCAGAATGCGACGTGTTACTTATTAAATAAATACCTGGGATTAAGTTTTTTCTTTTTTCTTTCTTTTTTTTTTTCAAATTGCATGACTTTTATAAAAAGGTATTGCAAGTCTCAGTGACCTTGTGCTTCTAAAATCTGCTACATCTGTCAGAGCATTATCGCATTACAGGCTTTAAAATCACATCAACAAAACAAGGGAAGACTTCAACTTCAAAAGTCAAGAGATTCGAGAGATTCCAGATGTTGTCAAAAAAAACAAAGATAAATAAAATGCATATTTACAATAAATATACAGTTAGAAATAGCAGCCTACAGAATATCAGTGTTGTATGTACAGTCTATGTATGCACGAAGCAAGTGCGTCTTAGCAATTCTGGAGTCGACTCTTGACGAAAAGTGATTTAAAAATGGCTTATCTACACAAGTTACAGTGAAATGATAAACCGATAAACAGCAATTGATTTTTTTCTTTTTGTTTTTTAACAATCGATCCATTCAGTGTAGCCGAAACAGTACCCAGTAGACATATTAGGAATTAATACAGCTGTTTATACTTCAGATGCTTACAGTAAAACCTGAACCAACAGAACTAATAAATAATTCTAATCAAGTTTTCTCAGGAAACAAAAAACAAAAACAAAAAAGAAATGGGATTACATGGACTTTTAGTGCCTCTTGTCGTTATAATTTAACCAGTGAGCATTAACTTAAACAACTAACTCGAAAACGTTATGTAGGATGAAAGCATAAAGTTTAGGAAAAAAGAATAAACAACATTCTAACATTCATGTTCAATAAGAATTGGTGTCATTTGTTAGTGTTTCCAGTTAAATAGGATTAATAAAGACCCACCTAAATGAACACTAGCTAGTTAATAAAAGGGGGTTATTTACGTTCGATCCAAAGGTCCCATTTCACCTCCATTCAACTTCTCAAGAACAACAACAACAAAAAAATCTTATTTCATTTTATATCTTGCAGAAGAAAACTGCAATATTTGTAATAAAGGTAGTAGATGTCCTTGCAAATTGCCTGTGCACTAATTTTAACTTCTGAAACTGTTTCCAATTCAAGAGGAAACACACGACCCTGTTTCCACAGAAGCAATTAAAAAAAAATTAGAAAGAAAAGGCAAATAATTACCAACTTCTCTGTCATTCCATATACAGCACCAGGACTTTAACCTGAACTCAGATTTTTCTTTTGTAACCTGGACATTATTAAGCCATTATTAAATTAATTTGCACATATAATTTAACCCAAGATTCAATTTCTCATTTCAATAAAGTAAAAACTTATACTACTGTCAACATGACATAAATAAAAAAATAAAAAAAAATCATATTTATCACTTAATTTCAGAAGACGCTGCCAGTGACTGACCAAGTGCATCAAAAACCTTCACTTCACCATTCTCCACTGGGTGGAGGAACTCTAATCGGACCTTTAGTCCTTAACTCTGCATTAAAATACAGCAAAATACTGAATACCAATTTTAAGTTGTGACATATCTACAGCAGGTCGAGTGCATAGTGACCAAAAACCACCATGGCTTTAGGTTTAGAGCAAGACTCCCCTTTAAGCTTAAATACTTCACACATGTAGGTCAGATGCAGCCTTTGGGAGTAGAAAAGGAGTGTGCTTATCCAATAGAGAGGGTCTTGACGAGGGCGCAGTGGAACTTGCGGATATGGCGGTACAGGTCTCCTGACTGTGTGAAGCGGCGATCGCACCACTTGCAGGCGTGAGGTTTCTCTCGTGTGTGCACCACGGCGTGCCTGCTCAGGTTGTGCGAGTACTGGAAGCTCTTGCCGCACGTAGCACATGTGTAGGGCTTCTCGCCCGAGTGTGTGCGTTCATGCCGCTTTAATGTGTACGCACATGAGAAGGTCTTGCCACACTGAGCACAAGTGGGCACCGAGGCGTCGGGTGACAGCTTGGTACGCGCGCCCTCCCGCTCACGGAAGTGCGCGCTCAGGTGCGGCTGCAGAGCATGTGGTGATGGGAACGCCTTGTTGCATAGTGGGCACACACAGACTGGAACAGTGCTTGTTGGTGGCAGAAGTGCGGTGATGTCTGTGGAAGTCAGATCGTCGTCGTCCTCTTCCTCCTCACTGTGTATTTCACCTCTAACTCGAGCCTCCTCGCTCCCTTCTCGGCTGTGGCCATGTTCCCGTTGGGCCACTAAAATCCCCACCCTTCCTCCCATCCCCTCCTCCTCGTCATCAGCATCCAACCCCACCACATCCTCTTCTTCATCCTCCATCATCAGGTGCTCCTCCGGGGGCAGCAGAGTGCCATTTTTGCCCCGAAAGAGGGCATCGAACCCTGTCATGGGCACACTATTCCCAAAGCTGGCACCCCCACCCTCCTCCTTCACTGACAGCGTGCCGTGTTTGTCTCGAGCGTGCATCTCTATGCCCTGCTGCTGCCTGTCGAGGGCCAGCTGTCCCACATCTCTGCCCGACAATGCCTTCAAAGACAAGTCCAGCGCACTATCCGTGTCATCGGCCGCCCGGGACCTTTGGGACGCACCGCTGACGTCCACATTCGTTTTTCCAGCTGTTCGCACACGGGCCTCGGCCTCGGCTGACACATAATTGACACCTACAAGGTCCGGAGACCCACGGAGGTGACCGTTAGCCTTCTGCTTTGCCAGTGCTGGCCTATCGCAATCTGTGATGTCATCCATGTCCAAGTCATCTGCCATTTGGCCTCTCAGGGGGATTTTGCTGGGCTCTGTCTCCCTGTCAGGCACGCTGTCCCTGTCCAGGCAGCTCAAACTCACACTGTCAACAAGTTTCTCATCCAGGCAGGACAGCTCTTTTTCTTTCAGTCTTCCCTTGCACACTTTGACAATGTCATACATATGCAGGTAGCTGGCTGCGGCCAGCACGTCCTCCACCGGAAGTGTACTGAACTCGAGCTTGCCCTCGTACATGAACTCGAGGAGCAAGCTGAACGCCGGCGCCGTCACAATGTCGCTGTTCAGTCGAACCACGTCGTGGGTGTCGAGCTGGTCCCGGTAGAAAAGATGGAAGTACATGCTGCACGAGGCCAGCACGGCCCGGTGCGCACGGAACCGTGCCGCGCCGACCAGCACGGTGCAGTCGCACAGGAAACCCTGGTGACGCTGCTGACTAAGGCGCTGCAGCAAGTGGCGGCTGTGGTCTGGGAACTCCATGCTTCTCTCATAACCTGGCAGAGAGAACAGGAAAAACCGGATGTTGAGTAAACAGGGCGAGGCGTTCAAATAGAGGCTACAAAACAGGCTTAGCAAAGTGTTAGGACCAGAGACCACTAGGACGAGTTAAAGCACAAGAGATTTAACATGCACAAACGGAACAGTTTTTTTTTTTAACAACAATATCAATAATCACTTTATTTTGATTAATAAAAACTTTCCATAACGCAGAACATTAAGATACGAACGCAGATACGCTTCTACACACAGACACGTTTTTGTGAGTTCTGTATCAGAACAGTTTGGTTTCCAGATACAGTAAGTGAATAAATTCAGAGACATACCGTACCGACGGTGCTCGTGACAACAAGCCGCGTTCGATCGAAGCGCAGCGCGCGCGCAGATCGTGCGCAGAAGCTCGCGAGGGAGGAAGGAGGGAAGGAAGGAACGAACGCGCTCGCGCTTCCACGTACGTCCGAGCAAGAAGAGACGAGCGAGTGCGTGAACCGGTGGCCTCGCGCGCGCTAATTATCCCGCAAGCTGTGGAGTCAGCTGCTCTGACATCAGCGCGCGCAAACGCTACCTCCAGCTGCGCGCGCGCTCACGCCATATGTTACCCGATTTAAAAAAAAAATCATGGTTCATATACTGAACTGTGTGTGTGTGTTGTGCACTGATAACTTTGCGCGAAAGTAAGAGCACCCTGCACCCCCCGCGCCAGCCCCCAATGCACTGGCTCTTTCGAGATCAACTTTATTTATTTCTTTAGAAACAAAAGTTTTGTCGCATTATTAACACTAATTGTATTTATTATTATTTGGAAAATCATTCACGCATTAACTTTTCGTCACGTGCGATAAAATGCTCCATAAAATTCTCCATTTGGCAAAGTCGCACAGCTCTGCACACTGGCTCTGTGTGTGTGTGTTTATGTGTGTGTGTGAGCCTTTAACGCCGAAGCAAGTCGACAACTGCACTGCGCGAAGGTGGTGAACGAGGTAACACTAACACACTCTCTCTCTCTCACACACACACACACACACACAACTTTCCCACCCGTCCCGTTTCCCGAATACTTACAGAAATGTCGACGCTTCTCTTCTCTGGCTCCGTCAGTTGTTCTGTCGTCTTTTCATGATGTGTGTCCAGATGTCGGCGTCTCTCGGTGCTCCTTTCTCGACTTCTCGGTTCTTCAGTCCCCCCCTCTCTCTCGCTCTCTCTCTCTCTCAGGTCGCTAAACGCGGCAGTCTCGCGATAACGAGAGCGAGCAGCATTGTGCTGTGTTTCTGCTTCACCTCACACCGCGGCAGCAAGTCTCCGAGCGCAACTTCCCCTCACACAGCTGTGCCAAATGTGTCCCTTTAATCATCATTCAGTTTAACACACCCTCGGACATCAGATTCATTTCGGAATTGTGGATGATTTCCACACCTATACCAATGCACTCATAAAAAACAACAACAACAACAACATTTTCTTGTCATTGAAGTAATAACCTTTTCATAAAAGATTCCGGGCGGCACGGTGGTGTAGTGGTTAGCACTGTCGCCTTGCACCGCCAGGGTCTGGGTTCGATTCCCCGGCCAGGC
>JAOTQY010000002.1:6471547-6482086 GCA_026413445.1 Dolichallabes microphthalmus
TCCCTGACCGGCGCGCGTGTGTGTGTGCCGGCTGCTCAGCGCCTGTGATGACGAGCAGTGCCACCCACCGGGGCAGACATAACGTAGTCGGTAGCTATTTCTTACACACACACACTTAGGCAACCATAGCTCCAGGTTCTTACGCACACGTACAATTACCTGTCTTTCCACACTAACACACGGGCAGTTTGTGGCTCTTATTGTTATTGCCTTGTCTGTGAGCACTGTCCTGTGTGTTGTACTGCACTTTTTATTTTATTTTTTTAATCCATTACGGAAAGGAAAGTGCATGTCCCTTTTTCTAAGCTGCCCCATGGATCCAGTGTAACTGTCCCTCCGTTTGTCTCGCTCAGGTTCTCTCTCCCTGTAATTTGTCCACATTGTTGACATGCTGTTCCCGTGCTCACTTGGCAGCTAAACAGAGTTTTAGGAGATGCGCTGTAAGGCCAAAAGTTTGGACACCTGACCCTCACACATCATGTATAAGCCTCAAAACTGTTCAAGCTCTATGGAGGCATGCTCAGTCAAGGTCTGCGCAGAACCCTAATCTCAGCCCCTCCCCCAGACTGCTGACTCCACCCCAGGTCTTCTCACTCACCATCATCTCACCAGTGCTCTTGTGAGTGAAAGCACAATAACTTGAGGACAGCCTTGGAAGACATTGTAGCAGCAGAGAGAAACTAAATGTTGAATGAGAGCTTCAGCAAACATATGCTGTATGGTGTGATGGTCAGGTGTCCATAAACGTTTGGCCACACAGAGTAGGTGGCTCAGCCAAAGTTCTGTTGATCTCAGATCCTTGTTTTAATATATAACTTGTTTCTAAAACCACAAATCGCTTTAATATGAGGCATCACTCACCAGAGCCAGTCAGTGTGCGGAAGAAACAAAAATGAAAGCTTGACACAGCATGGCTTACTCTAGGAAAAGGAGAGTACACTATGAAAACTGAACCTTCAAAGACAGCTGGAATTTTCACAGGTTGTTGAAACGTATTCGCTTCAGTCCAATGTGTAAATAAAATACCTGAACTGAGAGCCCGGTATGACGGAGTTATCAGAGTCTTTTCACCTTCATTTACAGCCCTGAAGATTCATCAGTTGAATTATTGATTGAAGATTGGTGTTTGTGTTCCATGTCAATACAAGGAAATACACAAGGCCTTCAAAGTTCAAACTGGCCACATAGTTACCGAAAATTGACAATAAATATTATTGACATGCTATGGAGATTTTAAATTACTTAAATAGACTTATTTAAATGGACAGATCTGACTCCTAAAACATGAAATTCGGACCCTGGCTGATAGAAAATTTTATTGACTGGACCTTCTTAAAATTTAATTAAAAATGTATAGATTTGTCTAATATACACTGCCAGGCAAAAGGTTTTTAAATGCATGGACTTTTATAAAAGTTTAATCCTTATTGCCACTGATAAAATAAACTGAATCAATATATACATTGAATGAGCAAAGCTAAACCGATGTGGAACGAGTCTCAGATGTTACAGAGACTATTATAAATGAGTGTGTAATGGCAGACACACTCGGAAGGTGTAGACATGAGTTGTGTTTATATGAACCGCAATGTTGCTGCTAATAATCACAATAATAGCCCCATCGGATTAAAAACATGATGTAAACACTCCTGCGAGTTAAATAGGAAAATATTAGCCATGGAAAGTCATTTCTTCCTTGTTGGAATGAATATATTCCTTCTGTGTGTTTGCCTCATGAGTTTCTGGGAGGCAAATCTTTTCTCCAACTTTAAAAATATGTATATATACAGTATATGTGCAGTTTGTTTTAATACATTTGTATTAGAAATATGGACTTTACTTATTTTTAATACCTAGTTACTTTTCACCCACCCTGTAGATAAAAGGTTAAGTGTTAAATTAAATGATGTGTTACGTGCTGACTTTAAGTGATAAAGATTTAGCTTTTTAAAAATGTTTATGATTTTGCTTTACTAGGGTGCTGTGAGGGCCCTCTTGTTTTTCTAAGTATTATTATTATTATTCCACTATTCCGGGCTTTTTGGGGGTCTCGCGCACACAAACTCACTCATACATCTCACACACGCGCTAACAAGTCACATTTCTCATACACACATCACAAATGTTCACACACACACCACACACACAAACAGATTCACCTTGTCACATACATCACAAACATACACATGCACACTAACAAGTCACATTTCTCACACACACACACACACACAAATGATCACAAATGTTAACATGCAGACTCGCACACCACACGCACGAACACATTCACCACGTCACCCACATGTCTCTCTCTCACACACACACAAACACACACACACAAGCACATGTCTGGGGCGTAAATGATTAAGATCAATCTTTTTATTTTTATATATTATACAAAGATAACCCAAGTGAACAAGTGAGTGCTGCACCCGTCTTAACACGCTCATAAAACACACAGATTGTGTGTTGCGCCCCGGAGGTGATGGTGCAAGGTGCTTGGACCCGCTCATCGTTGCGTGCAACTATATTTGAATGTTTAATTTTTAATTTACTAAACATTTAATAATGAACATTTTTTTCTGATTTACTAATACATTCTTCATTGTTAGAATGGCGACATGTTTAGTAATTTGTAAAAATGTAACTTTTAAAGAAATAGTTGAACAGTGAATAACAGACCGTTACGTGACCAGTGCACAGATGTGCTGTACTGTAAGTCCACAAGCTGCTACTGCTAAACTGCAACTTATATCAGTACTGAAAGTGATGCACTTCTGAGGCGTTTCACGACCAGAAAGTTAAATCTAATTTAATCTAATAGAAATTTCTTTATTGCATAAATTTTTCGTACCTTTTAATGAATAAAATTTCTAAAGTATGCTATTTAGGCTAACCCTGATCACGTCCTCCTTCTATTTTGAAAAAAAAAAATTATTACATGGTTTACAATTTCTCAGCTTCTCTGCTCAAACCCTCAGCTTTAACTTTAAGAGCTGTGAGATGTGACAGCTCCAGCGCTCCTATAACAAAGTGTCTTTTGATTGCGGAACCTCCTTACTTTGCAAAAACGTGTGGCTAAGCGGGGGTCCTCCTCCTCCTCCTCCTCGGTTTCCTCCTCCTCTCGATGGCGCGATGAAAAATGACAACAGCCGTAATAACATATTGGACATCTGCTGCAGAATTGAGATGCGCAGAACTGGGAGGCGGATGTTTCCTAACTTGCACCAGTACGCTCCCAGTTGTGAGTCGAGAGGAGCAGTATATCAAATTCGGTGGCATATTGTACATTAGAGACTTAGGATGGAGGATGAAGTCTTATCGGGCCGCGACACGTGTCCGCCATAGACGGAGAGATGCGCGAAGTTTGAGATTGAGAGGCAGGATATTGGTTGCGCTCTTGATCGATGCGACAGCGCTTCAGTTCACAAGTTCAGGCTTGGGTGAGCGTTCGGTTTGTCTGACAGGTCCGTCGCAGTGGGAACATCTCCGAGCTCAGTGGATGGCAGAGAGGCAGCAGTTCGCTCTGGCAGCTCTGACTGATTCAGCATGGCTCAGAACTGAAGCGCCAGGAGTAAATGGGCCAATTAAGGACAGCTTGCTCAGGCTCCGCATGGGGTTAATACCACTCTGCCGTAATTAAAAATGAATTCAGATTCTCTATCCTGGAAAACTATTCCATTCCAACTTTTTTTATTCACACTCAGTTTCTCACCAAGATATTGCAGATGCCTTAGTTCAGGCTTTTTTTTTCTTTTTTTTTTCCCCTATAGCGTAAGCTTTTTTTATTTAGCTTTTTTTTTTTCCCCCCCGTACAACATCTGGCATACTGTCTCCTTCTGGTTTTTAGTAGAAATAAAGATGTACTGGGAAATTATCGAGGGTATTGTGTGAGGTGTGAAAAAGGGAGGTGTGTTTTTGTTTTCTTTTATTCAAGCTTGAGTGTTTATATAGTATATTAGGATCAAATGTCCCCATAAATATTAGGGAGAGATCGCGATATCTGATTGTTTTTGAGCTTGTGGGAACATTAATGTGAACATAAATTTTACAACAGAAGTGACTCGTTTACTGCATTAGTAGTCTAATCATCTCAGTGGTATTAAATCTATACGGTAAGTCTATACATCACCCTGGGCTCGTACTAGAGCAGGCTGTGTTTCTCAGCACAGGGGGCGCGACTACACTGGAAACCCTGAAGCTGTGTGTTGTGAACGTGTTGAATTGCTAGCTCTGCTGCCAGTCCAATCAGGTTTGTGACTAAAAATGAGGCGAAACAGACAAGCACGGCCAGAACAAGAGCGAACGGTTTCCTCCACTTATTTCTGTCTAAGCAGCAGTGAACACTGCCAGTTCTAGTTACTATTCTCACTTACTATCCTGTATATAAAATTGGGCTGTGAAGGTACGAGCATTTCCATATGTACTGGTCAGTGCAGGACCTTTGGTTCAGGTATTAGGGTTAATTAACTTAAAGGGACAGACAGCATAGCTCTTGTAGCACACGGTTTAGAGGTATGAGATGTACAGTTTTTATACTGGTTTAAAAAGTCAGACAAGCGAGTTTGTTAAAAATAATTTAGCATTCCACCTCAAGTGATGATTAACCAGTCGGAATTTCATCATTTTTCACTTTTGTGTGTTCGACAGATGAAGGGGGGAAAAAAGGGAACGGGAGTTTATTAGTTATCAGCATGTTGGGCACCTAGGTTACCTCTAGGTATATAGAGGTATATTTTTATTCTCAAAGAATAAAAAGGTTTAACAAATGAATTACGGTGATTAAGTTAAACCTAATAATTAATGGTTTATACAGTATAATGTAAGAAGTTTTACTTTCTTTCCGAAGCTGTGTGTCGATTTTAGGTCACGGGTAAGCAGGAATATAACCCTAAATCCACATTTGTTGTGGCTTTAGCACCTCCAGCGTTGAAGGTTTGATTCCCACCTTGGGTCTGAGTAAACAATGTTTCAGAAATATAATGTATACAGTATCTCGTTTATTTAGAAGAACCATTGTTTGCAGTATTTGCCCTTTAAAAAAAAATACAAAATAACGAAAGATATGTGCCAGTTTGCTGTTTAAATCCTCAATAAATCTAAATAAACTTTTTTCACTATAAAATATACCAAACCTTCACTTTTAACTTTTGCATGCACATAGAAATATATATAGACAGATAGATAGATGGATAGATATACACATATAGTATGTGTCTATCTGTCTATCTACAATATCTTCTGTTCAATTTCATCCAGACACCAAAAGGATCAGAACAACTTAAGGAGCTTGATCAGTTAAAATTTTTTAATAAATATAAATTAAAAAAACGTATAGTCATTGGTGAGGTAAATGTCTGCACATATACAGGGTCTAATACTGACAGCGTAAATAGCGCTAACCTGCAGTAGTGTGTAACTATTATCCAGAAAATAATGTGACTTCCTGAATAATGTAACTTCCTGAGAACCACAACATCAACAACACAGTGACTACATCTCATCTGAAACTTTTCTCTCTTCCTTCCTCCGCCGTACAGGAGAGTACATCAAGACTTGGAGGCCGCGGTATTTCTTGCTGAAGAATGACGGTACGTTTATCGGTTATAAGGAGCGGCCGCAGGATGTAGACCAGCTGGAGACGCCGCTCAACAACTTCTCCGTGGCACGTGAGTATCTCATCCGGACGTTAGCGTTAGCGGGGAAGGTGTTCTTGGGATCGAGAGGATTTAATGGGATTTAATGGGACGGTAGTTGCGGTAGCAGTAGTGCTGTCGTCCCTGCGGAAATGTTCTAGGACTGCAGGACGCTGGTTTTAAAAGTCTGTTCTCTAACAGTTCTTCTACTTCTTTCTCCGTCTCACTTTCCCCTTCTGAACTCAGCCGAGCATCACCCCTCTATCGCTGCCAAAAGCCGCTTGAATGATTGAACAGGCTAATTAGACAGCCATATTGTTTGTTAAAGGAAATGCTTCCACCCTGACACTCGTGAGTTATAACGGTTATTAAGTGCCTTATTCTCATTATTTATCTCGGCTCTGCTCTAAAGCAGCAGCAGCATCAGCAGCAGTCGTCCCTGGCGTCAGACGCAGTCAGTCGTGTAACAGCAATGATGTCGGTGTACACCGATGACACGGTGCAAAGCATTCTGGGCTGTTGATGAGCCCTGCTGGAGCACAGTGGTGGCCTCCACTCAAGTCCTCCATCTCCTCGACAGGCCTCTTATGTCGCCCCCCTCCTCCTTCTCTCCTGCCCCAAATGGCTCTATGCTCCAGCTTCCTCTTCCACATATGGCTCCTGATGCGTCTATGTTCCACCGCCATTGTGCTTTGTTACTTCAAAAAGCACACGTCATGATTTTTTTGTTTAGTTGCCATTGCTGATTTTTGTTTCATCGCTAAAAAAGACACGAGTGTTGGTTATTTAAGTGCTGACGTACTCTCCAACTCTGCCGGACTCCCGAGTGTAAAAGCACACGGAGCAAAAATGTGCCAATTTCTGGGGCGAGTCAGTCCATGACTCATTACTTTGAAAATAATTTGAACCCAGTGCAATGTGTACAAACTGTACTGTCTACTTTAATATTGGAGGTCTTGAGTGGACTTTTTTTTTTTTTACTTGCTTATAACTTGCTTAAAAGCGACATTCACTAAATGTGAATAAATAGGCAGTCTGAGACACAATACTTTGAGCCTGGAAAAAACAACTAGAAATCCTTAAACCTGAGCAACTCTTTTATTCAACTCTTACAAAAACTTAAATTCAAGTGTCAGAAAGACTCAAAATACTTTTCAAAGTTAGTGCAAAAGAAATGGCACTGTTTGCCTGCAAATTGTTGCTTGTGAACCTAAACAGCCTCAACTTTTAAACAAACTGACATTAAAGGACAGCACAAGAAGACACTGTAATATTAAAATGATTTCGAAGTAAAAGTTTCTTGCAGCAGCTCTGCTACTAGGTTTATTTATGGACAAGAGGAGGGATGCGCCCTATTTTTCAACATAAAGAAATAATTTCACCAGCTGATCCAGGAGGATGAAAGAGTGGACCTGTTTGACTGCACTGACGGAGTCACTGACATTCGGATTGTGACATCGTCGCCAAATAGGTGACGTACGGAAGACGTCGAAGTCTCGCTTTTCCGTGTCCACAGGACAGAACGCGAGCGGCCTGTCAGCCTTTAGATAACTCGCTCATTTCGGCCGGGTGCCCGTTCACCAATAATTGAACTCTGTGATGTTAAACACCAAACGCTTTCCGGCTGTCAGCGTTGCCATGACAACGGTGTCAAACAGGGACACTATTAAGTTTAGCCTTAATCTCGGGCAGGGATAGCTTTAACGATGTCTAAATAGACTACATGACTAAGAGTTTATTGATATTAGTGCAACACGTTACGTTTTTAGAGTAAATAGTATACACCATGTGAAATATATCATTTCATACTCAGTGTGTTATTTAATTGTAGAATGAGTTAAAAATCTACAAACACTTACTCCAGCACTTCTCCTAGTAGCGAAGCTGCATTATTGTTGTAATATGAAATAGAACACCGGGCCCTAAAAACCGCTGCAGTCCCATGATGCACCTGTTTTGCTGCAGCACAGCTGGGGAGGTTCTCCACCATGTGTGTTTAATGCAGTACTGGGGATGAATGGAGATAAAGATAAATGACTGTCACCATGCCTTCCTTTCCTCCTCTTTCTCTCTCTCTCTCTCTCTCTCTCTCTCTCTCTCTCTCGCTCACTCCCTGGTGCACTTCTCTGTGGCCGTGTCCAGAATGTCAGCTGATGAAGACGGAGAGGCCGAAGCCCAACACATTCATCATCCGCTGCCTGCAGTGGACCACTGTCATCGAGCGCACGTTCCATGTGGAGACCCCAGAGGAACGGTCAGATATTCAAACACACACACACACACTTGCTCAGCCAGTTTTATCTTTCTGTCAAGATCTTTTATTATAATTTTTTATCAATTCTAATCAAATTTTAACATGAAATAGTGATCCTAAGACACTCATGTTCTGTCAGGCTTAACTGAAACATTTATTCTCCACCATCAGAAACTGATGACAAATATTATTATTAAATATCATCATCATTGTGTGTTAATATTATAGTACGTTAGTGATTAGAAATCAGAAAGGAATGTTACAGCATAAGAGGTTGTATTTTAGGCATTAACCTCTGTATCAAACGCTGGAGGGGATTTTTAATTACATTAATATTTATTATTTAAATACAGTGGAACATCGGGTTGTTTGTCCCCAAGTTCTGTTCTTGACCCGATTTAGCGGTGAACCCATTCAGTTTTCCCCCCGTTTGAATAGAATTGATCTGTTCCTGATTATTGTGAACTATATTTAGCTTTTCATTCATATTTGTTTACGTCACAAAATATGAAACAAAGAATGAAAAAACTAAAATAATTCTGCACTTAGATATAAATAAACTGTGCAGGAGAGCGTGAACACTTGGTTATTTCATGTACATGTATGTGATATGAAGGAGAGAGGAGTTTCGTGTTTGTTGGGGATGAGGTTAGTATTTAGAGGGAGAGTCCCCCTTCTATAATAACACTGGGTAATTCTCCTTCAGGGGGTTTTTCAAAAAAAAAAAAAAAAAAAGAATTTCACCTGTTTCCAACTACTGACACAGATATTGGACATTCACTTTGATTGTGCAGACTTTGCACAATCACACAATAGTAATTATATTACAATAATAACCATGAACAATCATTTGCACAAACCATTGCAGTCTTGCACACACACTCTACGGGCTTTCTCTGTTTATATACTGTAGAAATAACACTACATCTGTATATATTTGCAGTGCACACTACATCTGTTTTTACAGAGTTTAGATTATGGCATATTTTTCATATTCTACCTTAATTCTATGTTGACGTATAACCTTTTTTTTGACCTATGCCTATTCTTTTGTATGCCCATATTTATTTATTCCATTCACTCAATCATCTTCCATACTGCTTTATCCTGTATTCCGGAGTACCCGGAGGAAACCCATCAAGCACGGAGAGAACATGCAAACTCCATACACACGGAGACGGGAATCTAGCCTGGCCGGGAATCGAACCCAGACCCTGGAGGTGCAAGGCAACAGTGCTAACCACTACACCACCGTCCCGCCTTATTCAATTCAATTCATTTTTGTTTATATAGCGCTTTTAACAGTGGTCATTGTCTCAAAGCAGCTTCACAAAAATGAAAAGAAAAAAAATAATAATTTATGGAAGTGTGTACGTGTGAGAAAAATGTGTCTAGATAATAGTGAGATGAATGAAATGTCTCTGATGAGCAAGCCAAGGGTGACGCGACAGTGGCAAGGAAAAACTCCCTGAGATGGCAATAGGGAGAAACGTTGAGAGGAACCAGACTCATCAGGGAACCCATCCTCATCTGGGTGATAACGGATAGAAATTATATAACATCATGTGTATTATGTAGCTGAAAGTGCAATATAACAGAAGTTCTTTAAATTAACATGAAGTCCAGTTCAGTACAGGGACGGGTCAGGCAGATGGGGACTGGATCACTGGGAGCTCATGCCTTTGTTCAGCTGATGGCGTCACCTCGGGGTGGCGTATCAAGGAGTCGTCTGTGAACGCGGACAAATTTTAGCTGAATTTTTTGGTCGTGAACTGATTGGTTCATTCTGGGGGGCGCTCATGAACCGAGGGTCCACTGTATAGGAATTTCTATCTTAATGTCTGTTGGCTTTAATCCCTTGTTTGTCTTCTGCAGGGAGGAATGGACTAAAGCTATCCAGGCTGTGGCTGACAGTCTGCAGAAACAGGAAGAGGAGATGATGGACTCTTCTCCTGACCCAATGGACATGGAGATGTATCTAACCAAACCTCGACTCAAAGTGGTACGAGACACTTACCGCATTATTTTCTGTTTTACTTCTGTCCTAGTGTTTATCCCCATAAAACCCAGTGTTTCCTGAATAAGCAGGAAGAAGCAGGAAGTAGGTAGTGGAGTAACCATGATTTCAACTAAAGTTCCAGCAGTGCTCAGGATTCATGTTAGAAATTTGGCGATTATTACATGGCGTACCGTAGCGGCGTATTTTGTCAGCTCATCAAGTTTTTAATTGAAACCGTATTCAGCCAAGGAATATAATTGCTCTCTTTCTGCTTAGCAACTTGAAACTTTTGTTCCCCCATGGACTAAACAAAAAAACGACTCGGATGGCATCGTGGGTAGCTTTCAGAAGATTTGTTGTTAAATATAGATAAAGCAAGGAAGGACTGAAGAAAGGAATCTGTATATCGTTTGCTAAATATAGAAAGATATTAAGGTTTGCTGAAGCAATAAGGGTTTTCTCTGAAATATTAGTTCTCTGAAGGAACTCCCAGTGTCCCGTGAAGCACAACCAGGGGGCCGTGAATATTTAATAAAAAAAATTATTTTTCTCATTTTGTTACTGTAAATTCTTTAATGAATTCCTGTCATTACCAGCTATAATTTTTTTTAATTATTCAAACGTATGTGTGTATATATATATATATACAGTGT
>JAOTQY010000002.1:6587883-6600289 GCA_026413445.1 Dolichallabes microphthalmus
CGGCGGTCCAGATTTAACCGTATTTGGGTCCGGATGCGGACCGGAGTCCGCCTATTGAGTACCCCGGGTCTAGAGAGTGTGTAACTCAATGAGCACAAGACCAATCTAAGATGAATCATAGTATTTTTCTAGATATACCATCATCTTCCTGTTTCTAAAAATGAGATAATAGCACAAATAAAAGCTCTGAAACAGGAATTTTATATTCACCAGGAAATAAAACACATGTACTCCAATGTTATTGGCATGGGAAGCACAAAGGATGGGTGCTTCCTGAAAACAATACCCGTCCCTGATAGCAGCGAAAGACCACACTACCGAAAGCAGGAAGCAAAAACATGAGAGTTGCTTATGGTGAGAAATACCAAAAACCTGTGAGAAATCAAAGTCAGGGTCAACAGGCCATACTCATCAGTATTGATTTCACTCTAGTATTTTCATGCCTGACTTGCAGCCTCATTTCTAGACAGGAGCTGATTGTGCTTGGTTAGTACACAATGGAGGATTTGAATTAATCCATTTCAGAATTTAGGAAATGTACCTCTAAGATTACGAACAGCTAGGACTAAGCACATACATTCCAGATAAAAATGACATCAGTCATTAACCTGCAATCACAGACTCAAATAACACGCTTGTATGCGAAATAAACAAGCTTGTATGTTCCATCCCATGTGCTTGCCATATGTCCCGCAAGACCACGAATGGATCTCGCCCTTTTTAAACAGAGTTCCCAGACCATCACATGCCATCAACACCGACTCTAATATTTAGACCACAGAGCCGAAACATCATATGTCCTTGTTATCGTCTTCTTCGCGCACAACCCCACAATTTACAACCATTTAGTGAATCTTAAGTTTCGCCTTATAATTTGAAAAGATTGCAGTGCTCGGGGAGGAACACGGCCAAACACCAACAGAAGGAACAGAAGGAAAATTGCTGACAAGGACAAAAAAATATTCTTCTCAAAAACATCACAGGGGGGAAAAAAACAAAACAAAAACAACTGTGGTTCGGCAAAACAATAATTCAAATCTACAGTTATGTCAAAACGTCAGCGATAACTAGCAAATGATCATCATCTAGAAACACAAGGCAGAGATTCAATCAGAGAAAGGTATTTTTCTAACAACATTAAACCATCAAACAGTCCACACATCAAAAGGGTTGCCATGGATAAATTCCTAAAACATGATATATTTCATCAAGGCAGAATCCAAGCACAATCAGCCTGACTTTCAATCAGAACAACCGGCGTCTATAGAGCCAATTAACCCCAGAAAGTGGGGGGGGGGGGACCTTTCCCGCCCCCTTCTGAAGTGCCTCTATTCAAGTCTCTAAACATCACAGTGGAGACCAGGATGTAGATGTGTAAGCTCATTGCAAACTTTATCAGTGAGGCCAGAAAGCCACTTTAACTTCTCAAACTGGGTGACACACACATTCAAGCAATATTTAATCTGTAAGTTACTGAATGTTGTGTTATTATTGTGTATAGTGTTTGTATACATTTTTTTTTAATGTTAGTCTGTACTCCGAGAGCCACAAACAGCTGGAACCAAATTCCTTGTGTGTGTCAACATACTTGGCGAATAATCCTGATTCTGATTCTAATGTGTGAATGCAGCTGAACTGATGTATTCTGTCGAGGGACAAATGTAAAGGGAATGTTTTTGACACTTCCTGCAACTTGGTTGAGGTCGCTGTCCCTCGAGTCAAAAAAAAAAAGAAAGAAAAAAAAAAAAGCACAGTTGGAGGAAATCTCCATGGCTACATGGAATGCCTCATTAAGCTAACGTTCACAATAAGTGCCTTCCCTCTCTGGGGTTATCAATAGCTCTTTCGCTGCAAACACACTAGAAGTTCCTCCAACAAAAGTGCAACGGACCAACGGAAAGTCAAAAGCTACATCAGACTAATCCACTGTAGAGGTTTTAGAAAAGCAAGCTATTGTCATGCGGTAAAATAACTTCGAAAAATAAAGCAAGAAGGATGGGCTGTGCATTCGTGCAATAAAAAGGACAGTAAATTCTGGTCTGAAGTCCCTCTTTCATCATTTGTCTTTGCCAGACTGCAGCAGTCATGCGTGAGGCATATGCCATTCCGCTCTGGTCACAGCTGAACAGAGGAGATTTTAGGAGACCCTGTGAGTAAAGATGTCCTGGAGCTGGAATGTGCTGAAAGAGTTATGAATGCTTTGGATCTTTATCAGTCTGCTACAGACATCATCCGGGTATGCAGTCAGGTCAACTGGTGCCAAAAAGTCCGGATCTCCAGTCTATCAAAATGAATCAGGCTCAAAGTGCAGAGAGAGAGAGAGAGAGAGAGAGAGAGAGAGCGCGGCACACTTCTTTGCTTATGTCTAGGCTGATGTAGACCGAGCTGGAATATACACTTAAACATGAACAACTGGACTATTTGAAATACCAACTATTTTAAAGTATTACTAAACAATTGAATAATCAAGCAGTGAAATTAGTCTCCAACCACAAGCGACCATCTGCATTCTTTCCTGAATCGAATCATTCGCTATTACCACTTCAACCGGTCATAGAACAAACAAAGCCTGGTGCATTCAAGAGGTAGTTCTGAATGAAGTGGTCAGCGTTTAAAACAAGGTAGACGGACTCTAGTCTCCCTAGTCCAAGGCTCTTGTCTGTCGATTATGAAACAGAAGACAGAAGATGGAGCGAGGGACATGCTGGAATTCTTCAGCAAGTGGTACATGAGAGCCTGTGCCAAGCACTTGCCAGGCGCACTCACCAGCAAGCCAGAACATAGACTTATTGATGGATGCCATCATGTAAAAAGTACAAATTCTACATCCATTAAAATTCCCACTCAGGAAACATAATAAAATAAAAAATAAAAAAATTAAGCTCTGAACTTTTTTCCCCAGATGCGACTAAGAACTAGAGCTTTGCTGTACGTTATAACACCCCAGTGCTGTGCAACTATGTCTACATTTCCATGGTGTCTACTTACAGAGTAGTTAAAGAAATACGGTATCTTACCTTCACCCATTGAGACCTGATGATGGGGCCCGCGATGAGAATTCTCTGGCATGTCACTCAGTCATCAGACACTAAAAAAAAAAAAAAAAAAGTAAAATATACGTGAAACTGAGGATACAAATGAAGCTTAATTTTACCGTCAATCCACTCATCCATGCTTTACTATCGCCACTTATTCTGTAAAGGGTCGCAAGGGGCCTGGGGCCTGTCCCAGGGAACAGTGGGGCACAAGGAGGGTTAAACACCCCATCACAGGGCACAAACACACAAGCATGTAGTATTGGGAATGTCAAATCACCAAACAACCCATTGTACATGTCTATGGATTATGGAAGGAGACCAGCAAACCCAGAGGAAACCCACCAAGCATGGGAAGAACTTTGGAGATGCAAAACACACAGTGCTAGCCACTAAGCACAAGTTTACCAGACTCAGATTCTCACAGTCCTAGATTTAAAACCAAACAATCCAATCATTGTTTAGACTACAGTGCTGTGAAAAAGTATTTGCCCCTTCCTGATTTTGTGAGAGATGTGTTTTGGATTTGATTCTCATCTGCTGTTGAATTTCTTTAGATTACGGCATGATGTGTTGATTTTTGATATCTTTTCACTTTGGCAGGCCGGTCCTATTTAAGTGATTTCTTGATTCAGTAGGTCTGTCAGTAATCAGGCCTGGGTGTTGCAAGTTAAATTCAACTCAGCTTTCTGAAATACGTAGCCAATCTCAATTCTTTCATGTTGTAGCGAGAAGGGGAATTACTTTTTCAAAGACAGGTTTGGACAGTTTTTTCCCCCTTAATAAATGAAATCATCATCACTTAGAAACTACGTTCTGTATTTACTCGGGTTATCTTTGAGTAATAATACAAAATTGTTTGGAATCTGAATCATTTAAGTGTGACAAATATGCCAAAAATAAATGTACAAAATCATCAAAATCAGACTTATGGATTGTATGATCTGACATTCGGATCTCAATATTGGTATGTTGAGGTAAAGGCTCAACAAATCATCAGTAAGACAGACAAACAGGCTTTCACAAATCTGATCGAACAGTTCCAGGATCTGTCTGGGCAAGTCACAGTATCTCTTTAAAGAACAACAGCTACTGCCCACTTCTTTCCTCCTTCCATCCAAAACTTTGAATGTAAATTAAAATAAAACATTTTGACAAGATTTGCCCTTCTATATAGCGCTTACTTCATAGGCCAGGCATTTAGATCTACGGAGTTAACCCAGAGCTACGCATTCCAGCTGCCCCCGGCTTTGCCCTCCGCTCTGAGAGAGATGGCGGTGGAGTGTTATCGGCCGGAGAGAGGGAAATTCCTGCCATTCCAGTGCACAGAGTAAATCAGTGTTCTGTATAAGCTTGTGCCAGCCACTTGCCATCTCATTGTATATCTGCCAGTGGGCAGAGAAAGCCAAGTGGGCTGGTAGATCTGCAGCTCTAAAGCTTTCCAAAGCTGGACTGAATTTACTTGTGGTGGTGTTTAAATTAAACTCAACGCTTAAGCCAAAAACAGAAGGACCAAAACAAAAAGCTTCCCAAATTAGATTTTATACAAAATATATTTAGAATGTGAATAGAGCATTGTTAGATTTAAAAATGACTCTAACAGGACAATGAGAATACTATTCATTGATAGAAAGGTACACACCAAAAGTCTGTATTAATTATTAACTAAATCTCACCTTGAAACCTTCATCACGTAGACATGTACAGAAACTTTTCAGACGAGCTATGAATGTTAGTATGCAAATGATGGAATAAGAAAGAACAGACGGACAGACATACAGTCCAGACTAAAAAGTCTGGGATTTTGAATCCATGCTCCAGATGTTTTGGTATTTGGGTTAATTACCATATCAGCTTCACAGGCGATTTCATGGTGGATACACATTAAACATTCAACCAATTTTTTCGAACCAATACAATATAAAGTTATAGATGTGGTGCAAGTGTTTTAAAAGCTAGTAAAATAAATGAAATAAATAAATAAATAAATATGAGATTATAAACATCGCCTTGGCCAGAAGAACAAGATTTTATACACGGTTCTTTAGATGTACTGTTTTCTAGAAATTGTTAGAAAAAAGTTTTTGGGGTTTTTCTTGCAGAATAAGTTATTTAAAGTTTGTTCTGGTAGGAATCATTGTCTCATGGCATTAAAACTTGTTGAAAATATCAAACCTATTTGCTTTATAGTCAGATTAGTGCTGACATTTTGGAGCTACCTCATCCTTCAATAAATATGCATGGGTCAAACTCCACAGGCCTATAAGGCACCTTGTATATACAACTTGGTCATGTCTGGATGCTCCAAATGTTAATCACACTATGTAATATCACACTGTGTAAATATCTAAAGTCGAATCTACATATCTAATCAAGTTTGCCAAAGAAATGCTCCAAAACAAAGGACAAGTGGCTAAAGGTGAAAGCCAAAGCAGAAACTTTAGTTTGCTATTTCAGTGTAAGACAAAAGCAGAACGTCTGTGGGTCGGAATCATGCACATTGCATGGATCATTTCACTCCCGCGTGATCATAGACAGGATTTTTATAGGGCTTGAGGATGAAACGGCTGCTGCATTTCCCGCATCAATGACAAACCCTTAAAAACACAAATTAGTTCTCCATTCTTGAACCAAAGTAAATAAATTCTGGAAAACATAGGTTTGTGAACTCCTCTCCTGCTATTCCTGCTAGCATCTGCCTTTCGAACGGGAACGAGATGAAGGATCACAGCAGCAGGACATTCTTCAGGGATTAAGTTCTGCATTGTTCCTCCGTGTAATCGCTGGGCTCTGCTGCGAGCCGACAACCTGCTCCACCAAAACCCACGGCCACAAGAGGTTTGGCAATTATCTCTCCGAAGCCGAGTGGAGCCCTGTGTGTGTATGCGTGCATGCCTTACCTAACCCAAAACCGGATCTATTCAGTTAGGCGGTTTAACTACAAGCACTCATGCATTTTACTAATAAGTTTAGTACTCCTATATATCTGTAAAGTGCAGAGGAGTTCGCTTGAAAAGTCGAAGTGCCTTAAAATGGTGTTTATGGCGTGACCCCAGGACAAGTCCTCCATAAATAAGCAGGGGGCAGGTCACTATGTGTCCAAGTTTATTTACGCTATTGTGAAATATGCACAAGAATGGAAAGGACCCACTAGAAAAAGCAGTTTTTACAACCAAGTGGACTTTTTGGGGGGAGATTTTTTTTAGTGAGCATGATCATGATTTGATTATCACCAACTTAGCAATTAGTATTCTTCTTTAAAAACATGAAATAAAGTCCAATATTCATCCATCTTCAGTAACCACTTTTCCCTGGTCTGGGTTGTGGTTAATCCAGAAGCTATCCTGGGAATGTTGGTCAAAATGTACATTTTACGAGACTCTTTTCCAAAGCAAACTACATTTTATCTCATATCACATGAGCAGTTGAGGGTTAAGGGCCTGGCTCAAGGGAACAACAGTGGAAACTGGTTGCTGCTGGGGTTTGTACCTGGAAACTTCCAAACAGTAGTCCAACGTCTTCGTTTCCCGCCTCTGGGTTTGTGTGTATGGAGTTTGCATGCTCTCCTCATGCATGGTGGGTTTCCTCCGGGTATTCCGTTTTCCTTCCACATTCCCGAAGACATGCAGATTAGACTATTTGGTGTTCCCAAATGGCCTGTAGTATGTAAATGTGTGAATGTTGATCGGGAATGAATGGGAATAAATATAATGGTTCCCATTGGCCTCCACGGTCCCTAGTTGGACTTCAGAGGTTTCTGGATGGATGGACTTCGTATTTGGTTGGTCCATCGCTCATGCTGCTGCCAATAAAAGCCAAGACACATACCACACACAGATGTGTAACTGCCCAGCTGGCACTTAGTCAACTGCAACTACAGAGCATTTGCTACTCCAGCTGATAAAACATGCTAACCACTACATGACCTGTGAAATGACTGAGACCCCCCCCCGCACCCGCCAATCCTCCAAAAACCCAACTAAGCTAGTGGACAACAGGACTCGTTCTCTAATTAGAGACAGATGGAGTGCTTTCTGCATGCTGCTCTTAAGGCAGGTCTTTTTTTTTTTTTTTAACAATTTCTCAGCAGGATAGAAGTTTAGGTTAAAGTAGGACAACAAGAGGAAGATCCAAATTTATGGATGGGTTAGTTAATTGAATATAGTCTACCTTGCACTAAATTGATCTTTCTTCCTTTGTGACATGCTGTTCCTGGGACAATAAAGCTCCCCAAAAGAGCAAGAATGAATGAGCTTTGCAAAATAGTCTATCCTAATTATCTGCCTAACATGAGAAGAATGTTAAGTATCTGCCTTTGTTGCCCAAGTCTGGGCATTTGTAAAAGAAAGGATCCCAAGGGAGCTTTTTTTTTTTATCTACAACGAAATATTTTAGATAAGGCGGTGAAGACAACGTACGTGCAATCTCTGAAATATATTGAGAAAGCAATGATAGTTACTCAACTTGATGAATATGCTACAGGATTTTTGTCGCTCAAGAAGGTCTGCGGAGGAAGGTAGATCAAATATCAAGAACGAATGGAAATAATGAATTATTGTAACTGATCTTAAGACAGATTCATGTAGGAACTCGCACACCATTTGTCACCTAGATTTACTTTAACCCAAGAGGAGGCTCCCTTCAGGGTTAAGAAAACACTAACGCTAGACTCCCTGGCGATTACTTCCTCAATTAAAACACGTCCGACAGCAAACAAACCCAGCGTCTGAGCTGCGCTAAAAATAGCCCTTTCGACAGACTGCCTTCTTCCACTGCAGCAAGGCCACGGTGAACTCCGCATCCCGAGTGGACCCATGGGATCAGCGGCGTACTCCACGCATCTCAAAGGATCCAAATCACACAACTCAAGCTCACTAGATCTCCTCCTCCTGACCACTCAGAGCAGGGTCCAGTGTTGGCCTGAGGTTTTATTATTTCAGCAGTCTGTCCTGGACGACCTTGTTCTTCCATCAGACCCCCCCCCACCTCCTTCCCTCTCTCTCCAAACAGTTACACAATATAAGAGGAGTGTCTGCTTTCCCACATTTTCAACTGCGACACAAATCAGCTGCTCGCTGTGCGTCCTAACTCGGGAGGGAATGCCAAAACCCTCATCTTTCACTCCTAACCACACTTTTTCACACACCCACTGCGACTTTAACAGCACACGAGTTCCTACTCAGTTGTAAGCTCTACTCAAACTGAACAGCCCAATGCACACACTGCATAATTACTTCATCGCCCGAAGCGGACGAGGACAAACAGGCATGTCTGACAATGCTTAGGAACTTACTCCTATTGTCAGACTGTGCAATACTGAAAGCAGGAATTCTCATCGAAACACATTTTAATCAAGTGAATGACCTCATCCTCCATACTGCATGATAAGTTGTCTTTATATCGGAAAAAAAAGTAACTACACTAAGCACCGAAGATAAACTGCGACGTTTACTGGGATATTTCTTTAATCTGAAAGAAAATTCCAAATGACCTATTTACATGGATGCCAATGAGATAAGATGTGTTTTTACATGCTTAAGGCATTTAATCAGAATATAATTTTTTTGACATGTGCAAAGTGGTTCTGCCTGCTGTAAAGTATTTTATCTGCTGGATATGATGTATAATAGAAAAACAAGTATTTTTCTCCAACTCTGAGGTTAGGTTAGGCTTCCAATCGTTTCCAATAAATCCTACCTATTGCATCATGATAGTTTAAAAAATGCATTCTCATTTGTGATTGGTGAAATGCTTTCTTATGTATAAAATGCGGTGCCGGTCAGTGCCTCTTCCTCAGGCAGCGACCCAGTGAATGAAGATAAAGACTGATGAGAAAGAGTTGTTTGTTCTCTCAGAGTTTACTGATCAGGAATCAGCAGAATCTTCCTCCTGGAAACAGGTCCCGTCACATAACGTTACCCAGACATAGGGCAACCATGTGCAGAGAGTAGATGTATACCGATCAGAGAGAAACGCTCAGATCAAGTCTTTACGAGGCTAATATTTACATCCTGATTGGGCCAGAACGGGTCAGACCGGTCTAATTGAGCCGTGTACATGATGCGGTTTATTCCGATTGGGCTATTATTCTTAGTGGAGTATTAGGGTCCTAATGTCGGCATAGCATTCATGCATCCCGGTCTGCATTCTCTAATGGCTAAATGATTCTTTCCGGTGTCAGATTAAGACTCCACAGCACAATTTTAAATAGTCCCAGACCCATTAGCTATTGCCAGCACAGTTAAAGCTGGAAAGTCTATTAAAAAAATACCTTACATAAATGTTGGCACTTTATGCACGCCATATCCGAAGAAAGGAACTGACCTTGAACTCAGTCCAGCATACCACATGCATTTATTTCAGTCTCTTTCTGGAGTTTTGCTTTCTTTAATTAAAAAATAATAATACATTAAAATAAATCTAGAATTTTTTAATTATATTTATAGGCAGAAAATAATTTTTAAAAAGAGCTCAGAGAAGTGTACATTATGATTAGCCAAACTGCACTGTATTATTATAGACCTGAGCACAAAAGGAGAACTCAAATCCATGCACAGTAAATTCCGCTCTTGATCCTGGACTTTCCAACTTTTGTTCCACGCTGCTCCATTTTCAACCACAACTCTGGCAGTGAAACAGTGCTTCAGACATGCACTGTGACTCCGCAAGGAATTTGAAGGTAGACAAGGTCAAAGCAGAAACACTGGGCCTGTCTTCTTGAAACAGCTGGGTCTGATTACACGAGTTCTTTTTAAACCAACAGTGCAAACTCGCACATCTGCACATCCACGAGTTTGTCAAAACTAAAAGCAACACTCACAAGTGCAAAACTAAAATGACGACATATTAATCTGTTAGGTAAGCTCTCTCTCTCTCTCCCTGTGTCACTGCTATAATGCATCTCAGAGCACAGCATCTGGAATTCATTGTAGAGAATTACAACACTTTATGAACATTTGTGTTATTGTACACATGGAGCAGAGAGGCATGTGCCACTTTGTGCAAGCAGGAGAACGTTTCTGCCGTAATACAACAACACATATCTTTCTATTATGATGACTGAACAGGGAGGAGTATATGATTGTTATAACTGCTAAAGTAAATAAGCGGCTGCCAGTCCTGTCACATTAATCAAGGCCTTGAACACGGGCATTTATCCCACATCATATAAAAGGAAGGAATTCCCACCTATGGACTAATTGAACATCTGCTCAAACTTAGTGGAAGTTCTAAACACTATAAACCTATCATAAGTTTGTTTATATTCTGCATCTAAAAGACGTCTCTGGAATTCTATAGAAAAAGAAATTGTGTGTGTGGAAAAGAGAAAGAATCAATAAAAGTTAGTATGCATATGCTGGAATTTGAATGCACAAAAATCAATATGTGCAAGGCCAAAGTTCAGCAGTAAGAGAAACTTTTGTTTCATCCAAAGTAAACAAGCATTATCAGTCCTGTCACTCCTGGCCTTGCCAAATCTGTGTGAACGTTCTCTAGAGCCTGGGTACAAAGCCTGATGACGCATGTGAGATGGTGTATGATTGGAGATGAAACCTGCCTCTAGCCCCCCCAGGTTAAAATCATGCTCATCATTACAAATGTGCAGAAACATATTTTACTCCATGATTTCTAAAACCACCTTTTATTTTGAATCTAATTTGTGTAATCAAATGGTATGTGATGGCACAATCCTAGTGCACTAACTGGAATGAACATGTACAGCATGTCGAAACTGTGTTAATAGATGCACGCCCAATTAAAGGAAAAAACACTGCGGGGCAACAGGGGTGTATACACCGATTAGCCAGAACATTAAAACCATTAACATCTGCCCTAGGTTTTGGGTTCACCCTGCTCCACCGGGGTGGCCCCTGCCACTCGGGTGTGGCTTTGCAGGGGGTGTACTGTAACGTGGTACCGGCATGCTGACAGTGGATCCTGAGGGTGGCGGGGTGGAGCCTCGATGGATCGGACTTGTTTGTATGCAGCATCGTATGGGCGCATGATCAGAGTGGGATCTGGGGAGTTTGGAAGACAGGTTGGTGGCTTTGGCTTTTATACCTGCTGGGCCCCGCGCATAGAGGCTTGTGGTGCACTGGGTGTTCTGGCGCCTTTCTATTGTAGGATCGGACCGGACCTGGTGCGTGGGTGAGCCTCGGGTGAGCATGTCACCAGTTCGCTGATCAATGTTGTTCAGTTCATCTATCAGTGGTCATAATGTTACGGCTGATCGGTATATTTATTACGTCTTACAGTTATTGTCTTGAAATGAAGACAACAAGTCACACAGGCATTTGGAATCTGTCCCCTGTTACAGTCTCAAAACAAGGGGTACTAAACTTTGACAGCACCTTTCTTTTCCTGGTTTGAGGAGGTACTCTCCGGAGTGTACTGTACTGTAGGTTTGCCTTTTCCTAGACAGGTGGTTGCATTGTATTTAGACTTTAAAGACACATTACTTTAAAGCAGGTTAAATGTATTAAAATGACAAAAACAAAAGATTTCAACAAATAACAAAAATTTGTTGCCAACTAGTTTTAGCATTTGTGTTTTTTTCTTGTCACTGTAAACGTATGGAGGATTGTAAAGGATCGTGAATTCTGCGTACAAAGGGAGAAAACAACAACAAACAAACAAACAACTTGTTAGTTCATAACTCTCAGGAAGCGGACTGAAGTTCTCAAACCAGCACTAACAGCACACACACACACACACACACACCTCAGGAACTTACTTACCCAGTGCAGGTCTGATCCTTCACACCAAGTAACCTGGGATTTATTTCACGATTCGCTCTTTGTACAAATTCATCGCTGACTCGGAGTCGATGCTTCATTCAAATCCGCGCGAAACCGACAGTTACAGTGTATCGCACATGTAGCGGACCGCAGTACAGCGCACTACTCCACACTACAGCACTCTACACACACACACAGCACTCCGCTACTCCACTCTACATATACAGTGCAGTACAGCGCACTACTCCACACTACAGCACTCCGCTACAGGACTCTACACATTCAGCACTCCGCTACACTGCACCGCTCTACACCACTCCACATTACACCACTCCGCTACACTGCACTGCTCTGCAATTACTGAACGCGCACGGAAGCCCCGCCCACACGTCGCGTCACTGTGCGAGGGCGTGTCTCCAGAAAAGGGACACACAAATGTACATGGCAAACACAATCCTGTATTCTGCTAGGTTTATTTATTGGTAGGATTAAGCAGGATTTCTTTGTGTGTGTGTGTGTGTGTGTGTGTGTGTGTGTGTGTGTGTGTATGTATACTGTATATACAGTACAGGCCAAAAGTTTGGACACACCTTCTCATCTATCTGTCAATGTGTTTTCTTTATTTTCATGACC
>JAOTQY010000002.1:6660945-6671426 GCA_026413445.1 Dolichallabes microphthalmus
AGAACATGCAAACTCCATGCACACAGAGACGGGAATCGAGCCTGGCCGGGAATCGAACCCGGACCCTGGCGGTGCATAAAATACAATTTAATTGAATTAAATTACACAAACAAAACAACTTTTCACAAAACACGACAACATTTCACGAAACACAGCATTTCCTTACACATATATGTTTGTGAAACGTTTTTGTGTTTTGTGAACTCTCATTGGGTTTTGTACTTCATTCTTCAGGGACACCTTGGTATCCTCGTAGAACTCTTCACTAAAAAATTTAAACTCCTGTCCAGTTTGGTACAGTTGAAACTGTTTAGATTCCCTTAAAGGTAGGTGTGTAGCTAAAGGATCCTGAAGTGCCCTGTGCAGTGATATCATATTGCAGGGGTTGCGAAACATATTATGGCATTGAGAAGTCAGGTTCTTATTTTGTAGCAGCTTATTTGAACCACAGGAGGGCAGTAGATTTCAGGTTGTGTACCTTAGGATGAACTTACTGTTCACCCAGTGTTACCATTTAATGAGAGGCTGTATGATTTATCTGCATAATTAAATTTGTCATTGTTCCCCTCATTTCTTTAATGATCAAACTTTACTGTACTGTACTTACCTGAACTTAACTTTAACTTATTTTTACACAACAAAGGTGTGCAACATTACATTAGCTGTATTTTAGGTGCTATACTAACCTTATAGAAAGCTTAATTTTCATATGAAACACTTTATCCCTCTTGTAAACCTAAAATGAATGACTTACAATTTTTTTTCCTACTGCATAAACCCTATGATACTGTATATTGTGCAACCCCTTATTCATTATTTAGTTATTTGTCATAAGACACAAAACATTCACTCACATACCTCATTCTCATTATTATACATCATCACTATTTGTTTCATGGTAGTTACCCTGAGTAATAACTAAGTATAATAATGAGAATGAGGTATGTGAGTGAATGTTTTGTGGGATGTGAATATATTAATGGATTCATATACAGCATATTGTGCCAAGATTACGTTAAACCAGTACCAACTTCTAGAAATTCTATAACACTACAAATGAAAACACTCATTTTATTTTGGGTGAGCATAAAACGTTAAGATCTGCCTGTTAACCTAACATTAAGATGTAATCATTCAGTCATACTGCTGATCCAAGAATAAGACATGGAATGGATCAATGAATACCTGATCTGATGTGCTTAACTGTGCAGGTTGAGTGAAGAACAGATTGCCACGGTGTGTGAGGCTGTCCTGCAGGCACTGGCTTATCTCCACTCGCAAGGTGTTATTCACCGTGATATCAAAAGCGACTCCATCTTGCTGTCCTTGGATGGAAGGGTAAGATTCACTTTTCCTCCCCTTTTCTTTTTCACTTGCTCCCTCCCTTCCTCATTTTGTTTGTGCTCCAAATGCATGCTATAGGTATTTCATGACCCACATTATGGATGACTTTTTTTTTTTTTTTTTACCATGTAGCAAGTGTAAACCGCAATGTTCTTTTTTTCCCTTTCAGATTAAACTATCAGATTTTGGCTTTTGTGCTCAGATCAGCAAAGATATTCCTAAAAGGAAGTCACTAGTAGGGACACCATATTGGATGGCCCCTGAAGTTATCTCAAAGTCACCATATGGCACTGAGGTATGAATTATGGCATGGCAACATCATCATACCATAGTTAAATGAATATGACCTTAACATCTTAGCATATATTATTCCACCATTTTGTAACTTGTGATAATACTGGTAGACAACCTTTTGTATTGAATATATTTAAAAATGTAGGTAGATTTATTATTTTTTTTAAAGAAAAATATTAGTATTAATAGGCATGTGTACATGTCTCACACTGCCTAAAACTCCTTAGAATGCAAAGTATATCCATTATATATACATTTTTGCAGCATTGAATGTATTGGATTAATCGATAACTTAATTTATCTCACATACATATTAAAAAAATTAATTGCCATATTTTGAATTAACAGATATAACAATCTCTTAGTAGTACAAACATTTAATACGCCTTATACTTATGATTGTGGTGTGACATTGGATCACAGGTAGATGTGTGGTCTATGGGCATTATGGTGGTGGAGATGGTGGACGGAGAACCTCCTTACTTCAGTGAAACACCCGTGGTGGCAATGAAGCGGCTGAGAGATGAGCCTCCACCCACTATACGGAACATTCAGCAGGTACCTACAGTACATTCACCACGTGCACAGAAATATTCAAAACTGTTCAGGTTTATCATAGCTTACTCATCCTTTTCTTTCTAGGTGTCTCCAATGCTGAAAGACTTCTTGGACCGCATGCTGACCCGAGACCCATTGGAGCGTGCTAGCGCCACGGACCTCCTTGAACACCCTTTCCTCCTGCAGAGCAGCTCTCCGCAGTGCCTAGTGCCCCTGGTCGAGCAGTACCGCAAGCGCATGTCTCGCTGCTGAGTCCCCTATTCTTCTCGTCTCTTTCACCTCTCCAATACTTGCCAGGCTCTTGGGACTCAAGACCTGAAAATCCTTGGTGCAAACGAATACATAATATCGTAAGCTGATACACAGTACAGCTTTTATAGGCTCACAGACAATAGCACTTGTTAGCGCTTGCACATGCAAGCAGGACGATCTTGGCTAATGTAGATGGGGGTGTTTGTGAATTGCAGCATACAGTATGTAACAGGTAATTTTTTTTTTTTGTGAAGACCTCATACTGGGGATAAGTAGTGCTTAATTGGAAGCCTAAACACTAAGACTGTTTTTAGCACTGATGAACTACTCACTAAGACATTTTCATGTTATCATGATGCTTGTTGGCCAGATTAGGTCAGTATTTTGCCAGGATTCCTAGCACAGTGAGATTACTGCACCTTGTCCAGGATTTGCATGCCAGTGGCATTTGTAGGCCAAATTTAAGCTAGACTTGAAACAGAGCTTAGAACATCGTCATTGACTGTCGTTCAGCTCCTGTGGTGGCGACTGTTTTTAATGAGCCATTGGAACCAACTGTATATTCTACTGATTTATCTATTTATTATGTTGTTTATTTATTTATTTCTTTTTTTCAATGGACTAAACATCGGCTTTTCACAAGGCGGTTCTGAATCATCCGGAAAAATTTATACACTGTAAATATTGCTTCTTAGCTCGACAGGTTGACTTTTTAAAGAGGAACTAAAGAAGAAATAATGTGTATATACAGTCATGTTGAGTCAATACTATATTTGCATTCTGATCATTATGACTGAGTCGGAAAGGTAATATGAAAGAAGTCATCTGGCTTTAGTGTGTTTGTTTACAATGTGTGTGAGAGAGAATGAGAGAGTGTATGTTTACACTTGGGATGTGAGATTCATGTTGGCATTTTCACATCCAACCTGTTGTACTGTGACTTATTTTCTTAACAGTTCGTGGAGTTTTCAGTGGGAGTGTGTGAATCTGTGTGTGCTGCTAAGGAATGGCGGGCGATTGTGGTTATGTTCGTAGAAGTAAAGCACACTGGATGGTACGTGCTGAATGGTTTCTCACCAGCTGTGTACATTCTGTACATCATCTCTAAATTTCTTGAACAATTCAGCTTATTCCATTGTGATTTTATTTATATGTCAGTTGTTCATGATGAGAAAAAAATTAAACCTAATTTCATTTTTTTTTTCTAAACAAATAAAGGATGAATATTCAGAGATGGTGCTGTTTTTCAGACACACACACACACAGACTTATTTTTTCAGTCAAATGTTCTTTAATTTTATTTAAAGAATATAAATGATTGACATTCACAATATGCATAGTAAAATAAGCAACACACCTATGGTGCAAATATTTCTTCCAGTTAAATATAATTAAAATTTCATTTCACATACAACATTTATCTTATCTGTACACAAACCCAATGCATATGCTATACTTTAATAGCATACATACACTATATATATTACCTTACAACCCTGTAGTGTCTGAAACATGAGCGTGAACAGATTGCGTACATGAGTTTTGTACAACTTCCTAAAGCTTGTGTATACAGTATAAGTGAACATACAAAGGTATATTTTAAACTCACTCATTATGAAGGTTAATAAGACGATTTACCTGTGACCCTGTACAAAAACCTGTGGCTGCTGAACTGCACATACTGTATGTTATCAAAGACAGCACATTTATGTATTGTATAGCACATTTATCTGCTTTATAGATTCATCTCTAGCATTATCTGTGTATTTACAGTGGTGTATCTGTGTGTACAGCTCTGTGAGAATAGTTCTGAGAGAAATTAAACCTCTTGGAAATCCAAACTGCAGAAACCCATCAAAAACAAATTGATTTACTCTGCAGGTTTATCTCATTTTGTTCATGATAGTGTTTGATAAAACAGCTTGAAACAAGTGAAATCCCTACATGTGTTCCCTGTGTGTGTGTGTGTGTGTGTGTGTGTGTGTTTCTTTCTAAATTCCAAAAAGCAGCAGCTAAAATAGTAGGCTCTAATGGCTTTGCAGAAGTCTGGGAGACGTCTTGTTGAGTCAGACAGACGCTGGAAACTGAGAGTCGACTCAAGTAAAATGAGAATGGTTCGGCTCAAATTCGCTCAAAAAAAAAGACAAGCAAACAAACAAAACAAACAGAAGTCGCTTAACAAATTCACTCCTACTCACTCGCTCATCATCTATACCGCGTTATCTTCTGTACAGGATGGCGGGGGGTCTGGAGCCTATCCCAAGAGACCTGGATGGGGTGCCAATCACACAACACACACACTTATGGGCAATTTGGGAACGCCAATTATCCTAATCGTCATGTCTATGGATTGTTGGAGGAAACTGGAGGAAACTGGAGCACCCGGAGGAAAACCAACAAACTCTCAGGGAAAACATGCACATGCACACAGGATAGAACCCAGACCCTGAAGGTGCAAGATGACCATGAAGGCACCGTGCCGGCACTTTACAAATTCACTTAATTAATATAGCACCTTTTAATTTTTAGACAATTTGCTTTTCCTGTTTTTTTGTTTGTTTCTAAATCGAGAAAACTAAAATCAACTTCATCGATTACCAATTTCAAGAGTAAATAATGAAATTCTGTGAAAATAAATTACAGAAACAAACAAACAATCTAATAATAATAATAATAATAATAATAATAATAATAAGTTAGGCTCGGCTGACTGGAGGACTGGCTTCAAACTCGCACCTGACGCCGCTGATGCTATCGACACTCGGCTGACTATTCACCAGTTTATGTGTGTGTGAAAGAGGAAATGTCTCCGATCGCGCAATCTTGCCTCTGGCGGACGGCCGGTCTCTCACCAGTCCCATGAACTCCGGAGCGGTGAAGCGCCGCAATAACCTGCTCCCGAGCCCGTCGAAGCCCGGCCGCCGGATCCTGCTCCTCTCCCGCGGCGCCTCGTCCCGCCCACACAGCAGTTTGTTCGGTCTCTCGGTCTTGACGCCGCCGCCGCGCCTGATGGAGCTTTTCTTCCGTTCGGAGGTCTCGCTGCTCCGCGGTTCAGCGGCAACCCGAGAGACTCCGTTCATGTGCTGTAAAGCCGCTCTGTCCACGTCGCTTTTCTTCACGGAAGTGTTGCCATGGCAGTAGTATTTCGGCATGAGCGGTCTCTCGTCTGGAAGAGAAGCTCTTTTCAATTGGCTGACAGGCTGTGTGACGTCACGCGCCTCGCCCTGGTACGACTGTTTGCGTCCCGTCTGCAGGTCCGGCTTGAACGACTTTGTTTTCCCCCACTGGGGCGGATTCTCTCGCATCTCAAGGTGCTCAACTTTTTGGCAGCTTTTTCTCACAAAGCCGGCTTCCTTAGAATTTTGGAACTGTTTCACGCTGAACAGGGCATGCTGCTCCTTCTCAGCAAAACGCCTCTCTGGAAGTCTGGTTAAACTTTGGTAGCCACTGGAGCTGGTTCTTTCTGGGGAATGCTGTTGACTAAATCGTCTCTTAAGGTCTTTGACGTCACTGATCCACACCTGCCTCTGAAACAAAGACGGCAGTGAGTCTTCGTTCTTGACGTGAACCTGCTTTGAGAATTTTTCCAGAATTTGCTTATTGAGTTGATTTGGCCAGGAACCATCACGTGATCCACCTGGGACGTCCTGGACTTGCTCGACGCTGCTACCCATCTTCTTTCCTGTAGTGCTGAGCACCTGAACACAATGGCTATGTCCCAAATATTCGGCTACCTGAAGAGCAGTGTGGCCTGCGTGATTACTCTGTTCCAGTCTCAATCCAAGCCTCTTGAAAGCCCGAATGAGAAAATCCAGGACCTGACTGTGTCCCCCATAGGCAGCGTATGTCAGGGCGCTATTCCCCCAGGTGTCAGTGAGCTCAGGGTTGGCGTTGAACTGCACCAGGAGCTTCACGGCATCTAGGTGCCCAAGCTCACAGGCCAAACTAAGAGCGGTGCGCCCGTTCTCATCCCAGGTGTTCACGTCGGCACCTTTCTCCAGGAGCAGCTGCGTGAACTTGGATCTGGTGCTGGGCTCCTGCAGGCACACGGCACACATAAGTGGCGTCCGGCTGCTCTCGTTCTTTGAGTTGATGATGCGGCAGTCCAGTGCATCAAGCACGAAGCGGGCCAGGTGCACCTTGCCACTATTCATGGCCTCCAAGAACGTTTTGGTGCCAGAGCCCTGGCACAGGTCCTTTGGCCTCAGCATGGTGAAGCGCCTCTTCTCCAGGAGAAGTCTCAAAGGTGCTGGAGTGCGTGTCTGTGGCTCCGTACTGTTTCTGTTTTTTAGAAGGCTTCAGAGTTTCTGTGCCTCAGACAGAGACTGTCAGCCGTTTTTATATGTCCCTCACTCTGTGTGCCCGCCCCACGTTGCTATGGTAACATCCATTTGAGGCCAAGCACTGTTCTAGCATCCATTCAGAATCTCATCCTCTCCTCTCAGGCAGGAGAGGTGAAAGATACACTGTTTTGAAAGGAGTAATTACTTAGAGGGGAAAAAACATTTTCTGCCATGTGCTTTAAACTTGTGGGTTTATATCGAGGACTGTCTTGAAAAAGGCGAATATTTAGTATGCCATATTTTTACCATTCTATGAATTTGCCATGAATTGTAATCCACTTACGGTTTAAGGACAAATGGCTAAACACATGAGTCATGATTCTTAAGCACCAACACACATCAAATAAATGCACAAAATGAATACCACGTACCTCCAATTCGTACTGAGCTTACCATTTCAGTTACATTTTAGCGACTGTCCCACAGACACTTATTTAAATTGTTCCTGTTTCGAAATTTCTGCAATTGTATGATGACAAAAGCATAAATTAGTGTATAATAAATGTACTATTGATATATGTTTGTTAAAACATCTTGCTTATTACACCAGCATTTTTTCATTTGGACATAATGTGCTGCGGCAAAATTATTCCACGTGATTTAATAGGCTTCTACATTTCAGTGGATGTATTTCGGCTTTTTCAACAGTCTTCACACTAGTCAGTCGAGCTAGCAATTTGAGTGGGTGAAGGTCACGCTTGTGTGAGTGTTGTAGCTGATATGTGCTGATTATTGTTGTTGTTGCTTTTATTTTAGGTTTGAGTGAGACTTGTTATTTCTGCTGTAACAAAGAAGTAGAATGGATGTTTGATCAAATCAGAACACAAAACATAAAGATCTGTGCAAAAGTGTAGAGCCATCCCTCAATTCTTAATATTTTGCTTCCAAAGAAGCAGATTTTCTTGTATTTTTAATATAGTGTTGAGCAATAGTTCTCCAAGTTTCCTGAAGGAGGCTTTTTTGCTTCTCATTTTCAGTACCTGACTAGTTCCAGAGGAATGTTTTTTTTTTGTTTGTTAGTTCATTACTTCTTTCAAGCATAAAAAAAACATCTAACGTAAGGCACGAACCAGTGAGAAACAGGTGCAGATGATGATAAAATTATCCGGCCGGTGATTAGTATACTGGTGATGCTGAATGCTGAGTCGGCAAAATGGTTGCGAAGGGAAATGAGGTTGCTTCTGAGGTTGTCACATAAAAAAAATTCACATTTCTTTAAATTATTCCACATAATTCATTTATATTCTATACCACTTATCCTGTACAGGGTCATGGGGCCTGGAGCCTATCCCAGGAGACTTTGGGCACAAGGTGAGCTACACCCAGGACAGGGTACCAATCCATTGCAGGGCACACACAAACTACAGGCAATTTGGGAACCTAATCTGCGCAAGGAAACTCACCATGCACAGAGAGAACATGCAAACTCCACACACACAGACACACAGATGGGAATTGAGCCCTCGACCCTGGAGGTGTGAGGCCACAGTGCTAACCACTACGCCACCGTTCTGCATAATTTAATTTAATTTAATTTAATTTAATATAAAGAGATCAAGGGTGACTCAAGATTTTTGCACAATATTGTATTTTATTTGTTTTAACAGTAATCGTGCCTTTTACGATATGAAAAGAAACCAATAGCTGATGTCTGGTATAAAGATCTCCAGTGTTTAAAAAACAAACAAAAAAAAAAAACACTTATATGTGGACGTTTGTTATGAGGTGTATTATTACAGGAATTAAGATACTTTTAGTTGATTAAGCTACAGCCAGTCTATGTCTTGTCAGGTTTGATCTCCAACTGAACTGATCATTTCCATCCTGCTATGCTGATACATCTCGAACATACACACATTATCATGGCACATACTGTATGAAACACACTTAAATAAGTAAGTAAATAAGTGACTTATTTACCTCACAATCATTCTCCCAACAATCTTAGACACATTGTCTAATCAATGTAAAAAATTATACTGAAAGATAGAAAAGTCTACCTTGAACGTTTACCCCACCCCCCTCACTTTTATTAAAAAAAAGTAAAAAATGTACAATGCATTCAACTGCCTATACACCTTTAAATGTGTACATGAGTGTGTAATAGTTTGTTCAATGTTATTTTAATTATGCCGTTGATGACACCTTGTTATAGAACACATTGCTTAGCGGTAATAACATGGTTAATGAGCTATTAATATATATGAGATTTTTAGGCTTCCCATCTAATATCATGGTGAGCCATCACTTGAACTAAGGATGATACACGGGAAATAACCTTAATAAATTGTATGGCCTGATGAATTACTCTTAATATCCTGCACTGATACCTTTTGCATAATGTGATAGCGTTCAGTTTCCAATTTTTGTCATTAGTCACAGTTACTAATACTGAACTTGCAGGGCTACTTTTTTGAGATGTAGTCTAATGGTGTATATTAACGGGGATTTTTGTTTGTAGCCACTTTATGCCATTTTCTGTATGCGATTAATATTTTGCCACCCTGATAATCACTGCATCTGACCTGGCCACTATTTTGCTAAAGGACTGATTACAACCTTGTTTATGCTCAGAAAGAAACAATGAGAGAGGGGAAAAATTGTAAGTTCTTATTATTATCCTTTTCTTAACTATATATAAGGATAAAGCGGTACAGAAAATGAATGAAAAAATGAATGTTATCACTTCCTTATGGTATTGCTGCCTACTGTTAAATAGCGCCCCTTTCATTATCTTATTAATTGTTCATGTTCTTATGGAAATTTGGCCAACTGTAATTTTAATAATAAAACACACCATGTGAGCTGTGTGTAGCTGAAGTGAGAAAACACCAGCAGAGATTTTATTTAATTTTGCCTGACCATATGTTCCCTGTTATTAAAAACAGTCAGCGAGGGCATGTACATGTACAGCATGTACGTATAGGTATGTGCTGCATATACTGTATATATCCATGATCTCTGTGTCATGATAAATCTTGTACAAAATTTGATTGCCATTGTAACTGTCTAAATATTTACATGCATGCACTGATTTTTCATGTACACATTGCTTTGACCTAATTTTTAAAAAGTCCACTAAAAAAAAAAAAAAAAAGCACAGAATTCAGTAAAAAAAAATAATAATAATAATCTGACATTCTCCTCATTCTAACACACTGGAGACTTACAATAACTGTCCACCATATCTAACCTACTTAACTCCCTAGAGTGCCTTGATAGATGCATTAAAGGAAATACAGTACTATATGTACACAAACACAGGTACACAAATGTATCCCATATTGCATCCATGAGTGTGTGTACTCTAATAGCTGACATTTGATATCTTATATCAGGTATTAAGTTGCACAGCTTAATTTTGCACTATGACCTATAGAGAGAAGTAGGTGAAATGGATCAAATCTTTAATTTCTGCAAAAATCTGTTGATAAATACCTTAACTCCCTGATCCTTAAATGCATCTGAGAAAGTTTAAATCCTAAATATTGTTTTAAAGACCTTTAATGAGCATTATGCAACCTGGTTACTCCAGTTGTAATATTAATATATACAGTATATATATATATATATATACTCAGCAAAAAAAGAAACGTCCTCTGAGTTTCAACAGTTTTTACTTTCAGTAAACTTAATGTGTAAATATTTGTATGAACACTAAAAGAGTCAACACCATAAGACATAAACTAA
>JAOTQY010000002.1:6689701-6703806 GCA_026413445.1 Dolichallabes microphthalmus
CAAGCCTGGCCGGGAATCGAACCCGGACCCTGGAGGTGCAAGGCGACAGTGCTAACCACTACACCACCGTGCCGCCGTTGATGATATAAGTTACATTTGTAAAGGAGAGAGAGAGACTTACTAGGTGCTGAAGATTTCAAAGACCTCTGGTCGAGGACAAAGGTTCAATAGGAAGGTCTTGAATGCAGCTTCAGTGAACACTTCAGGCTTAATGGAGTCAAACTAAGAGAAAATAAATGTGTGCACTCTTTAATCCACAAATATACAGAGCATGTAAAATATATAATATTATACCACCAAATCTGGCAACAGGCCCATCTTTAATTAAAACGATAGAGTTATACAGTATCTACTGCATTTATTTCAATGCATGCTTGTTTCTTTGGTAACAATTTTTTTAAATTAAATGTAACTATAAACAGTTAGTAAATTTCTAATAGAAAAAGAATCCACTTTTGGGATCATTACAAATAGTCCAAGTCATACTTAATTAAGTGTCTCTGTATAGCATTTATAAATATGTCAAAAAGAAAAATTGGTTGTTAAGGCAAGAACCTCAGCAGCGACCTCATTTCCCCTCTTGTCTGTTCCAACCACTCAGCATTCAGCATTTACATGTACTAACCATCAGCCTGATCATCTGCACCTGTTTCTCACTGGGTCATGCATTACATTACATACTTTTTTATGCTTGAACGATTCAGAGGTCACTATGTGGTTTAACAAACAAAGTACATTCCTCTGAAACTGCTCAGGTACAGGGACTGGACTGAAAATCAAAGACAAAAACTTGTGGAAAGTAAGAGCCAAAAATGTTCTTCGGGAAGCCCGGAGACATTGAAAATACACGAACGTCCGGCCGTTTAAAAGCTAAATATGAAGAAATAAGGGGTGGCTCAAGATTTAGCCCTGAGTACAGTAATAAAATGCACACAATCAATAATGTTTACAATATTTACAATAATATTTAATAAATAATTGCATAACCTAGTCTACAGTGTATGAATTGAGAGGGGGAAAAAACACTGTTAAACTGGCAAACTCTCTCACCTTTCCCTTAGGAAGCTTTGCAGCTGCGAGTGCACTATCGACCCTTTTCTTGTCAGCCGGAAACATCTTATAGATACTGTAGCAAAATATTAAGGTGTTAGATACACACAATAATCATAACACAAACAATTATTATAATAAAAAAAAGCATACTATTTAACAGGGATCTTGCCATCCTTGTTGGTTTGCAGTTTGAGGCGAGTGTACCTATAAGAGAATAAAACGAAGAATAGAGATGTCGAGGAAATTGTTATGATAACATGAATAATAATAATAATAATAATAATAGCCACACTCAATATCAATATTCTTTGTGTGGCGATGATTCAGTGTCTATGCCATAATAATCCAGATATTGATAAAAAACTATTTGTGTTAATCAAGGATTCTATATACAGCCAATGATCTTGGAACTGCAAACATTGACTACTGCATATTTTAGAAAGCACCAGCAAAAATGCAACCACTAAGCTAATGTGACTTCATCAAATTGTATGTTTCTTCTGAAGATTGGTTTTCTTACAGTTTATCCAGGTAGACTTGTCTGCAGACGTTGTATCTGTGGGGGTTGTAGACGATGGCCAGGATGTCATCAGCCCAGTTCTAGGGGGGGAACAAGAGCTAATGTTATATATTCATGTTCTGACCATTTATAAATCACATCTCGTTTTGAAGGCACTGACTCTGATCAGAGAAACTGATTGTTAGAATGCTGACTTTCACTATTTAAAAAAATAAATACAAACATTAATACATTTTGAAAATTAGAAATGATAAAGAAAAAGATTTTTTGTCTAGTTATAGTTACTTATAACAACTCAACTTATTATTATATTTTTGTTGTTGTTGCTGTTTTCTATTTTTATTTTTTTTATTGTTCTTGTTGCTGTTGTTGTTAATTTTATTATTATCTCCTATTTTTATGTTGTATTTATTGCATGCTAAATTACATGAAAATGAAACATTTATGTAATCATTTATAGCAGACAGTCATTGTATTGATTTTCTGCAGTAGAAGCGGAGTTGATTTTCAGTTTAAAATTTTTCATTGAAATAATATTTTACTTCTGTTCCTGAAAACGAGTTTTTGCTTTAGTTATAAAGCAAAACAACTCAAAAGAGGAGCAACATATTTCCTATAGTTCTGAACTCTTGCCTGCCATGAGGAAGAGATTCCCAGCCAATCCCCAAACCCCGGCCACTGGATTGCACCAGGAAGGCCATCCGGCATAAAATCTGTGCCAAGTTGTTGTGCGGACCGAATGGTCAATAATGTTTATCTTATCATTAGCTTATTTCATAGGTTTTGTTCGTTCTGTGTCTCTTCCAGCAGAGGGCACAAGACACCTGAGGTTTCAATAAGGAACAGGAAAACAGTTGATCCTCTCACAAACCTGCGCAGCCAGCTTTCATTCACTGTTGGCCATTTAAGTACCTTCGACTAAACTGTACCTTTAAAAACACATGGTCATATTGACACAGCTCAGTGGATGCGCATCAACCAGCAGGATATTAGGGTCATAAACTCATAAAGTGCATTTGCCTAGCCACAGAAACCACAGCGGCTTTATGTAGTCCATTAGCACTCAGACATTTGGGGCAGCCTTCAGGGATGGCGTATGACTGTCAAGTGGAGATGAGGATGAATTTAGGAAGTCACTAAGACTCTTATACCAGCTTACAAAATCAATTAATTGTTTGAACACTGTGGTGATTTTGGAGTCGGATTTTATGTTCCAGAAAAAGAATCATACTACAGTAGAATGTTTAGCATTGCAAAATAATAAAGCTATTAAAGTTACTGTATTATGATGGCTTTATATTTCACTATTTTTAATATCAATATATCTGGTTTAAGGGGCAAAGGTGACTCAGGAAGTTGAGGCTTTGGGTTGCTGATTAGAGGGTTGGGCAGTCAAGCCTTGCCACTGCTTGGCCCTTGGGGAATGCCCTTAAACCTATACCCATTGCTGGTCCTGGGCAAGAAAGAAGGAGGATTGGGAATTGGGCTAGCACCCTGGCCACGTAAAATTACCACTGCTGTAGAAATGAAGAAACGTGTCACCAGATGTGTTCAACAGCAAGAATACCTACTTTAGTTGTTATGTAATAGCAACACAAGCTACACCAACTGGAATAAATTTTTACTGTTATGAAAACAGGAGGTGCTTGTATTTATACGTCCAAATCTGTCAAAATTGATTAAACAAACCCCCAATCATCATGTTATTACTGTTAAAATTCTAATTCCTTCATTTGTCTATTTTATATGTCGATTATGCTGTCCCAGATGTTCATGGTTGTGAGGGAAATTCTTACCTGCACTATATTCTCTTTGGGGGCAAAGAAGTTGTAGTAGGTGAGATTGACCATGTCAGGACCAGTCACGATGGTCAAGGTCTTGGCTAAGTAATTACTGTCTGGGAAGTCCATGTTGAATGTATTTCGAACTTTTGCATGCTGTTGATAAAGCAAAGTTATGTTAATGTTCCATAAACAAAGCAAGAACACTGAACACAGAAAATCTTTCTCATTTGTGTATTTACGTACAAAGTTTATGCTGTAAGCATTATAGCATTATAGAACATGAATAATTAAAGGCCTGATGTCGTGATGACTATTTTCGATTGTAGGTTTAATGTTCAGAAAGGTACTGTATAATCCAAGGGGAATTTGGGTCATTCAACTCAAACCGGCATCTTGATTAACTTTCTCATGAATAAAGGCGTAAAATGGGTTGCCTTTCTACAGAAGACTATACGCACAGTACGGTGATGAGACTGCACACCTTTTAAAGAAGACTGTACATCCGTGAATGATAATACCAAGGCCAAGGTGGCCCAGAGCCCACTGCAGGCATTCCCATGAACAACGAAAATGACAAGTGGAACACCAGATCATTGAAAATGACTAGATAACATGCCGGCAACTTGTGGAAAAGACGCATATGTCTGTGGGAACTGTGCACACCATCATTCAAAAACACCAGCTGTACATACAACCCTGCCCTCGTTCCAAGGCATTTCCACATGTTTGGGTCATTAAAGGAGTTCCTGGAAGACCAGCATTTTAGTCTGATCATAGCTCTGGCATACTAAAAAAAACTGTCTACCTTGATGGTACCGCAGCGATAAGTGTTGAGGATTATACAGAGAAATAAAGTTAGTTTTTACTTTCATAACTGTTCTGTTATTCTGTACAATCAAAAGTCCCAGTTTGACTTGAACATTATGAAACAGTCTCACTGTCCCATTATATCAGTCTTATCATAACAAGAGTACAGATTATACTCTACCAAACACTCCAGTTTATTCTTCACTCTGTGCCAGGGCTGTTCAAAGGCAGGCCTTGAACAGGCCAGTGTGCAGCACAATTTGGTGTTTTTCTGTTCTTCTGATTGAACTAATCTGTTTATTGCCATTGGTGGCCCACCAAATGCCCAAACCCCAGCCACTGGATGCAGTGCCAGTCACAAGCCCGGATAAAATGGGAGAGTTGCATAAGGAAAGGCATCCGGCATAAAACCTGTGCCAGGTTTTGTGCGGGCATTAGATGGTCCGCTGTGTCGACTGCAGCAGCTGAAAGAGTGACATCGTTTAATATGATTAAATGTTGGTGAGCTGCAAATTGTGCTGGACACTGGCTCTCCAGCAGGACTGGATTCGAACAGCCCTGCCTTAGGCAGTGAAATCACTAGTGCAATGGATGAGAACATTTAAACTCTAAACACCCTTGCATCTGCTTTTCATACAAAGGACATTTGTGAATACAAGCCAAGCCGAGCTAAGCAAATCTGGCTTAATGCAAATCCTCAACACGAGAACCCCAGCGGTTTGCGTATGTGTTTGACGTGTGCATGTGTGTGTTTGTGTATATGTGTGTGTGTGTGTGTGTGCGTGTGTCTGTGTGCATGTGGATTATGCATTAGAAAGGAAGGCGTAAGAAAATGCACTTGCGTATTCTGATGCAACACAGACGTAGCTCTTTCACATGACTGTCACTACACTAAACAGTATTACAGTAAAGACCATTTCAATTAGACTGAACAAAATATAAATTGTTTTAATATAGGAGCTTCCCTGTGCTTTCTTTTCTGCTTCACATAAACACTTTATTTCAGACAGCAAATCAGACGATCAGCCAAGAATGTAGTCAAAATATTGAAACGTCAAAGTCAAATACTCTCTCTCTCTCTCTCTCTCTCACTTGCTCTCTCATCTCTCCTTCTCTGTGTGCCTGTGCAAATTTATACAAATGGTTCAATCACAACCGCTTGGGTCTTTTAATCCTAAAACACAGCAGACATGCGAGAGAACATTTTTATGTAATGAAATAAAACAGCATTTACTTTGGGGAGTTTTGCATATCTTCCTGTCCGTGTGTCCCGTATGGTCGCCATATCCAAAATCTCCACTTCCTATAAGCAGACAAAAAAAATTGTAACATCATATCCACCGAAAAATAAATACAATAATAAGACAGTGCTGTAGTATTAACAATATACTTGGAATCATGTAAAGATTCAGACTGTGGTTTGGAAAAAATGCTAATATGAATATTCAGTAGTGTATTAGGGCATATAATGGTATTTCTGAGCTAAACGTAATTAGAAACAGCACATCTGCTCTGTTGTAGTATTGTCACAATGCTTCGACCCCAGACTACTGGATTTATGTAATATTCTGTATTTTAGCAGCATGGATATAATTTCTAAGCATATCGTAATGTACGGTACTCTGTGGCTCGTGGAAATGATACAGTCAGCACTTTTACAATTTGCAAAGGCAGCTAAAGTGAGCACAGTAAAGCAAACTTGATTTCCAATATCATAATTTAAACATCGTTCAAATCAGTAGCGCAGAGCGTAAGAAAGAAAGTAAGAAAGAAAAACTGTCATAGCAGTTGTGTCCAGCTTTTAATTATATAAAAATTGTTGTGAATAGGAATAAAAAATTGTACCATTTATAACCAAAATATCAAAACATGAACATGAACTTAAACATAGACCTTACAGTATGTCTACTGTAAGAATTTTAACATTGAATATCAAGAATTTTCTTTTCAACACATTATTATTATTAAAATAAAAATAAATTGATATGTAATCATGTGGAATTAAGGAAGGCAAGTCTTCAAGCTCTGCTGGAGCTTAGTATGGATTAACAGCTCACCTTGCTCGAGTTTATCCAATAAAGAAAGAATCCTTTCGGATCCATCTTCATAGTGACGGGCACGGTGCGTGATGAGTCCTAAAATGAGAAAACAATGTTTCAAAATAACATCCTACAATTTATAGAGTAGGAAAGATTAAAGCTGAGTTTTCAAAGCGGATTTATAGTCATATAAGACAAATATAAATACTGATAAAGTATCCAGTGTGTACACGTCATTAGTGTGCTCTCTACAAATCACTGCGCAGTTAACATTTCCGTGATAGAATCATTCAGACATTAAAATTCTTTTATCACGTCAAAGTTATTATATAAGATTTTACAACTATAAAAATGACTGGGGCTCAGTGATCAATGAGCAATTATTCAACTTCAATCATTCATTAAACAGATCAATCGGCAGATCAATCAGTTAATTAAATAAGAAAAAAAAACTTATTTATTCCTCTATTTACTTTGTAGTTAGGGATGTAGTTTTCCAAAAGTAAAAAAAGATCAGGGTTTTTTTTTTTTTTTTTGTAATAATCCTAGGTTATTTGTAAAGCCAAAATCAGTCACACACACTGGATCTTTAAAACAGCAAGACACATCTAACACTTGACATGATCAACTTCAATTTCTGACAGTGTCTCATTAAGAATGGCAGCATTATTTGATTAAATAATTTACAGTAAATATTTTACTGTATATTAAACTTTCAAGTATTGAAATGGCAAGAATTTTTAAATGGAAAAAAAATAATAAGACCGTTTAAATACTCACTTCTTTCCATTTTGTAAATCTCTCTCCTTTGACCAAATAGCTTTTGATCTCAGGTTCTGTGAGAATATAACGCTTCCTGATCATGGTGTCCTAGTCAGCCGCACTTTGCTGATGGAGCATCGGGGCTGACATGCACACTGACAGCTGTAGATTCAGAAAGCTCCCTCCTAAAGCCACCTTTCCTTAAATATGACTTGCAAATGAGGATTTCGAGGGTGGAGAACGCAACTACCAAAACATTCCAGATGATTTATGAGAGCTTCAATATGGCTGAACAAAAAGCGATTTTACATTCGACCTATTTTACCCATTGTATCCGTTTTAATGAACTGATTCTGGTTTGGTCTTAAAGACATTTTTGGATGTAGAGATTTTTAAAACACTCATGGCAACAGTGACACACGGGCTTATTTCATAAATAGGTTAAAGTAAAGGGCAGTTAAAATATTAAAATATGAACATCTCTTTCTAGATAATTCTGCTAGTGGAGGCTCTGCGAGTGTTGCTTCATGGCTCTTCATAGTACTTAGAGACTTTTCCATCTGAAAAAAAAATATTTGCAGTTCTAAATAAATCCAAATCTTTTTTAGACATGAAAATAATAAAATTCAAGTAAAAAAGTTAAATACTGATGAATTAGGATGGTAAAAAATGAAGAAAAGTGGCTAAATCATGGTTCTACAGAGTAGTTTGGGTAATAATCAAATCTCAGAAAGCCCAGCAATAACATATGTAAATTACAGAGGCAGGTGCTAGCATGGGTTGACCTCGCCGAAAATCACCAGACACAACTAAGCTACTGAGATTGCTAACTCTAAACTTTAATTTTAACTATAAAAAATAAGGTTAGCAAAGTTTCTATATTATAATTATTCTTATCAAGCCTATAAGTACAGTATACAACTGTATAATGCTTGGTGATGCTTAATTTTACACTGATTATATACCATTGATATATGTTACTTATAAAACTATAAAAGAATCATTTCTTCTGAGAAGCACAAGGGTGATATTTCAAACACAGTACTCAATGTTTGACTTTATGTGTTTGTTTACTGCCAATGAATAATATGTGTGTTTTCAAGGCAGTTGTTGACCAGAAAGAGATTTTTATATCTTACATAAGTTCGGTCAGTTTTACAATTATTGCTGTGCAGAGAACGGGCAAATCAGTACATGCCATGAAGAATTATTACAAGTTTCCATTAAACAAAACTAACTTGTCAGTCTTTCCTCTGACAATCATTCACATCAAAACCTTTTTGAAATAATAGTTTATTTAAACATATAACACCCTTATACAACCCATTAAATATATAACCCTTAACACCAATCAATTAAACATTTTTCTCAGGGTCCAGAGACTCTTTTGAGAAATATGAGTTTGCCCACATGAACATCTGGTTTTTTTTTTTTTTTTTTCCATGATCTCAGGTATCACCATATATCACGCATTTTTTGGACTAAAGCTTTGGGTTCTCGTGGTGGCTTTGTATCTAATCAATACTCCTGCTTTTGCAAAGTGCCTTCTATGATTATTAGTGTTGCAAAAGCTTAACAAAGATTAATCTTCTGCATTTCTGACTAACACTAACCATGACATTTGAAAAGGAAAAACTGACACTGTTACTATCATCCTTGGCAAACTCTTCCAGAAGGCATTTAGATGGTTTTGTGAGAGGGGCAAGCTAGTGGGTGAAAATTGGCAATATTAACAAAAGTGAAAAGTAAGAATTTGCTCAATTATACTGCTGAGATAAAACAGGATCACCAAAAGATATATTGCATATCATTAAAATATACACATAAGGAAACTTAAATATACAGTAAAGAATAATGAAAATGACTGTTACACTTTCATTTACAATTTCTGGAGAACATTTGGACCCTATTAAATGAAATATTGCCTAACATGCATCTGGTCAGGCCTTTGATCCTCAGCACCTTCTAATTTGACTAGTTCTGTTGGGTAGTGATGTTAAATTAATACCTACAGCAACATATCATTTGTTTTCAATAAATACTGACAGGGTTTGACCCTGGTGAAAAGACAGAAACGTCTTGGGACATGATGACGAATACCGGTCAGTATGCAAGGAACTGGGGCAAAGGTTTGTATTTAAAGGAGTCAATGACCCTATGCATCAATCAAAGCATCAGTAGAATGGTTCAATGCCATTCTACAGTCAAAACATAGTCTAACACTAATGTACAAAATTTTATAAGACAAAGCCTCTAGAAGCCGTGTTCAATGTTATGATCTGGGGCATTAAAATGAAGTCAGCTAACTACCTGAATGTACTGAACACACACACGAGTCAGCACTTTCCATTCAAGGCTACTGTCTGCCCTATCACTGCTGTGCCGGTGTGAACATATTACATAATTTCAGGTTTGTAACTGCAGTGCGAGCAAAAATGGATGCTCCACTTGTAATTTACAAAAAAGAAGAGCTGCATGCAGTGATTTCATTCATTCATTCATTTTCTGTACCGCTTTATCCTTATATACAGGGTCGCGGGGGCATGCAGTGATTTGTTTTTTGTTTTTTTGGGTGGTCTGTGGGTATGCCTAGTGCCGTTACTTATCGAAAACGTGCATGCGAAATGATTCTGTCAAATAGACGAGTGACAGTTCATCATGCGGCAAATAATTTGCATATCAGTCATGGCCCTGCCTATGAAAGTAGCCATATAAGGTTGAAAATTCACTTCTGATGAAAAAGTGAAGACAGCATTGCATTCGTCGTTCTCAGCTCAGCTTAAAACATTTTTTTATTAGGAAATACAAAAGTTTGTTCATAGATGGACAAAAGTTGTTGAAAAGCAAAGAGATTATGGGAAAAAAATATGTTTTTGCCTTTTTAAAATTAATTAGAATTATTTAAATCTTACAGTTCTTGTATCTTAATTGTGTTGGTAAAATATTTGTCTCCCTCTTTTTACCATCACTGTCTTTCTAAAACACGTATACACTTTTTCTTTCTTGTATTTGCTTTTGCTATTTAAATTTGTAACCATCATGCCAGTTCATAGCATGTGGCATACTTGAAGAGAGAAAAAGTGATGCGGTAAGCCAATGAAGGTGTGTGATGGAGCTCTAATAGGTAATGCAGTATTTAGCAAAATATCCCCTTTGAGGCACATTACGTACGTACAGTATGTATAGAAAATTCCCTGGTCTGAATCCTAACACTGCTAATCACCCAGAGAACATCTTACCTATAGTACAGCATTTATTTTCTTTAGCACCAAGCAACTTTGTATGAACAAAGAAAATCATATCATCTAAAGCTAATGTTGGGTTATATATAGTTAATTGCAATATGTCCTTTTTAAAGAAAGTTTTAACTTGCAGATTTTAAACTTACAGTGAACAGCTGCATTTCAGCAAAATAAAACTTCACTTCACACCTCACTTTTTTCTTTCACATTTTCAGTAAACCAAAACTACAAGCTGGGTAAAATAGTGGCTGCCATGATTTAACTAAATATGTTCAAAGGACACATTCACATGCTGTTACAGTGCTCATAAACGTCTGTGATAAGGAACTGCAGTCATGGAAGAGGTACCAAAGTGAAATTGAAACTGGTTAAGAATGAGGCTGATGACACAAGGTAAATAAAGATTTTGTCTTTTAAATGTTTTAAATCACTGTAATGAAAAAGATTTTGTGTGCAACAAAAACCTAAACATTTTCTTCTTTGTTCCAATTTTCTGCCAGTATGGCTGGCTGGAAAACACAATAAAAAAGGGGGGGTTGCAGTTGGTTTCAATGAATTCTCACCCAACATTTTATTGCTACTAAACTGCATCTTTTATTCATATGATTAATTTATTTCTAAATCTTAAACTGCAGTCTGAATTATCATTTTTGACATAACTAGAAGATGGATTTATTTTGACAAAACTAGAATTCATAAATCATACAATTATGACCAAAACAGAAGAAGGTGTTTGCATTTGTCCTTTTTAACATCTTTGTGACTGTAAGAAAACATGTAAAAAATATTATCAGTTTATAATACATTTTGCATCTTTTGCAAGAACTAAATTTTGCATCATTCGACACTTTGTACACCACGTTATTTAACAGTCGTGACACAACAAAACATGCAAATGCATGAAACCGTACATATACAGTACAGTATATTCTATTAGTTTCACTTTGACTATTATCCTTTAGAAAATGTAACTGCACAAATAGCTGCGGATTTATATAGCTATCCAAGGTACTGAACTAATTGAACCAAGCATACAGTACATTCCTTCCTAAGTCCCACCTCTTGCCTCTACATTCTGACAGGTTGTGGACATAAGAACCAAGGGAGGGGGCCAGGAGAAGCACACAGAACAGCTTTAAGGAATTAAAAAGTTGAATCAGTTCGCCTGGAGCAGGGCATTCACGTGTTACAACCATATGCTGGATTGCAGTTTCTACAGCTACTTATACAATAAATAATTCTATAATAATAATAATAATAATAATAATGATTATTATTATTATTATTTTTTTTTTAACCTGATGTTTGTTCTGGTTCCAAGGGACTCTAACTATACATCAAGTCACATTTAAACATCTAGCTCTTATGTTTGTGAGCACCTGAGCATCATCATCATCATCCCCCATCCTCTCCCCAGTTCATATTCATTCACTGTGTCATAGCCGTCTCTTTAAGAGCCCTCTCCCGCCCCCTCTGCTGTATTTTTAGCTGAGCAATGCTCTACAGATGCTGAACAGGACGAGCAGTGAGTTGAGTGGCTCACGTACCATAAATGATCAGGTCTGTGAGATGATGCTTTTGCGCGTTTGATCTCTCCTCTACAGTCGCGCGTGCAGGAAACACCAGCTGGATGCAACACCACCCTTGGAGCCTGTGAGGGGGAGCTGAAGCGTGCCATCGTGGATTTCTGAGAAGGGATTCGAAAATGGGCGAAAATAAATAGCTCTAAGCCGCACAGCGAGCAGGCCCCGCGCGCGTCCCGGTGCGTCCTTTCTGGTGCGTTGACGGATACCAGTTTTTTTTTCTTTGCATCCCAGACCCTCAACAAAGCCTTCAAGACGGACGGAGTGGTGGAGCACCGAGGCAAAAACCGGGCCAACATGCGGGAGAGGGACTTCATGCCCAACATGGAGCGGGGCAAGCCGGCCACGTACACGGGGGACAAGAAAGCCAAGATGGCCGCGAAGACCAACAAAAAGTGGGTACGGCTGGCCACCGTGATCGCCTACGTGCTCTCCGTGTCCCTGGCGGCGATCATCCTGGCGATTTATTACAGCCTAATATGGAAGCCGACGAGCCAAGAGACGGGGTTTATAGTGCCAGGCGGATCCACGGAAAACATCGAGTTGAAGAACAGCTCAGCCAGCGCGAACACAACGAGCGGCAATTCCACGCAAGCGGACAACATCACCAGCGCGAACCGCACGCAACTGGACTTGGGGTTTAACGCGACCGGAGACCAGAGCGCAGACGCAGAGATCGCGGCAAAAGCGCACTCGTACTCCGCGGAACAACACGCGTTTGGACAGTACAGTTACGAACAGAACTCGAGTCAGAGTGACGCAAAAAGGGAAAAGCGCGAGTCGGACCCGGAGAAACCCGCGCGCTCCCGGAGCGAACCGGAGCAGAGAGGACAAGATGACCCCAAAGTGGTTTAATCTCACACAAACGGACCGGACCGCACGTTTCCACATAAATTGTGTGCAAAAAAAAATAAAAATAAAAATAAAGTAGTGCAATTTTTGCACACAATTTAGGATGGAGGGAGACTAACACAGTTATGTACTGTATGCATAGCGGTGCACGCGCCAAAAAACCACAACTTAAGGATTCATGGAAAGATGGGAAGTATTCTACGCTTGGTGCATGGACGCAAACTTAATTCTACTATTGCGCAGCAAAGACTTGGTTATATATTCTTAAAAACATTTCCATGTAAGCATAAACCGGCCAAAGTGTAATCTTCTTTCATTTTAGGCTTCATGGCATCTGCACACAAAGTTTAAGACTGATTGGCATAACCGTCCACCTTGCATAGTGCTTGCATAATTTCTAATACCTTATTTCTAATAGCCTGCCAGACGTATTTATTTGAACTGCAGCACGAAATTAATTAATTAATAGCATCCCTGTTTCTTTAGATCACTGATCCCTGTTTTTGGGGACCAGCTGTTAAACTTGTAAGAGGAAAAGATTTGACATTTGGCATTTTATTGGAACCATATCCATATATCCTCTCAATTAACCAGGATCCCTCATTCAGGGAAAACCTGTGTCGAGTTCCGCTCAGGTATGTTCAAAATATTAATGTAAATGTATTGTGTATTTGGTACATATATATATATATATATATATAAAACTGTACATAGGTTATATGCTCAGGCCTCGTTTGAACTTTCAGCATAGGCTACTTTTTACAAAAATCATGTATACTATACCACTCCGAAGGAAAAAATAAAGACCCTTGTAAAAACATGTATGTATTTTATCAATTAAAAGTGATTTGGATGATCTATAAAAATTATAAGCATCCTATTTTGATGCCTACGCTCTCTTTGAATAGTTGTTGGGTTTTTAGTTGTTTTAGATTCTTTAAAAGGCCCTACTTGGTGCTTTAAATTCGGCATAACTTAATTTGTTTTAGGGTCCATAGAACCCACTTGAATAAAACAAAACTGGCTTTAATCTAACCTAAAGTTTATTATAATGATATTATAAATATTATAAACTGTAAATTTTTTTTCTATTTGCTTGAGTTTGTATGTAAGCAAAAGTGTTTACATTAATCTGAGCTACTACGGTATTAAACAGTACATCAGAATAGTACTGTACCTCACCATGTGTTCGTCTAGTTCCCATTGCTTTTTTTTTTTTTTTTTACATGCTGTTCAGTATGTTAACAGAAGCTTTGGATTATTGAAACATTTAATGGTGGGAACTAAGGCCGTAGGCAGATGAGCAAAGGCAAAAAACCTTATGTTATGTAACTTAAAGTGTTATAAAAACAACGTTGCTCAGCACCTACCTTACACAAGGTAACAAACGTTGAACATAAATGATTTCACTTCAATCACAATAACGCAAAAGGGATGCAGAAAGAAAAACACAGTGTGTGTGT
>JAOTQY010000002.1:6777226-6788788 GCA_026413445.1 Dolichallabes microphthalmus
AACTCCACATATGTTCATTCATAGTTTTGATGCCTTCAGTGAGAATCTACCAATGGAAATGGTCATGAAAATAAAGAAAACACACTGGCAGATAGATGAGAAGGTGTGTCCAAAACGTTTGACCTGTTCTGTACGTTTTAAAGCGTGGTTACATTGGGCCACCATGTTATCAGGACATATTGGATATAATCTACTAATCTGAAAATACTAAGGTCCAGATCTCTGTGAGACTATCTAGATCTGGGGATCACTCAAGATAAACAGTTGACGTGATTAACTGGAAAAGTGGAGGTGGAACTGAATTAGTGAAAGTAGTTAAGAAATAAAGTGCCAAAAATTATTTAGATGTTAAGATCTCACAGAATCCTTGAGAATCTAAAACAGCTACAGTTATAATAATTAAACATCATCCTTGTTTCTTTCTTAGAGAACTGATGATTTGCCAGTCATATGTTCACATAACAAAATTATGGTCCTCTACGTAATTCCTTGTATGAAGTAAAAAGCAAACAAATCCTAGCCTACTTTTTTTTGTAATTTAATTTAAATTTTGTAATGTCAATGTATGCTCTATCTTTCTTTAGGGGTGGATTTCAAAATGAAAACCCTTGAAGTCAATGGAATGAAAGTGAGAATACAGATATGGTGAGTGAGATGATGGATATCTTATTCCTAGTCTATAATTTGGATATATATATAGATATTTTAGACTGTACACAGTCTCAGTTTGGTTATTTAAGACATTGAAGACTTGTTTTCCTCATTTATCTTTCTTCAGGGACACAGCTGGACAGGAGAAATACCAAACTATTACAAAGCAATATTACAGAAGAGCACAGGTATGAATTATGTGTCGCCCTGTGGCTCTGCCCCTTTTCATTACCGTAACTAGAAGAGTAAAAGCATCGCTGGACATGCCATAGTTAGAGACCTGAAGCTAAATGAAGTCTGAATCAATGAAAGTTTCTTGTTTAAGTTCTTCGAACATGCAGGCTCAAAGTGTCTCCCTTTTGTCCTCAGGGGATTTTCCTGGTATATGACATTACCAGCTCCCTCTCCTTCCAAAACGTAATCAAGTGGATTAGTGATGTTGATGAGGTGATGAGGCTTTTTCCACTTAAACATCCCAAAGTGCTCAGATTAATTGTTCCAGCATGATGGATATCTGATCTAACAGACACGGTCAGGTTCACAGTTTATTTTTCTTCTCTAGTATGCACCACACATAGTGCAGAAGATCCTTATTGGGAACAAACATGATGAGGAGCACCGAAGACAAGTGACGAAAGAGCAGGGGAACAAGGTACCAAGTGCATGTCTTTGTCCAAAGCCAAATTCCTAAGGGTTTCTCTCTGTCCATGTGTCTGTGTGGATTTCCGTAAAGGTTCTCCAGTTATGTTTTCTACTTCCTTATACAGTAATATCAGTAACTGGCTATGCCACACTGACCCTAAGTGTATAGGGGTGTGTGAATATGTGTGTGGCATTCCATTCACTGTGACGGCTCAGACAGGATTCATGTCTACTTTCACCTGGGTGAAGCAAGTTTTTAAAGAATGAATAATAGTAATGTTATATTAATGTTAAACGCAGGCTTTGGGGGATAGAGTTTGATACAATAATGGATCTTCTCCAGACTTTAGACAAATGAATAACAGTGATGTTGACAGTGAATCCAAATGAGCAATTTCTGTTTGGTAGTCAGGTTTGACGCTTGTGTTTATTGTTATAGTAAGGGGAATGCATTGAGAATGCAATTCGCTTTGCTTTACGCTAAAAAAGCATAATGTAACATGCTCCTTTCTTTTAATCAGCTTGCTAAGTCTTACGGTATGGATTTCTTGGAAACAAGCGCCTTTACCAATCACAACATCAGTGAGGTGAGTTGTTTTCATGTCTAATCTTGTAAAATGTTTGTTGGACCAATACTATTATACTGTAGTTGCACTGTACAGTAATTGGATTAACTTGGCACTAGTGTTACTATATGTGCTTTCCAGGCATTCACCCAGATGACTGAGCTGGTGCTGGAAGCCAACAGGAAGGATCTGGATAGTGCAGTGCCATCCAACAACGATGATCTCAGCACTACTGAAACAGAGCAGCAGGAGAGTGATTATTCCACCTGCTCATGTTAGCGTCAGGGGAAGCATAAACGGCTACAACCGATGTCCGTATGGCAGTTATGGATACCATTCCAATTTGTCTTTTTAAACAGTATTTTTATAATCCTTCATTATTCAATCTGTAAAATTAGATTATCTTATTCATTGATTGTAGACATAAGAACGAACAGCAAACGTTTGGAAAATGGACTTCTGGTTGTGTCTTACTAGGAGTCAGTTGTCTATGAATCATTTATCTCTTCATCACTGCAACACTGTTTACCTAATAAAAAAAAAAGATCAAATTGCTGCCCTGAACTAGTTTTGGTCTTTAGAGTGAGTTTGGATGGTGAAATAAACACAGACAGAGCTGTGGGATAGATCGAGGACTTGATCGCTATTCCGTTGAACTGGCCATAGTCTGGTCGACCTGCCACCCATAATAACCGTTGAATAAGATAACAGAAGTATATGCTGACCCCCTTACTTCGTAAACACAGAGGAAAATTTGATTCTGACATTAACCAATAAGGAATTATTAAAACATAATTTTGGATCATTTTGTTATCATTATTATAGTATTATATAATTCCTGTGAGAAGTTATGAAGATTTGTACGTGATCCACACAAATATTATTACTCTCTAAACTGAATGTGTATTATGTCCAAAACTATGTATTGACCACTCCTATTAACACACCTATTTATGAACATGAGTTCAGGCCACACTGACCAGCTGACCAGTTCTTTGACAGAAGCATATGAAATTAAACTGGACTTTTAATATGTTTTAGAAAGCTTAGCTCTTTGCCAGATTATGAGTGCCATTGAATTACACATTCTGCGTAACAGAACCAGAATTTGGGCTGAGCTCCACTGTGAAGGGGATTAGATTGAACCGTTATCCATTTTTAATGATGTGACAACATGGGCAATGACTTGCTGAAAGTTTAATGGCTCAGAAGTAGATTCAGTCTCTAAAGCCACTGACAGTTTAATGCATCTGCTGCATAGAAATCTGTAAAACTTTCTTTTTCACTATGGGAAGCAGATTAACAACATCACAGGAGATCTCTGCACATGTAACTATATCTAAAAAAAAATAGAAAATTATTGTTGCTAATTCCCTGAATATTTTATACCATCTTTCCTGTTTGTGGAAAGCCTCTTCCAGGACCGTTTTATTTTTTCCCAACTAATTCCACAGACAGGGAATATGTATCCAAAGTGGTGCAGGTTTATAGGTTTAAACCTGAGATATCCTATGTCAGTCTTTTCACCACATAGATGTATTATGTATCACCCGCATATCAACTTCCCTCCAAGTCATTTGACACCCAAGCCTTATAGCTGGAGCCCAGCAACCAGGATGACTTGCATGCCAGTCAGGAAGCAGACACACTTCAGGTGGACACTAAACACGGATCATGACCTTCATAGCCAAGACATTTTATGACTTGCGTGCTACCACGCTGGAAGGGGACTCGGTCGATTTTAATATCTACCGAGGACGAGTGGTACTTATTGAGAATGTGGCATCACTATGAGGTACCACCACCCGGGACTACAGCCAGCTCAACCAGCTCCAGAGCAGGTACCCGCACAGGCTGGTGGTCCTGGCCTTCCCCTGTAATCAGTTTGGCTACCAGGTTAGTAGGACCAGCAATTCACTGTTTATTAGATTTAAAAAAATAATTCAGATGTGTCGGATAAGTGTTACTGTGTAGCTCATAGATTATGAAATTTCAGCTCAGTTTAGATAACCAAAGATAACCATGATGATTTGTGGGTAATATATTAGGCGTTATGAATCTTCTTTAAACCAGAAAGCACCACAGAATCAGGCAGAATTCAATTATTACCAAATTCCAGTATACTGTACAAGCTTTAGTGATGCAAGGAGTTTTGATTGGTTGGACCAGATGTGAGCAATTTGGGATGAAATCTATAGTTTCAAGAATTCAATGAATGGTTAGTGTTTTAAATCAATGCAAATATTGTGCTAATATGACATATTATTAATGGCAATTTATTGTGCTGGTAAAAGGTATTATTAAAAAATAATATTGAAAATACCTTAAATATGCATCTTTTATGCCTTTTAGAATAATTCATGGTATACAGTTTGGCTTTTCCTAGTTAAAAGATAAAATGTATATATATTTTTTTACTTGATGGTACCACGCAAGCAGCAAGGAAACTAAAACTGATATCTTCTTATTTCTGAGCGTGTACATACAGCATGAAGCTTCACCTTTTCATTACTGGAAACAAGTGAAAAACATACAAGCTTCGCAGAAGCATAGTACGCTTGTAATAGAGATTTTTTTAAATTACCTTTTTCTTTTTTATCTTTCTCCAGGAAAACTGCAAAAATGGAGAGATCCTGAACTCATTGAAGCACGTACGTCCAGGTGAAGGGTTTGAACCTTCGTTCACCATTTTTGAGAAGTGCGACGTTAATGGGTCTAATACACATCCCGTGTTTGCATACCTGAAAGACAAACTTCCATACCCCGATGATGATCCAGTCTCTCTTATTCAGGACCCCAAGTTCTTAGTGTGGAGTCCCATCAGCAGAACTGATATCTCGTGGAATTTTGAGAAGTTCCTGATTGGCCCGGAGGGTGAACCCTTCAAGAGATACAGCAAAAACTTTGAGACCATTAACATAGAGCCTGACATTCAAAGGCTATTGAGGCTGACCAAAAACTAATCAAAACATGTGCCTCAGAATGTATTTAATTTCATTGTAGGTACCAATGTGTGCTCCTCTACATTTTCTTATTTTACTTAATGATGTTGATGCTCTAAACTTATGTAGGGAGTGTTAACTGAGGTGGCGTAAATATAAAAGACATGTAGAGGATGCTAACAGAGATGTACTCAAAGGAATGGTTTAATAAAAAAATAACACTGTCAAACTTGTGTCTTATCACAAAAGAGTATCATGATTGAATTTTATTATGAAGCAATATGTGTTGGTATAATGTGGTTATCAACATGCTACATATCAGGCATCATGAAATGTAATTAGATATTGCACAGACAAACTCCCAAACATTTTACTTCTTTATTGTGTGATGAGTGACAAGTCATTGGTGGCTCAGTGGTAGATTTCTTGCCTGCCATGCAGAAGGCTTGGGTTCAGTTCCCACCCAGTGCCCAGTCCCTGGATGCAGTGCCAGTCCCAAGTCTGGATAAAATGCGTCACAAAGGGCATTCGCCGTAAAACCTATGCCAAGTTGTGTGCGGATCAGATGATCTGCTGTGGTGACCCCTTGATGAGCGCAGCCCTAAGACCAACAACCTTTTAGTACAAATTGTTCTGACCATTAGGTGGTAGTATTGCTGAAGAATTCTAACAGGCACATAATAAACACTAAACGTTATTTGGGTCTTCATTAGTACAAATAATCAAGTAGACTTTCGTTTGATGTAGATCACATTCCTTTCCTACTGATGGCACTACTGACCAAACCTGGTAAGATCTTTACTTTCAATACATATTTCTCTATGCTTTCTACATCCACAACCAAGACATTAGTAATGGATGTCCTTCAATACCAGACAATACAGCTTTTTATATCTTTAAATGATTAAATCATGCATATGTATTCCTTTAAAACTTACTGCAATGTATTTATAGCTATAATTGAGTGCCTAGTATTGAATAATAATATCATTATAACAACAGATGTTTTCTGCCCAACTAAAACCTTAAAAAAAAACATGCTTGTAATATTGCATGACACAGTTGGTTGGCTAACCGTATCAAGGCCACTGACTATATTTGACTTAATTGAGTTCACTCCATTTTTATCTTCTTATGGAGTAGCACTCATCAGTGTAATCAAATACCATAATGGATGCTTTGTTGAATACCATGTCTGAGCTCAGAAAAACAAATGACAAACATTTCTTTGCTCAGAACAAAAACAAAATGGTCAGTCTTGGGAGAAACGCACTGAACAATGGCATATAGGGGGAAATTACTAATATTCCAATTAACCCTCTGATTTGGTTAATCATGATAGTGGCTATAATTTTGAGTTAATATCTGCCTTGTAGCACATACTGTACTGTATCAAAAACAACAAAGCAAAATAAAACATCGACTCACTTAAAATAGAGTTATATTTTTCTCCATTTTAATCAGTCCTTATCCGGGTGCCTTAATATTCTTTAAATAATTCTTTTTTTTTTAAATACACCTATATGTTCATTCATCTTCTGTACCACTTATCCTTGTACTGGGTCACAGGGGTCCTGGAGCACTTAGGGCATGAGGCAGGGTACATCCTGGACAGGGTGCCAGTCCATTGCAGGGCACACACACATACAGTACATACTACATCTTGGGAACAATAATTAACCTAATCTTTACATCTTTGGTCTGTGGGAGAAAACCAAAGTACCCAGAGTAAAACCACCAAGCACGGGGAGAACATGTCAATTCCGGGCACACAGACTCAAGACAGGAATAGAACCCTTGAGGTGCAAGTCCACAGTACTAACCACCGTGCCACCTATAGATCCATTAAACATAGAACAAAGAACAAAATATAACCTGGGCTAGTATACAACAGTAAAGAATGTAATAGTTCAGGACAATGTGAGGGAAGGAAGTATTGAAGCAGGAAACAATCTAACAGAGGGTTTCAACAGTAATATCCTGTACCCTTCCAAAAATCTGTTAAAAAAAACAAAAACAAATTCTGACTCACTATGATTTGCTTCTGTTCCTAATATTAAGTTTTACCGTATGTTTTTTCTAATGTTAAGAGCACTATTAAAATATTTTGCCAGCTAGTTCAGAGAGGATATTTTTACATTAGCAATATGATCTTCTTGACTATTGTTAGTTATGTTAGAGCTGTCAGGGTATCTGAGTCAGTGGTAGCTCATAGACAATTTTCTGCACAGTTTTTTTTATTCAATTGTTTAAGCAGAATACCTGCACTGATTGGGTGCTTAGAAAGATTTGCACTAAACAGCAACAATACTTGTACCAGTCTGGTTACTATACTTATGATAACTTAAACAACCACTCTTTACATCTGTGGTAAACAGAAAAGCATCTACATGTCTTTAGACTGTGGACTGCTACAGTACCCATCAACTATGGGGAGAACTTGATAACCTCATGTACACAGATCCCGAGGTGGGAATCCAACCACGACCCTGGAGGTGCAAGGGGACAGTTCTTACCACTAAGTCGCTGTGCTGCCTTTCGAATCACTTGGGTAATTGCATAATTACCAAACCCATCCATTCATCCAGGAACGTCTGTAGTACGACTAGGCACTGTGGAGGTTAATGGTGACCATTGTATTTATTCCAATTTTACAACCATGGTAGGATCTCCGGTTAACATTCACAAGGGACTGCCAATTAGCCCAATCTGCATGTCTTTGGACTGTTAGAGGAAACCTGGGTACCTGGAGGAAACCCACCAATCACACATAGACCTGAGGTGAGAATCGAACCACGACCCTGGAGGTGCTACCCTGGCTTTCTAAACACCGTTGCTTGGGTAATTGCATAACACAACGAGATCCTAACAAGAGTGTATAACATTGAACACTAAATAGCAGACAGTATTTAGTCAGGACTGCACAGTACGCAAAGAAAGCTCTTGAGAACAATGATATTATCAGAACAGAAGTTAATGTGCAACTAGAATGGAGTTTTGTTTTGTTTTTGTCTTTATTTCTTAATCAATCTTGAGCCAGGGCTACGACTTTATTGTCTTTGGTTTCACCGCAGGTGGCGTAGTTATCCTGAGCCATTATTTACGGTACAGTGGTTTGCCATTCTCATCCATTGATCCATCCAGTTTCCGGTGTAATCCCGTTGTGTTCTCGCGATACTCCAGCAGGGGGAGGATACGGCACAGCACGGTGATCTCATTGCCTCGGCGAACTGCATGGTGCAGCTGGAACCCAGTCGCAACTTTGTAGCAAACTTTTAACTCCAAACGCCTGCAGAACGAGCGGATTACGGCGTTCCGGTGCGGATATGATGAAGCCGGAGTAGATAGATGGGTTTCGATGAGGACGGCGGTGTGTGTGTGTGTTTAGGAGCGGAGGAGCAAACGCTGCTTAGTATTTCGCTCATGCAGGGCAGCTGTTGTTGGAGAGGGAGTGGGAAGGTGAGTAAAGCAGTTTAAAACCGGGATGCTTATGTCTCTTCGGTGTTCTTTTAAAACGCGTTTGTTTGTTTGTTTGTTTCTTTATTTGTTTTTGATCCGCGTTTTGGTTTGTGTTCACACATGCTTTTAACGTGGCACCAGTTGTATGTGTGTGTCATTGTTTCTTTTCCATCAAGTCCTGTTGTGTTAGCTTCACAACCATCAATGCGGTATAAGGTCTGGTTCTGTTTCCAAAAAACACACACTCTCCTGAAAGAAATCAAAGCGTCTCCATCAAAGGGAGCGAAACTTTCACATCAAAGAGCAAATAATAACATTTGACACGCGTGTCAGTTCGATTTGGCAACAAAAGACTCAATGTTCAAACCTTTGTTTCACCAAACCGGGGCCCGTTGTTTCCTCTTCTCTTAAAACACCGGAGTGAACAGTTTTCGAGTGAGTGTACAAAGTGGATTCGACTCTGAGATTTTGGATTGTTTTTCTTTTCTTTTTTCTTTTAGTTGTTTTTTGTTTTTTACACCAACACTGCTCTCTCTGTCTCTCTGTTCATTCTGACCCTAACATGAACATATGATTATGATGGCTAGGTCTCAGCACTGTGTCCTGTTATCAGCTCTGATAACCATAATTGCTGTTTACTTTGTAAATTAGGCGTTTGAGCAAGCTCCTCTTGTCATCCCTGTGCACTGTTGGTTTATCGATTCATCTCTGCTCGTCTTGTTCTTTCTATTTCAGTGAGGTTAGCTCTTGGTCTTTGCTAGGAATTTGTGGAGTAATAGTGCCCATGTTTGCGGATGGGTAGCTAAGCTATGTTGTTCAGTACTAGAACCAGGAGGAATTATTTGCTTAATTCGTAACCTTTCAGCAGTTTTATTCTCCTGGACGGTTGTAATGAGAGAGAGAGAGATAGAACCCTTGGGCTCCAATTTAAGTAGGCCCTTTTGGATCACCTCCCCCATTCTTTACACCACCCTTGATTCTGTATCCTCACTTGACTTGGGAATTCATTGTTCGCTTGGTACATTTGTTTTCCTTGTCGCTGACATTACTGTTGGTTGTATATCTTTGTTGACAAGGGTTTGATTCCTGTCCTGGGCTTGATGGGTTTCCTCCCATAGTCCAAAGACATGCAGATTTTTTTCCAAAAGTGTTTCGTAGTTTGATTTGTGTGTGCGCGCATCGCGCATGCCCTACAATGGCTTGCCACCCTCTTCAGGGTGTATCCCGCCAAGTCTCCTAGGATAGGCTCCAGACTGCCCCCCGACCCTGTATATAGGATACCCAATGTAGAAGATGGGTAAATGATTGAGTGAATGAATGTACATCTTTTTGTACCTTTAATGCATATCATTCTTTTGCAAACATGAATACAGTGTGCCAAAGTATGTAACTGGATCAATCCATATCGTAGCAGCTCATTAAAGTGAGACATTGTACATTTTACTACTAAAGGATGATACCAAGCCAGCAATGAAGAAAAAATATGAGGGGAGTTCAGGTCAAACCGGGACTTTTGATTGTAAAAACGAGCTTTTCCCCCCCTATATTTAATCCTCCGCCACATTAATGCACTTATCCCAGCGTTTTACTAGTGCTTGGATACCATTAGAGTAGAAAGTTTTCTCTGTACGCCAAAGCCATGATTGGACATCTTGGAACATTTCTTTAACTCGCTGCAGATTAGCAAACTTCTGTGCCGGGCGAAGGCAGAGCGCGCTCTCTCTCAGTACCCAGCAGATGCATCTCTTCCTCAAGTTGGCGATAAGATATCTGGCGTATTTCAAGGATCAGGCGTTCCACTCGCTGAAACGACTGCCGTGGGCTTCAAGCAACCTCTGCTGGGAGCGTTATGTTCAACACAGTACTGTGCTCGACGTCTTCAGTAAATGTTCAGTAAATCAGTTTTACACCTTCATTCTCCTGCTCATGAGATGCCAAGTCCCAGTTTGACTGAAACGGTCCTCTTTTTATTCAGCTCAAATGTTTAACAAGAATGCATTACCCGCTCGGCAGTGTTGCAGAATCCAATCCAGTCCAGTCATAGTCACAAGGCACGTTGTGGGATTTGAACTTAACCTTCTGGTCAGTAGTGCACACAAGGCAACCGCCATGTGAAACATGCTATATATATAAAATATATATCAAGAAGTCTGTAGTATGTATTGATTATTTGATTCAGTATCTAATTAGTAGGTTGATCCCGGAGGTTCTGAACAGCGTTCAGTGTCGTATTAACAAGAAAGTTCCAGAACGCAAGGTGTTGCCGGTGTTATTAGCATAAATGTTGACAGAACGATGAACAGAGTGTACTGATGAGAGTTGGCTGAGATAGATAAACCAAAGGACTAGCGTTCTGCTGCTTTGCTCTTACAGAAAAAAGCAAGAAAAAATCTTGATGCATTTCCATCGTTGTCGGCCTTGGCTTGCTCATTAGGGACAATCAGATCTCATAATTTTCTGCTTTAAGACAATGACCATTGTTAAAAGGCGCTATATAAATAAAATTGAATAAAAAATTTGACCCAATGTCATAACTCGTAATTCACACTCGTAAGTTGATCTCTCAGTTCCTACTCAGCTTGATTTTAGCAAATGACATGATATCTTGCTTTTAAATGAGTTTCGTTGTCTTTATACATGAATTTGTGTAGAACAGTCAACATGATGACATATTCATTTGTTGAACATGTTGGTTTTTAGGTATATTGGGTTAATTAAATGTACTTTGCTCATTACAGATATTTAGTGAGATAAAAGTGTTGGTATTAAAATATGAATTTGGGGTATTCCCCTTTTTTTTCCAATCCCTCTCCTTTGCTTTGTAGCTCGAACTCACAGACATAACAGAATGACACAATTCTCTGACTTTTGAGGTCATTTGAATGCAGCCTAAATCCTACTATCCCCATTTTCGCCACTATCAGCTTGTAGTTAAATGGCATTGTGAAAGCAGACAAAACTGCCAAAGAAGGATTATCTAAAAAAACAACAACAATCAAATGCTTTATACCCCTCACAGATTTAAAATCAATTTTAAATGAATACATCAAAAATAAATGCCAATCACAACGGGACCAATGCTTAAATAATAAACCATATGAAATAAAGCGGCGGCACGGTGATGTAGTGGTTAGCACTGTCACCTTGTACCTGCAGGGTCCGGGTTCGATTCCCAGCCAGGCTCGATTCCCGTCTCTGTGTGCATGGAGTTTGCATGTTCTCTCCGTGCTTGGTGGGTTTCCTCCAGGTACTCCAGTTTCCTCCCACAGTCCAAAGACATGTAGGTTAGGCTAATTGGGGTT
>JAOTQY010000002.1:6795861-6813449 GCA_026413445.1 Dolichallabes microphthalmus
CTGCAAATTGTGCTCAGCGAAATTGTCCAGAGGAGGCTCAAAAGGTAGCGCATTTAACACAAGTAATTTAATCAAGCTTGAGAGTTTCACACCGCAACGAGCCATATTACATGCGAAACTATTCCGCGTCAGTTTCTGTAAATTGAAATCATGCATTTCAGTACTCGCCGATACCGAGTACTTAATAAAAACAAGTACTCGAACTCGTTTTCCAAAAAAGTGGTATCTGTGCATCCCTATACACAGAAGCCAGTCATACCTGAAAATGGAAGTACATCACTGTTTAGACGTGATGTCATCAATGCCGTCTGGCTCCTTTGAAATCCCCGTGTACGTATATCATGCGACAATCTCATCCTCTGACCAACATAGCTATCATTCCTGGGTTCGGAACAAATCGATCATACCTGTTGTGAAAGTGCCCTAAATTATTGCCAAACTCTACCTTAATGCCTGACTGTACTTGCCTCTTGCTGCAAAACAGTTTCCACAGGTCAATATGTGATTTCGATTTGTGCAGCAGAACCAGGAACCATGTAAAGCTTACACTTGTCCTTGCACAGTGTTTAGTCTTTGGTCTTGTGCTGTCGTAGCATGTCCACCTCGAGATTTGATGTTTTATGTGTTTTGAAATGGTTTTCTGCTCATCACCGTTATTAAGTGGGTGGTTGAGTTACTGTAGACTTCCTTATTAAAACCTGTCTGGTTATTCTCCTCTGTCCTGTCTCATCAACAAGAAGTTTGTGCTCACAGGACTGCAGTTTAACTGGATGTCTTTTGTATCTTGTGCAGATCAGCTGTTCCTGAAATAATCACACCAGCCTGTCTGGCACCAGAAACTATGTCACGGTCACAGTCAAGGTCAACGAGATCACAATTTCACCCAGTGTGAAGGTCTATATGTGATTAATTGCATCACACTTCTTTCATATTATTGCCTGGTTGGATGACGGCTGGAATGAGCAGGAGTTTGGGTGTTCCTATTAAAGTGGCCATTGTGTAAGAGACCACGTTTTTTCCCCCCATTTTCTTTTCTATCTTTTTTTTTAAAGGCTTATTCATATATTGTTTACTTACTTTTGGTATTTTAGAACTTTCCCATAGGTTTTAATAAATTCCCTAGTGTGGATGTGGATCTTATCCCTATTACAAGTCACTTAATGTTTTTTATTCCAGCCTTCAGTCATGCCTTGTGTATCTCAAAGCCAAATGAAATGCTTCCAACGGTGATGGTGTTGACAGCTTGGGAAAGCTGATGATTGTTTTATTTTTAATGCTTTTAGGGAAGTCTTAATGACTTCACTTCAGATCTGTGCTTCACATGTTTCATTTCCATCTGGTTCAGATCAGTACTCCTTTTGATTCTGCAAAATGGCTGCAGAGTGTTATAATGAACACAGGAGCAGAAATTCCTTGTGAAAAGAGAGTGAAGTGCATTCATAGTCGAATAGGAAATAAGAAACCTGCTATTTTTCAGACTGCAGTAATGTAGATCACAGAGAAAGGAATGATTACTCAATTAAATCACACTGACATGGCACATATGTGTTCTACATATGCATGGAAATTGAAGATTGGTGCTGTAATCTAAAACAGAAGGTTCTTATACTTTGCTTCTCCATAGTCCCATCCTGTTTTTTTTTTTTTTTGTTTAGTTTTTTTCGCCTGATAAAAAGGAAACACCTCATCTGAAATTAATGTAAAATGTTAAGTTTTCTCGACTGGTATTCATAAAACCTTTTCCAGGATTGGTCAGATCTGTGTACTTTGAGTTAATGCTGACTCTCGGATCTTATTACCCACCATAAATATTCACCAGATGTTCGTTCTTTTTTTTTTTTTTTCTTTTCTGATTTTTTAAGCATGCTGTCTTATGTAAAAAGTGTATTAAAAGTTGAATCTGTAGTTTTTGCAGGAAACCTCAAAAAAATTTACTACTTTTATAATTTATCAAAAATTTATATCAATTATCAATTTAACGTACTACTTAATTGTAGTGAAGCATGTAATATCTGTGAAAACTGTTTATGCAAATATATATACTGTATGCAACTGGGGTCTAAATACATTGAGCTGATGCAGTCCAATGCAAATATCTGACTGTGTGCATAGTGGAAATGTGCGATTCACATTGTGGAAGTCAGTCTTCTATTACTCACAAATACGATAGATCTGCACTCTATGAAATGCTCGTTGGTCACATGACTGAGTGATTGCAAGATCTGTGCTTGTCAAGACGTATAGCCTGAAAACTCCAGGTTGCAATGGAAACCTGCGTTACGCTTTTTCCAGTTGCACTGTCATGTTATAACGGTAGAAAGACTCATGAGAAGCTTTCATATTAGCCAACTTTGGATCTCAGTTTCTGTTAGAGTTCATTATGTGTATTGATACAAAGAGGAGACCCGGATGGTGTCACTTTTAACTATGGTCTTGTTTCTTGCAGGTTTGTTAATGATCCGGCATGAGCATTTCACAAGACCACCATGCAGGCCTGAGAAGTATTGCACTGATGCCCATAGTCTGTGGAAACAAAAGGACAATTCTCAGTGGAGTGGAGCTAGCTTCCACAACCCCATCCTCAAAAATGCTCCAGACTTAAAATGCTCAGTAGGTGAGGTTTCACCATGACAAGCCTGAAACGCTCACCATCTGAGCGACCTGCTATGGGGACGGCCCAGACCCCGGAAGAATTTTATAATCGTCCGATGCGTCAGACCAATGGAGGAGTAGCCCTTTTGCGTCCAGATAGCTCTTACCAGACCGGGGGGATGATGGGAGTACCGAAGATGGGAGTCAGAGCTCGGGTTGCTGACTGGCCACCTAGGCGAGATGGAGGAACTTTGCGAGTCCCGGGTACAAATGCTGATATAGTAACTCAAACGGGAGCTAGCTCAGGTAGTCAGCCCAAACTTGGTGCTCTGATTGGCTCTCACGATTCTTTCATGCTCCAAAGCATACAAAAAACACTGCAGAGCAAGATAAATTCAGCCAGTTTTGGAAGTTCCCTGGAAGAGCATTTACTCACAGTTGATGACCACAGATATTCCTCGCGTGGTAAAACTAGACGTATCCGTCAACGTAGTAATAGTGACATGACTCTAAGTGAAGTTGATGGTAGTGGAGATAGTGGAGAGGATTGGGGCACAATGGGGACGAAGTGGTCGCCATTGCACCGGGAATATGGCAGCACTTCGTCCATTGACCAGCATGCGGTTTCCTCCTCTGAAGTCTCAAGGAACAGCTTCTTTGAGATGCTAAAGGGCTACGAAGGGGAGAAGCCAGATCAACGAAGCCCAGCACCTGAAAGACTAGCAGAGCTTCTAACAGTCTCTACCAAAGAGCAGGATCTCTTGGACTCTGTTGTAGAGGACTCGAAAAATGATTCTCCTCCTAGTCGGTTGAGAGAACGAGACAAACCCCCAAAGAGGAGGTCCAAATCAGAGACAGGGGGTGAATCAATATTCAGGAAACTCCGCAATGCAAGGACAGATGTAGATTCTCCTAGGGTGGGATCTGATATGGAGGACAACCGTCTTGAAGATTCCAAACCTCCCTTAAAGCCCTGGGTCTGCCAAAAAGGTTTTTCACACTATGATGTACAGAGCATGTTGTTTAACATGAACGAGGTGATCCAGAACAGACAGAACTCTGCAGCCAAATGTAAAAACACTACTTCTGGTGCCTCTGCTGCTTCAGCTTTTTCTGGTTCCGCAACCTCGACGCTGTCTTCAACACATAGCCTGCAAAGCAGCTCTCCTAGTGGCAGCCAGGAGGAACTTAACACACGGGATAGTCCCCCTTTGGTCCCAGCTGATGATGAAGGCAGCGGACTGGTATTGAAATGTCATTGTTTCTGTACTGAAACTGGAGGTGAATTTAGACATAAAGGAGGGGTTAATGTCCAAGGTGAACTACCAGGAATTGGGAGTTCTAGGGGTTTTGGAAGAGATGAAAATACACTAAGCCACCACTGCGCCAATGGAGGCATTGCTGTCGTAGAGGGTTCCAGAGATGCAGCCAGCTTACTCTGTGATCGGGACAAGCAGTATGTCATTGAGCATGTGGATCTTGGCGCTTATTACTACAGGAAATTATTTTACTTGAGAGGTAAGGCAGTTTCTTTGGGATACAGCAGCCTTCTCGCGCAAAAGGATGTGTAGCACCCATCTTAAATTGTGTGTGTGTGTGTGCGCGCTCTATCCGTTTTCAGAGCATTGGAACTACTTTGGTATAGACGAGCTGTTGGGTCCAGTGGCAATCAGCATAAGGAGAGAGAAGATGGATGACCACAAGGAGCATGGCCAGCAGTATAACTACCGAATAATATTCAGGACCAGTGAGGTGAGTTCATTCCTGTCACTCTAAACATAAAAAAGAAAAAAAAAAACTTGTTTTGTATACATAATTTTTGACTTATTTCAAACTTGTTTGAGGAGCAACAACAGTTCAGGTGAAGCTTTTCCTGGTTATTAGCTTAGATACAAGACTCATGGAATGTATGTACAGCTTCTGTGGCATGTTGTCTCATATTGTTTGAAAGAACCTTTCGCAGGCATTAATATCTCCTGACAGGCCCCTCAGTGCTGTTGCATAACTAATTCAAGCGCACCAGCACACAGGGGAAAGGCTGCGTAAAGAATACTGCCGGTCTTTTTTATTAAACAATAAGAAGGTACATCCGTACAATCGAGCGCTATTTCTTCCGTGTTCTAAGTGTACCTCTCTGCCCTGCTTGTATTCACCCATGTATAAGGTTGTCTTTGCAAAACAAGCCAATAATTCTGGCACTGATTCTTTGTCGCTTTGTTTAGCTGACGACTTTGCGTGGGTCTATACTTGAGGATTGCGTGCCTTCCACTGCTAAACACGGCACTACTCGAGGGTTACCCATTAAAGAAGTGCTGGAACACCTGCTTCCAGAGCTGGATATATCCTGTCTGCGGCTTGCCTTCAACACACCAAAAGTCACAGAGCAGCTGATGAAATTGGACGAGCAGGGGGTACGTAGGTCCAAAGGCAAACGGTCATGCATCATCTCTTGTTATCTTTGCTACCGTCTTTCCTGATACTTTGACACTTTTTTTTTTTTTTTTTTTGCAGAAGTATCATTTATCTTGTCCTTACATTCCTAAATTTCCTTGACTTTTTTTTCTTCCTCAGCTTAGTTTCCAGGTGAAGGTGGGAGTAATGTATTGTCGCGCAGGCCAGAGCACGGAGGAGGAGATGTATAACAATGAAATGGCTGGTCCTGCCTTCGAGGAGTTTTTGCAGCTCCTGGGGGAGAAAGTGCGATTGAAAGGTTTCAGCAAGTACCGAGCTCAGCTCGACACCAAGAGTAAGGATCATGCTTACTCAGGTTTTTTTTTTTTTTTTTTTTTTAAGTTTCTCTAATACCGGACTGAATGGAGTGTTCCTGAAAACATGAGTTCTCCAACAATCTGTGGTCAGTGAGCACTTGAAGTGCATGTATGTTCATGTATAATTACAATAAATTATTAGGTAATTCATTCACTATTTTCTTTATAAATGTTATTTTGAAGACCCATCAAATCAAATGAATTAACCAAATGAATGGAGATCATTTAAACACTTGAAGTTGCTTGGTAAAAAAGCAACAGTAAAAACCATAGCTAGTGAAGGGATAAGCATTTCCGTACGTATAAAATGTGTCTCAGGCATATTATGTGGCAATAAAATGAAGTCAGCTGACGACCTAAATGACCAGATTATTGCATCAATGTCGTTTTTCTTCCCTGATGACACGGGCATATTCCAGGACTCAAATTGTGAAAGAGTAGTTCAGGCAGCATGAGGACTCCTTTTCACCCATGAACCGGCCACAGCATTGTGTTCTGTAATCAGAGCTAAAGGTGATTGAATGAAATCTTAGTGTGCAAAATTTTTTTTATGTTTACCTAAGGTTGAGTTGTGACCATTTTCTTAGTCATGTAGGACTTTGACTTGGAAGCACATTTTATTGATGTGTTCTGACAATGCTGATGAGATCTTCAGAGAGGTTTTTCATTAAGGTTTACCAGAAAGAAGTTTATAATTGCTTTATCTTAAATAAATCTCAAACCTTGCAGGATTTTTCACTTGCATTTTACTTGCTAAAATGTCCAAAAACTTTCTATTGATATTCCTGATGATCTATCTTTATCTCACTTTGGTTATGATTTACTTGTGTAGGTAAATAGTCCATCCTCAAACACAAGCACATAGAATGTGACCATGGTGCCTTTCTCTTTCAGTATTGTAGGCTTTTCCGCCATCTCTCCCTTTCCAGCTGTATTTTCTCTCTTTCATTCCTTTCCCCCAAGACTTAAAATAATCCCTCCACAGCCGCATGTACACGGTCCATTTGCCTGTATTAATCTTTTTGTGCATCTAATAAAACCAAGACATGAAGGATCATTCTAATCAGGCTTAATTACATGTTCAAGTTCATCCTTTGAAATGCCCCTTCATGATCTGAGTTTCTCATGAGAAATAACCTTTTATCTTAGAAGGCACTCGAGGAGTAGATTCCTTTTATGTTGCATGTGCATGCTGTGTATTATTTTCTCTTGGGTCTCATTAGGCATAGATAGTACATGGTTGATTTATTTATTTATCTATTTGTTTATTTATTTCGCAAAAGAATCCTGTTGCAAATTTTTTTTATTAATTTTGAATGCTCCATTTTAAAATGCGAAGTAGATTCTTATTGTATTTAAAAATAGTTATTAGACATTCCTGCTGTAAATGGTCAGCATTGCATGTAAAATAAACGAAGGTGCTCACCAGCCCCCCCCCACACACATTTGTTAGAAGGTATTGTCTGTTTGTTACCTACATTCACTTTTTATATATATATATATATATATATATGTGCACGAGACAGAGCTGTGATTTAGGAATCAAGAGACATTTTAATTTAGCTTTTTTTAAATGCAAATTTGCTCCGACATGGTTAAATGACAAATCCAAACTAATGGTTTAAATGAACCTTCCTTTGGTCTACATGCTCCAAAAATTCTTCACTTTTCCGCTCAAGTTAAGTTCCTACCTGCAGTTCACTGTTCGATGTGCCAAAAAAGAGAAACTGGTTTCTTTTTATCTTCTCATACATAGACTCTGTTTAAATATGTATTGAGTCAAAACTAAAACACTAAATCTTGCAAGGATGTAACAGATTATTGGTGTTTCTAATCAGCTAATCAGCTAATCAGCTAGCTCAAGGTCTAGAATACAACATGTAAATCAAATATCCAGTGTTCATAATTATATATATCTTTATATAACAGTTAGTTCCAAGCGAGTAATCCAGTTAGACGAGGGGACTTTAACCATATGTATCCTGCTGCGTCACAGGTGCCCGAACAGTCGTTAATTACACTAACTGTCAGGCGCCAGCATGGTTGAAAGTGTAGGTCAGTACGGTCCGCGGTGCTGGGAAGAGCAGATGGCTGCCAAAACCCAGATTCATAACCAGTCACAGAAGCATTTTCTGAAGAAGAAAGAAAAACCACATCTGATAATGTTATGTTCTCTTAAACATCTCTTTGTTTCCTTAGTAATTGTTTCTAAATCATTCTGATTTGCCTCTGAACTATTCATGGTGTTTTGCTCATGGCTAACACGGGCTACAAAACTAACTAGCTGCTAGCATAAGTCTGAATCCAAACTCGATCGATCATAAGGCTGTAGCCTCACGAACACTTAATCAACAGCACTGCTTTGTATGTGGAACAAGTGATCGTACACCCCAGCGCCTTAGCTTTCCATTAAAGGCAAACTTGGGATTGAAACCCAGATAGTTAGCATAGCTACAGTAATATGCTATGCAATATAAAATATAAAGAGAAACTTATGAGATTTACAGGACTGTGCAACACCTCCATGGTTTATTCCCCTCACCTTTTGTTTACGTAGCTACATAGCTAAAACTACTGTCATCTCTGTTAATTAACTAACTGTCGATCGCCAGCTCGCGATAGCCAGGCTACTTAGTTCGGCCAGATGTGTGTTGGCTAAATAACGGGTTAAATTTTGTTGATTTGGACTCTTGTATAAAATCAATATCACTTAAGGTTGTGCTGAATATCACTGATCATCTTGTGTATCTTTTGTTTAGCTAGGTATTACTAGGAATAAAAAAAAATGGACTACTCCACTCTGCGCAACTAGAGTTGTTTTTTTTTTTTTTTTGGTGCGCGACTAGAAGTGAAAACAGTAGTGATCAATACATGGCCATAAGAGAGAGACAAATTTAGAAACTTGACATTTGCTGGTGTGAATATAGTTTTAACATGTCCAAATAATTTCTCTTTTTTTTTTTTTCTTTCCATTTTTTTCCATTAACATTTTACATTTCTCCTATAAAGTGCCACTGAGCGTGAGATTTGTGGGAAAAAAAACTGGTGTTGTTATTAACGGTCGGCTACCTCTTGTCTTCTAGCGGACTCCACTGGGACACACTCTCTCTACACTGCATATAAGGACTATGAGATCATGTTTCATGTGACAACCATGCTGCCATACACTCCAAACAACAAACAGCAGGTTAAGCTTCTTTCTCTGTCCCATACAGTGTCTGCCCTTGCTCAAGTTCATGATCTTGCTTTGGGGCTTACTTCACCAGTTCTTCAACACTTGCCTGAAGATACCTGAATGTCTAGTTGAATGTGTTTGCATAACAGTGAGACAGGCATCATATTACAAGTAAATTACACAGTACAGATATTACTTGGATAATGCAAAGCAAAATTATGGTCGTTTTTGACATTCCTAGGAAATTATCAATGTCTCTATGATACTGTAACAAAAAATACAGTACAGTGCTTCAGAACTATGTATTACTTATAACATATGATTTATTTTATTTCAATACAAATCTGGTGATTTTTCTGTGCCACTGCTCACAGTTCCTCTTCTTTTTATACCTTTTTTTTTATTTGTAGTTGTTGAGGAAAAGGCACATTGGAAATGATATCGTCACAATCGTTTTCCAGGAGCCAGGAGCTCATCCCTTCACGCCCAAAAGCATCCGATCGCATTTCCAACATGTCTTCATCATCGTCCGTGTTCACAATCCCTGTTCTGACAACACCTGCTACAGGTAAACAATAGAACCCGCGTAGAGGAGTAGAGATTCAGTTATATTGTTAATAGAGCTGGCCTCAAACCAGACAGGTGCAACATCACTGAGCTGGATTTTCAGTTTTGTGTGTGTGTGTATATATATATATATATACATACACACACACTTATGTATATGTATACTGTATATTTGTGTTTTTAATAATATCAGAAAGCATTAACAGATTTTTTTGGCGACCTCTGAGACCTGTGTTGTAACTACTGTAAGATACTACGACCTTTAGGTTGTTTGGTTTTATGTAAGAAATATACTGTATACTTGGGGCAGATTTCCTTAAAAGGTGCCCCTATGGTTTGTGGTAGTTGGTAAATTAAGCAGGTGACCCCAGGCTTAGCCAGCACTTAACTGATGCTGGATCCTGCTGTGCAGTTCATTCCCCTTGCAGCATCACTGAAATTATTGCAGCATTACTGAAATGGTTACAGACATATACCGGGTTCATCATATTCCCGCTATTAGCTCTACATGACAACATTCAAGACTGCTGTATTTGGAGTCTTAATATGTGTATATGTACTATGATAAATTCCCTCTGTCTTGGTGTTTTGGTGCCTCATTTTTTAAGCAGGGGAAAGCATTAAAAGCCTCTGCATCTCTCTGCTTACAAAATGGTTAAGTAGTATGTGGCCACTTGGGAGATGCCCATATCCAGGGTGACATTCATCTAATTAAGCATATGACCTGTTAAGGAGGGTTTAGTGTCAGTAGTGAACCACTTTATCCACTGAGCTTCCCCTGCCCCTTTTTTTCTTGGACCTTGTTGAGTTTGGTGTGGCTAACTGACTAAGTACAGTTAGTAACTTTGCCATGCTAAAACTCCATTTTAAAACCATTAATCACATTCATAGACCTTTACAGTATGTGGTTCTGACTTCTAGCTTGGATCTAGAGAATCTGAAACAGTTTGGCAAAAACAAACCAAGAATTTAAATAACCAAAAAAGTCAAGAGGGATGTCAAGAGGTGCCCTCATAAAAGCAGAAAGCAACCTGGAAGGGTGCAGGCTATGGCAGAACGATGTGAAGCTGTCGCGGGGTGAAAAGACGACCATTACTGGCTACAACAAATTGGTTAATAACTGAATTTTAGACTTGATTAGCTAAAGACGTTTCCCCATACTCTAGCACATTTATGCCAACTGAGTTTTTTTTCAGCCAGGACACCACCCCATCCACATTCTTCTTTCTGGGAGTTCCTTTGACACCCCATTTACTAGCAAAACACAAAGGACACCCCCCTCCCCCATTACCACTGTAATGTCTGCTGCCTCCTGCTATCTGCTGGACCTGTGACGGCTAGTTCTGTAGAGGGTTACTAACGCTGCAGAAATTACCTTAACTCAAGAAGAATAGTCCCAATGCTGAAGACCACACAATCCAATACCTACAAAGATTATGGGCCTGCTGCAAGAGGTGTAACGTCATCAAGACCTTTAAGTGGCTGGTCCTCAGACTGCTCATCTTTTTAGTAATAGACCATCAATATCGCTAACAGGAACGCATAGTTGTGGAGGATGCTCTCATCTATAAATTTTCCACAGGGCTTACTCACTCTAGGATATAATTGGGGCTTCTGGGACGATCATGTTTCATCCTGCCTCTTAGTCTCCTGGATCTTGATCTGACTAAAAGGCTACAGATTGTGAGACTCTAGACTTGTATCGGAGGGGATGGTGAGCAATTCTGGGAAACTCCCTGCTCCCAGCCATTCTTCCTCTCTCTTCACTCTATACTGGACCTCTACTACACCAGCTCATGCTGCCTGCAGATGCTCTTGAAGGATTCCTTTTTTGTAGAGTGTATTTATAATAGAGATGATTATAGGAGATAGTTGATGACTGTCTTGTGGTGTGGGGAAAAGCTTCTTCAGCTTAACATCAAAAAGACATGGAATGTAGTGATGGAATACCAATGTTTTAAGAACTTTCCAAGGTCTTAAAAACAGGTACAGTGTAAGAATTTGCAAGGCTATGGATTTAAGGTATTAAAGACAAATTAGGTGCTATGAAGAAAATATCTTGTCTATTTCTTCTTTATAGCATCAGAAGATTTTGTCCATTTCTCGCCACTCAGGTGCTTGTTTGGTACCTTGTTATTTCAAGACTGGACTGTTGCAAGTCTACCTCTGTGCCCTATTTGTCCTCTGCAATTGATCCAGAATGCGGCTACACAACTTTTCAACCTTCCCAAGCTCTTACACACCTCCCCACTTCTCCACTTCCTTCACTGGCTTCCTGTACTGTAGGTGTCCGCATCAAATTCCAAACACTGATGCTTGCTTACAAAGCTAAAAATGGCCCAGTACCAACTTACCTCAAAGCTCTCATCACACCCTGCACTGCACAACTGCCCCTCCGATTCTCTGGCACTGCTCGATTGGTCCCACCATCTCTCAGGTTTTGAGTTAGACATGCATTTAGACCAACAAGAATAAATAAATAAATCCTTCCCAACAGTATTTGACTGATGGTGCTCCAAGGTAATAACGTAGTGAACCAGTGTAAGCCTAAATGTAAATGTATTTCAGTCTGTGCAGCAATCTACTTGGGCTACTCAATGAGTCTATTGTTGCAAGCATTCTTTCTATTCCATGGTGTGCCAGGAGGGCAGCAGGAGATGCCAAACACCTCAGTGTACTGTTAAAAAGTCACTGCAATGACATTTATGACTACTGAAATGCATCGTTTGGATTGTAATCGAATCGGCACCATTTTGACATCCCAATAAACTTATTGTGATCCCATTTTCTGCCTCGTATTTGAATTCTATATAATTGCTAACTATGTTATTACTGTATACATGCAACATTGCTGGACTTTCGGACATATTTGGCATACATGACCAGCATTTTCATCATGTAACAGAAATGGCCTGAAAATGTGGTTGCACCTGCTCTCTAACTTACTGTGAACAATAAGAAAGTAAGTCAATATAAAATAATTATTTACATTCAAATTAACACTCAACTGTTTTGTGTGTCTGAATGGTTATGGTCTATAGTTTCTGATTATGGCTTCGAAGTTTAGTGCCTTGTTTAGGGAATACTACAGTGCCATGCAAAAGTATTCATACCCCTTGAACCTTTTCACATTTTTGTTATGTGACAACCATGAACTTAAGTCCTGTTTGTGGTTCCACATGGCTAGTTGCAAACAAAGCTTCTTATGACTTCCTTTCAACACTGGCTTTCTTACATTTACATTTAGGCATTTGGCAGATGCCCTTATCCAGAGCGACTTGTATTATACATCTGAGCAGTTGAGGGTTAAGGCCTTGCACAAGGGCCCAACAGTGGCAACTTGGTGGTTATGGGGTTAGACCCTGGGACGTTCCGAACCATAGTCCAGTATCTTAACCACTGAGCTAACCCTGGTTCAGGGTTTTTACCACTCTTCTATACAGGCCAGATTTATGGACTGTATGACTAATAGTTGTTCTGCGAACAGATTCCTGAGCAGTGGATCTCTGCAGCTCCTCCAGAGTTACCATGGGCCTCTTGACTGCTTCTCTGATTAATGCTCTCCTTGCCCGGCCTGTCAGTTTGGGTGGACTGCCTGTCTTGGTAGGGTTGCAGTTGTGCCGCACTCTTTCCATTCTCAGATAAAGGATTGAATTGTTCTCCGTGAGATGTTGAAAGATTGGGGTATTTTCCATAACTTTAGCTCTGACCTGTCCAGGGTGTTCCTTGGGCTTCATGATGCTGTTTGTTTACTAATGTTCTCTAAGAAGCCTCTGAGGTTTTCACAGAACAGCTGTATTTATACTGAGATTAAATTACACACAGGTGGACTCTATTGACTAATTAGATAACTTCTGAAGGCAGTTGGTTCCACTGGATTTTAGTTAGGGGTATCAGAGGAAAGGGGGTGAATACAAATGCACATCACACTTTTCAGATTTTTTTTGTAAAACATTTTGAACGCCATTCATCATTTTCCTTCCACTTCACAATTATGTGCCACTTTGTGTTGGTCCATCACATCAAATACATTCACGTTTGTGGTTGTAACGTGACGAAATGTGGAGTAGTTCAAGGGGTATGAATACTTTTGGAAGGCACTGTAGCTTCCAGTCCCATCCCTAGTGAAAAGCTTGGCTTGTGACATACATGTCAAAATGATTTAAGCTGTGATGACTGTTTCAGAAGAGCTCTACAGTGCATTCTGCTCTAATACAATCTGACTACGTGTCTGCTTCATGAACTGTTAGCTAATGGGATGGAAGCACAGAATTTTCTCGCATTTTAAAATGTGTGTTTAGTTTTTTTGTTTTTGTTTTATTGTCTTAATGTTCCTCATGAAACAGGATTGAATTGCAAAATGTTTTGATGCCATTATTATCGTCAACGTACATGTACACACACATCTCCTTTTGACCGCCTCAGGAGTCTGAAAATGTTAAGGTGTGTGTGTGTGTGATGGAGTCTTCTCCTCAGACCTTTATCCCCCTCCCTCACACATGCACTCGCATATACTCATACCCTCGTACACACTGGTTTTCCAGCTGAATGACACTACTCGCTGCTCACAGAAAATGTTCTGCTCTCTCAAGGCTTAAAGCTACACACGCATACGCACCTGCTGTTGGAGCCATCAATTAGTTTTTGTCTTAATATTATTTTTAAAGGCTGATGGACCAGTTTTATACGCTTGACCAATCAACTTTTAGAAACATGTTTTTCCTTCTTTTTCTGGTAACACCTTTTGAAGAACACAGCTATCTAACGTCCCCGCATTAATGGGTGGCACCTTTTTCATCTTGGACACTGATGGTCTTTCTTTAAATGATTGAGAGGAAATTGAAATCGAAGAGGAAGCTTGTTCTAGGAATTGGAGAAATATTGTGATGTTCCACTAGCTGCACTCGTCCTTGGCATAGCTTTAATCCTCTCAGGCATTGCTTGTCCTTGTGGTTCGTCACTGGACTTTTACTGAAGGTGGGGGAAATGTGAATCTCGTCATTAATTTGCTGCTGTTGTACTGTTGTGAAAGCATGACTGGTTTTTGTGTGCAGTTAAAAGTGTATCGCTAATTTGCTCAACAGTATTTAACTTTAGGCAGTTGACTGATACAGTGGCATGTATTTTATGCATGAACCCATAATAGTATAAACTTTTATATAATAAATCTTCGGAACCGTAGCATAGTGGTTAGCACTGTGGCCTCGCACTTCCAGGGTCGATGGTTGGTTTCTCATGCTGTCCTCATGCTTGGTGGGTTTCCTCTGGGTCCTCCGGTTTTCTTCCACAGCGCAAAAACGCGCAGAGTGGGTTAATTGGTGTTTCCAAATTTCCTATAGTGTGTGAATGAGTAGGTGCATGTGATGGATTGGCACAGTAGTTTCAAACTGGAGATTTCTTTAAATGCAACTTTACAAAATGTACTAACCCGTAGCAAGAAATCCAGTATACTTAAAGTCTCTTATCTGCCCCCAAAACTATGCCTGGAGCTCGAGCACACAACTTTAGTTTTATCCACTTTGGTTTAACTTTCATCTAGAAGCTTTTTATAATGAACCATGCCGTTCGACACACCTGGTACGGTTTCCTCAGTCGTCTTATTATCCGCGTTGAAAGTGCCATTATCATAAACAGCCAAGTAGCCGTGCTGCGATTCTGGGAAGCCACTAGGGTCAATCTTGGTCGTATGACTAATTTGCATAAAAAAATTGTAACGTGTTAACGTGTTATACATACACGCATACATACTGTACATACATACTGTACATGCATACATACTGTACATATACATACATACATACACACACACACACACACACACACACACACACACACACACACACTCTTGGAGATCCTCATGGAGCTTACGGATGTTTGCGGATCTGTACTAAAAGCCAAAATCAGTCAGGAGTCAGTCTCGGCTAACAAATTTCCATTAAATTCAACAGGTCTTCCTGGTTCATTTCCATATTTGCACTCAGGCATGTATGGTTTTTAGATGCCCGCCTACTGTCCCGCTCGTTTCCATAAATTTCCATTCTTCTTTCTAGACCGACACTTTTGCCCAAGTGACCTACCTAGTTTTATTTGCTCAGTCTACTTGGTCTAAATATGAGCCATGTATTTTAAGGGCTTACTTGGTGATCACTGCTGTGTAATTTTAATCATGCTTTTGTGACATCCTCATAGAGACTCATTGTCTTTGCTCTTCTACTCCCTACAGTCGTTGTGTTTTCAGATAAATAAGAGCCTGTTGCGTGTGTGTGTGTGTGTGTGTGTGGGAGTAATTCATTGGTGGTGAGCTACCACATCATGAGGCAGTATCAAAAGTTTATAGCCCAATAAAGTCCCAGTCCACTGGAAAGTTCACACCCGTTTTTGTGCAGGAATGCGAAAAGGCTTGGCCGGAACTGTAGCCAAAGAATAACTGTTTGCTTGATAATAATGGATTTTTTTTTTTTTTTTTTTGCTTTTTACTTCACATTGACCTTCCTAGTACTTCTTTCCAGTTTTCCCGAGGGAGAGTCCACTCGACCCACTTCTTTTGTTGGTCTACAAAGCATACCAAGCAAGAAACCTGACTAAATAGTGCTCTTTCTTTTCTTTGTGTGTGGATTTTAAAGTAGGTACTGCCAAACCACTGTTCTTTTTCTAGTGGTTTCTACCTGTAACATTTTGCAGGATAAAGTAAGAAACAACTTAACTTTTTTTTTTTTAATATTTCACCACAGTGTCTTGTGTGACTGTTTTTAAATGTGTAGCATCAAAAGCATTTAGAGTTTAGGAAATAAACGTTAAAATCTGGTCTGCATCGCATGTTTGTAGAAATGAAAACACTTTTATTTAATTATCATAATTTATTAAATTATTGAATTTAATCATTTTAATTATTTTTAATGATGTATAAATAAACTAATTATTATAGTAACTATAGTAATAATAATTATTATTAAAGTATAATTATATCTATTTTTGTCTCCTACATCTTTCAGTTTATTGTTGTTTTCATATTTACAAAGTAACAGTTGTGTTTAAATTAAAATATCTTTTAATTAAAAAAGGTTTATCACTGATTCCCCCCCCCCCTCATTTTGTTAAAGAAACTTCTTTTTTGGTTTAACACAAAATCCTGAACCATGTTTTGCCTTTTCGCTCACAGTGTGGCAGTCAGTCGCTCGAGTGATGTGCCCTCATTCGGACCTCCGATCCCCAAAGAAGTGACTTTACCCAAATCCACCGTATTCAGAGAGTTCCTTCTGTCCAAAGTCATCAACGCGGAGAACGCAGCTCATAAATCGTCCAAGTTTGGCGCGATGGCTACACGCACGCGTCAGGAGTACCTGCGCGACCTGGCCGAGCGGCACGTCACCAGCACACCGGTGGAATCGTCTGGAAAGTTTCCTTTCATCTCTCTGGCACATAAGCGAAAGGAGAAAATCCGTCCTTATGCAGGGGCAGAGCTGCGCAGCCTGGGCGCCATCACTTGGGGAGTGCATTTGGAGGACCTGGTGATGGGGGCGGAGCGTGAAGGTCTACTAGCCATTTCAAACGAGTTTGTCATTATCCTCGACCAGGAGATCAAAGCTTTGGCATTCAACTGCTCCACAAGAGATGTGATTGGCTGGTCGCTGGGAAGTCCTGCTTCCATGAAGGTCTATTATGAACGCGGTGAGAGCGTTTCGTTGCGATCCATCAATAACAACACGGAGGACTTCGGCGAGGTCGTCAAACGTCTGGAGGTCAGTGTGAGCCTTCAAACAGTAATTGAATCTTTACTCGCGCAACATTGCTCAAGAAAGAGGTTTTCCTTGGCATTATGTAGGGGGAGCGGGCTGGCTTTGGGGGGTAGGGTGATTAGACACGACTAAATTGGGAGAAAACCAGGGGGATCAAAGTCATTATCTCAGGATGTAAAGGATAAAGGGCATATCCTCTTCTGCCTCTCTCTTTCTCTCACACATAGACACATGCAGACACATGAATAGTCAGATATATTATCTGTCAGTGTGTGTTTTTTTTTTTTTTGGCCACTGCATAAATTTGATTGCATTGTGTGATAATGTAGTAGTCATGTAGTAGATAATTGTCTATACACTCACAAGAAATGCGCTCATCAGTCTCACAGCAGTGGAGCTTTTTGCCTCTGCGTGGGCATTAATTTCTACACCGTATTATTTTTTTGATCAAAGTTTTTTTATTTATTTTCAAACTATACAGGAAAAAAAAACACACAAGAAAACACAACAAAAGATAACACAAAACCAAACCCCCCCCCAACACCAGACTAACATAAGGATGCGATAACAATCAGATGTCCATAAAAATTGAAATAAAATAAAATAATAATAATAATCTTTCCCACACATTTCCTTTACGGTGTAATATTATCTGCGTTCATGCCCTCAACCGAAGCTAAGAAAGACCGCCAAATATTATAGAATGTGTCAGTAGACCCTCTAACTGTATACCTAATTTTCTCCAGTTTA